>NW_004624763.1:2198457-2210019 GCF_000247695.1 Heterocephalus glaber
ATCGAACTCAGGTCCTTCTGCTTGCGAGGCAGGCGGCGGAACCGCTGAGCTAAATCCCCGGCCCTGGTATTTGTTTCTGTATTTCATCAGTGTGTGGTAGAGGTTTTTGAGAACTTTATATGAGATGATCCTAGTATTTTTAATTAGAATTTCTGCCTTGGTCTCTGACTAAAGATGTTGAGATTTTTCTAAGAGAAATAGATGGAAAATTCCATGTGATCATTGTCTCTGAAATAATTTTTCAATTGTATTTAGGAGGATGTTTAAATACTGATCATAACTGACTTGGGTTCATATATTAATTAGACAAAAACCCCAAAAGCACACCTGAAAAAACCCCCAAAACTAATATTGTGCTAGACTGAAAAATCTAGCCCCCCCCCCCTTACAGAAAATACCCAGCTTTCCAAGGGTCTTAAGCCTTGTGTACTTTGGGCCCTACTTCCTTTGACAACTTTTAATTAATGCTTATTGTGAGATACTATTTTATATGGTCATGTCTTTTTCCTTGATATATTGTAAACCTTTGGAAGTTCTTTGTGGGGGAGGGTCAGTAATGGGAATTGAACCCAGGGCCTTCCCACTGAGCTACATCCCCAGCCCTTTTTAAAATTTTTAATTCTATCTATGTGTCTATCTATCTATCTATTTATTTTTGGTACTGGGGATTGATAAAATTTTATATTTTGAAGACATGATTTTGCTCAGTTGCTACATTGCCCAGACTGAGCTTGAAGTTGCAGTACTCCTGCCTCAGTCTCCCAGAGTGCAGGGATTAAAGGTGTGCATCATCATACAGGTGTGGAAGTCTCTTTTTATATGTTCTGCAGCTTACTTTGTAGCACACAACCTTGAGTATATTAGATTTTTTTTTTGTCTTTTGCTGTATTGGAGATTGAACCCTGGGGCTCTCTAACACTGAGCCACGCATTCCCAGCCCTTTTATTTTTTTAGACAGGGTCTTGTTAAGTTTGAAGTAGGACTTAAAACTTGTGATCTTCCTGCCTCGGTCACCCTTAGTGCTAGGATTACAGGTGTGTACCACTGTGCCTGGCTGGAAGGTTTTAAATATTCATTGATTACCTAAAGAGGGCCATTATATTAGTACCATTCAACCTATTCTTTTTCTCGTTCATATGAATTGGTATGATGCCTTTCATTGCTGGTTTCCATTCTGGAAAGGGGTAGAAATAGTAAAGGGGATGTTGGGAAGGAGCCTTTTCAGATCAGCTAGTTCCAGAGCTGCAGGTAATCAGTTTTTCAGGACCTGATGAGAGAGTTCATCAGAGGAGTACTGAGGGATTGATATTTGATAACCTTTTAAAATCATTGATAAAATTTGCATATAGGAGGGTTTCTGGTACTGTGGTATCACATAATCTTTCAGAATTTTTTTTTTTTCTTTGGTACCCGGGATCAAACTTGTGACCTCCCGTTTGTGAGGTAGGTGACAGAACCACTGAGCTAAATCCCCAGCCCTCTTTCAGAAAATATTTTAAAGTTGTCGGTAACACATTTAATTTTCACAGTGTGGTGGCCAGTATAACCTGAAAAACCAAAACTTGTGTGAAATTCTAGATGTGCTAGACTAGCTATTATATAGCTGAGGTACAATTCCTGATTTCTTGAATGGCAGATTACTCATTTTCTGGCACGATAATGTTTAAAGTATGTTCTTTTTTTAAAAGTGTGTGCTTTACATTATTAAAATTTACCTAAGACTGAAAAGAACAATAATTTTTTTCCAATAAAACCAAGTCCTACTGTCCTTCAAGGCAGCTGGCTTCATTATCACAGTTTTGTTTTTCAATCTAGTGACACCCTTGCCCCCATGGGAATTTACCCACGGCCTCACACATGCTAAGCAAACACTGTACAGTGAGCATTGTCCCTCAACCTTAAAACATTTTTTTATTAGGCACACAGTATTGAAGTTGCCTAGACTGGCCTTGAATATGGGATCTTCTCCCTCAGCCTCCTGAGTAGCTGGGCTGACAGGTGTGACCACCATACCAGGCTCTATTGGCTACCTCTTAACTGTAGAATTAAACTGGTTTTAATGTAGTTTTACTACAGTTAGTGTAGTAAAACTTAAAAATACCTTTGTGATATTTTGTACATCATTTTAGTTACTTTCTCATAGCTGGGACAAAATACTGGACACTCACAAGTTAAACGAAGAAAGGTTTATTTGAGCTCACAGTTTTTAGAGGTTACAGTCTATACTCAGCAACCCCCTAAGGCAGAGGGGCATGGCAGAGGAGAAACAGTCCATGGCAAGGCAGGCAGGAAGCAGTAAGCCTTCCTTTGTATTCCATCAAGGCTGCAAGCCAGTTGGTTGGTGCCACTCACACTCAGGTTGGGCCTTCCCTCTTCAGTATCCACACCAAGAACTGTGCCAAACACGTCAGTGGACTAATCAGTATCACACATCCATAATCCAGTATTGCACACGCATGATGCAGTCACTTCCAAAAGCTCCACCTAGGAGTGCATGAGGGTTTGGGGAACATCCAGATATAAACCAGAACACTGTCTTGACCTGGAAAGGCGAATTACATGTTAACTATTTGTACTTTGAGAGAGCACCTGTGTGTGTACATGTGTGTATTACTGTATTAACAGTTCACTTAGGATTTCTTCAATCTGGATGCAAGAATAAAAATAATTTTGAGTTCTGTCAGATCTTAAGTATATGGGGCTGGGGATTTAGCTCAGTGTTTCCGCCGCCTGGTTTGCAAGTGCAAGGTCCCAAGTTGGAGCCCCAGTACCAAAAAAAAAAAAAAGATCTTAAGTATTTGAAAAAGTATTAAGTAAATTGACATTTTTATCATTTCAGGTGTGTTACGATTTGGGTGCAGCATATTTTCAACAAGGCTCCACAAATTCAGCTGCCTATGAAAATGGCAGAGAAAAATTTTTTAGAACCAAAGAACTAATGGCAGAGGTAAATATAGTTATAATAGCCACATAATGTTTAGTCCCTTAAAGCATTTATAAATTTTTTGGCTTTAATTTTTCTTAAGATAAAAAACAGTGTCTTGTGCTGGGGATGTTGCTCAGAGAGCACATGCTTGGAAGGTACAAGGCCCTGGGTTCAATCCTCAGCACCAAAAATCCAGACCAAACAAACAAAACATTCCAGCCCCAAACTGTTCATTACAGTAAAACTATGTACTTCAAAGGACTTGTTTTTTTTTTTTTTTTGGTACCGGGGATCGAACTTGGGACCTTGTGCTTGCAAAGCAGGCAGCGGAAACACTGAGCTAAATCCCCAGCCCCAAAGGACTTGTTTTAAAAAGGGTATGCTGGAAATACTTGGAAATAACCCCTTCCTTCATTTTACCTTTTTGTCATTTCTCACTCCTCCCTCCTCCCTCCTCCCTCCTCTTTCCTCTGTGTGTGTGTGTGTGTGTGTGTGTGTGTGTGTGTGTGTGTGTGTGTGTTGGAGACAGGGTCTTGCATTATAGTTCAGGCTGGTCTTGAACTGACTAGTGGCCTAGGGTGGTCTCAAACTTGAGGCAGTTCTCCTGCCTCAGCCTCCTGAGTGCTAGAAGGCCTTTGCCACTATGCTTGGCAGAAATGTGTTTTGTTTATTTATGTGGTTTTTTTTCTTTTGAGACAGGGTCTTGCTGTGTAGTTCAGGGTATCCCTGAACTCACTGTGTAGCCCAGGCTGGGCTCAAACTCATAGCAGCTCTCCTGCCTCAGCCTCCTGAGTGCTGGGATTACAGGTGTGCAGCACCGTGCCTGCTAGTAATATGTCTTTTAAAAAGAGAATTTTGTTTTGTTAATATGATGGGTGAAATATAAATCTACATTTCCTTAATTCCTGCTAAGAATCAACTTTTTTTTTTGGTACTGGGGATCGAACTCTGGACCTTGCGCTTGTAAGGCAGGTGGTGGAACCACTGAGCTAAATCCCCAGCCCAAGAATCAGCCTTGTTTTTTTTGGTACTGGAGATGGGACTCAGGTCCTTGAGCTTTCGAGGCAAGCGGCAACACCACTGAGCTAAATTCCCGGCCCCAAGAATCAACTTTTTAAAAATTTGTTTTTGTATTTTCTTTTTTATGATTCAGACACCTGAATTTTAAAGTGTATGGCTCAGTTTTTGTATGCCAGATCCCTGAAAAAACCTTTGCTTCAATCTCTCTTCAGTGGAAATTGATTAAATGCCCTAGAGGTTTAATTTATTCATTTTTGGGGGGTGCAGGGAATCTAACCCCAGGCCTTGTGCACACTAGGTAAGTGCTCTACTATCAGCCTGTGCTCCAGCCCTAGATCTGTTCTTGATCCATTAGGAATCCCAGTTTTACTTTGCTGAAAGAGTTCATCAAATTTCGAATTTTACAGCATTATAGGTTATAATAATTTAAAAGTCTTATGTTTTCAAATGTCTTTCTAAAAATGTTTTTGTAGCAGATTTTTATTCTTTCAAGTTGAATGAAGATCCTGTGTTTACGATCTCATTTAAATCTCTTCATGGCATATTTTTTTTTTTTTTTTTGGTACCCGGGATCACACTTGGGTCCTTGCACTTGGGAGGCAGGTGATGGAACCACTGAGCTAAATCCCCGGCCTGGGCATATGTATTTATGTATTTTTTTTTTTTTTTTTTTGCGACCGGGAATCGAACTCGGGTCCTTGCGCTTGCGCGGCAGGCGGCGAAACCACTGAGCCAAATCCCCGGCCCTGGGCATATGTATTTTCAAATGTCTTGAGCATCTTATCTGTGTTTGCTCTTTGTTCATATCTTCTTTGTCTACCTACTTAGAGTGATACTGATGTTTACCTCTTTATGTTGGCTCATAAACTTTAAACCAGGGATTGACAAATTATTTTTGTAAAGATCCAGATAGTAAACATTTTAGGCTTTGTGTGGCACATTCAGTTTCCTTTGGATGCTCTTTTTGTTGTTGTTTACTACCCTAAAAATTGTTCTTCACTGAAGGATAAACTGAAACAGACTAGCTGCATTTGGCCTGTGAACAATAGTTTGTAGACCCTAAGTCAAATGATTTCATTTTTTATGATTCCTCTAGTTTTGAAATTTTCATTATCATGTTTTGTACTGCTAAAACACACTAGGGGACTATTATTTATATTACATTACTGAGTAACGCCGTGTAACTCTTACTTTACAGATAGGTTCATTGTCTCTTCATTGTACCATAGATGAAAAGCGGTTAGCTGGCTATTGTCAAGCATGTGATGTTCTTGTACCTTCTTCTGATAGCACCTCTCAGCAGTTGACTCCATACAGTCAAGTCCACATTTGTTTGAGATCTGGCAACTATCAGGTAAGATGTCTGATGGGGATGCAGTGATATAGTTGAAAAATTTTGGAGCCCAGACAAAACTGAGGACCACCAGTTACCAGTTGTGTGATTTGGGGCAAGTGACTCAAAGTGACTGACTGGTTTAAAGAATTATGGTAATAATTGTCTCATTTCATAAGAGTCTTCTGATAGTCAAGTAAAAAATTGGTTAATTATACAGATGTCTCTTACTTTTATTTTTTGGTACCGGGGATCGAACTCGGGTCCTTGTGCTTTCGAGACAGGCGGCAGAACCACTGAGCTAAATCCCTGGCCCCAGCCCCAGATGTCTGTTATTATTGGTACTATGTTTTCTTTCCTTTTTTTTTTTTTTTACTCGGGATCGAAATCAGGACCTTGTGCTTGCGAGGCAGGTGGCGGAACCACTGAGCTAAATCCCTGGCTCAATACTTTTTTTTTTTGGTACTGGGTATTGGGACTTTGTGCTTATCAGGCAGGCGGAGGAACCACTGAGCTAAATCCCTGGCCCTATAAGCATGATTTTTAACTTTTGAAATTAGACTTAGATAGCTTTTAGTTTATGGAGCCTGAAGTCTTGTGTCTGTTTTGAAAGTATGGCCTCACAGCATAGCTTTCTTCACCACGGCAGGTGTTGAGATGGAAGGAGCCAGTGGACACCGTGGTTTTGTTGGTTGGGTTTGTCTGTTCCAGAGCCTGCTGTCCATGAGTCTAGTCGCCATCTCAGGGTGTAGTTAGTGTATTGAGATGTCTCTCGCCTTCTCTGTATGCTTCTCTTTAGCTTTTTAATGAAAGGTGCCAGGAATTAGAGTTTCCCATTACTTTTGTTTTTTAGCAAAACATTTTTGAGTACATTTTAGATATACATAATGATAACATTCATCGTAGGGAATTTGTACCAGTACATGATATATCTTGGTGCTGCTTTTTTTTCCCCCCATTCCCTGCCCTCCTTTATGTATAAAAGCTGTTCCCAGTTTTTCCTCCTATTTTCTCTTGTCCCTTCTTTCCTTTCCCCTCCCCCTTCCTTTGTTTCCCTTCTCATTTGAACATTTTCTTTCCTATTACATTTTTTTTTTTTTTTCAGTACTGGGGATCGAACTCAGGACCTTGCACTTGCAAGACAGGCACGGTGCCACTGAGCTAAATCCCTGGCCCTCTTTCCTATTACTTTTAAAATCTTTATTGGAAATCTTTTACTGTAGAGAGTAAACAGGACCTTTGTGTTATTTAATTCAAGACAGGAATCGTGAAATGACAAAGCTGTAACTTTCAGTTTTCTGTCTCTAATTGGACTTTTATCTCAATTTTAAATCATCTAGAATTTGTTTTTGCAGAAAATAGATAGAGGGGAAACTGGGCCAGGGTGTAGCTCAGTGGTGCCTCGCCTCCCTGGCAAGTGGAAGGCCCTGAGTTCGATCCCCAGTACCAAAAAAAAAGAAAAGAAAAAGTCTGGCTTGGTGGTGCCTGTGTGTAATCCCAGCACTTGAGAGGCTGAGGCAGGAGGATTGCTGTGAGTTTGAGGCCAGCCTCGAACATATAGGAGGGCTGTCCCCCTCCCCTTTTTTGTGTATTGCTTTGCCATAGGGAAGAGAATTAAATTTTCTAAAGATGAGTTATAGATGCAGGTGAATTAAAGTCCAGTGATCTGTTACGTTTCCCTGTTGCAGGGGGGTGAGGGTCCCTTGTGAAAAGATACAGGTTCTTAAAGAAGCTCCCTGGAGTGGTAAGGCCTTAAGAGTATTGACCCTAGAAAGGCATGTGTCACTGTGAATTTTGTAGTGTTGACTGTGAGTGTAACAAAGTATCAAACTATGCAAATCAGAAGATAGTACTATGGGGCGCTAAGGGAAGATAGCAATTGTGTTGCAACTCTGAAACTTAACCACTGCAGTTACCTATGCAGATCAGAAATCGTATTTAGCCTTCTGTAGTGGAACCTCGGTTCATAAACTTCATTCTTTTCATGATGCGACCAGAATTGTAGAAAGAATGAAGTTTGTAAACTGAGGTACCACTGTATTTGAATAGGGTTCTCTTTGCATGAGCTGTATAGTTTTATGCTGGTCAAATTAGGAGATGAACTCCTGTAAAAGTGTGTCTTCTCACATTTTGGAAGTAGCTGGCCTGCTCCTGAGGAGTTCTACATTGCTGTGTTATGGAGGCGAAAGAGTGGTGGTTCTGTATTTGGTACAGGGCCCTCTCACTGAGCTACACTCTTAGCCCTTTTTTAAGGGTTGAACTTGCAACCCTCTTGCCTCAGCCTTCCACGTTACTGGGATTACAGGCATGTGCCACTGTCCCCACCTGGTTCTATAGTTTTGAAACTTACTTTTGTCAGTACTTAGTCTTCCTTCCTTCTGTCTCTCTCTCTTTCTTTTTTTTGTTTTTTTGACACAGGTTCTCGCTTATTATAGTACAGGCTGACCCTTAACTCACTATGTAGCCCAGTCTGGCCTTGAACTCACAGCAGTTCTCCTGCCTCTGCTTCCTGAGTACTGGGATTACAGGTGTGCACCACCATGCCTGGCTCAGTACTTTGTTTTTCTTTGTGGTGCTTCGGATTGAGCCCAGAGCCTCATGAATGCCAGGCAAACTTTCTGCTATTGAGCTACATCCCAGGCCCGTTATCTGTACATTTGTGATAGCAGCTGATTGTCTTTGTTTCCAGAAATTCTCTTCATTTCCCCACTATCACCCCTTCTTTCTTCCTCTCTTTTCCATTGCCTGAGAAAGGGCTAAGAAAAAGTCTGTATGTAATAATTTGGGTACTTTTTGTAATTCACTAAATAATACTTTTTTATTTTATTTTTTTGTGGTAGTGCCAGGGATCAATGTTAGGACCTTGTGCTTGCAAGGCAGGCTCAGTGTCACTGAGCTGAATCTCCGGCCCCTTATATTTTTATTTCTTAATAATACATTTAAAGTCTTTTAAATTTATTAGAATTGCTGGACATGGTGGTGCACACCTGTGAGCTCACATTTGGGAGGCTGAGGCAGGAGGATCGCAGCAAGTTTGAGGCCAGCCTGGGCTCCATAGTGGGACCCTGTCTCCAAAAAAAAAAAAGATAAATGTGTTTGAATTGTTTCTTAGAATATGTTTTTAATTATCTTAGTATTTTTTCGAAGTTGTTTTATGAACCAAGCTATTAAAGGTTTGTTTTGTTTTTAAGAGGCTACATGGGCCCTTTTGATAATTTCTCCATCACTTCTAACTTTTGGTTCATGGTCTTCAATTTTTTTTAAAAAGGAAGGGTTATTTTTGTTCCTTTTATAATACACTCCTCCCCTTACCCCATACTGGGGATTGAACCCAGGCCTTTTGCACTGAGCTACATCCCCAGCCTTTTTTTTACAATTTATTTTAAGATAGGGTCTCACTAAGTTGCCTAAACTGAACTCAAACTTGTAATCCTTCTGCCACAGCCTTCCAAATGGTAGGATCATAGGCACGTGCCACCCACCATACCTGCCTTCTTAGGCTAATTTTAGAAAGAAATGTTTTCCCATTAAGATACTTTTATGTTTTTCTTCCACTTGTATTTTCCATTATAGAAGGACTTTTTAAAAATAAAGAAACAGCCATGATTTTTAAATGGATACAATTTTATGTATGTATTCTAGGAGGTAATACAGATTTTCATTGAAGATAACTTAACCTTCAGTTTACCTGTCCAGTTCCGGCAGTCAGTGCTAAGAGAACTCTTTCAGAAAGCTCAGCAGGGGTAAGTTAGTTGAAAAATTACTTTTTTGATATATGAATAAAAGAGCAAGTGCTGGCTGGGCATAGTGGTGCACACCTGTAATCCCAACCCTTGGGAGGCTGAGGCAGGAGGATTGCTGTGAGTTTGAGGGCAGCCTGGACTACATAGTTTGTTCAAGGCCAGCTTGAACTACAAAGCAAGACCTTGTCTCAAAAAAAAAGAGCAAATGCTTTCTTGTTTCTTAAAAACATAGTCCCCTGCTGCATGTTTTCACACACGTGTGATCCTAGCGCTCTGGGTAACTGAAGTAGGAGGATTGCAAGTTGGAGCCCAGCCTGGGTAACCTAGCAACCTAGTGAGACCCAAAACAAAACAACAGAAACTGACTGGGAATGGAGCTCGGTACAGAGCTCCTGGGTTCAATCCCTAGTACTGGGAGAAGAAGGAAGGAAGAGGGCTGGTAAGAGAAAGAGAGTACCCATACTTCCAAATTATCAGTAGCTCTCTAATGTTACTTTCACTTTTTTGGGGGATTGGGGGGATCAAACTCGGGACCTTGTGCTTTTGAGGCAGGCGGCGGAACCACTGAGCTACATCTCTGACCCTCTTTCACTTTTGTGTCCCCCCCCACCCCCTTTTTAACGGTAGCAAAGTTTTCTTAAAGGTAGCCAAAGAAACAGGCTCTGTAGAGCAAGTTTGGGCCAGGTAAAAGTAGGAAAAGAAGTGTGGCCTGCAGCATGACAGCGGGCCATCCTGTAAGAGGGAACACAGTGTCCTTTTTTGTTAATATAAGAGAAATTAACATAGCCAGAGGAGACAATGTAAGTTGGTTTTTCCAGTCTATTTTAAAAGTGCTTGTGGTGGGCAGTAGCCAGGCCTGATGGTGTGTGCCTGTCAGCCCACCTATTCAGGAGGCTGAGGCCAGAGGATACCAAGTTTGAGGTCAGCCTGGGCAATTTAGCAAGACCCTGTTTCAAATTAAAACAGGGCTGGAGATGCAGCTCAGTGGTAGAGCACTTGCCTAGCATGTGTGAGACCGTACCCCCCACCCCCACATAAATGTTTGAGGTGGGTAGTCATACACAGGACAATTCCGTTCTGTTGCCTAATCTGTAACTGAATTGTTTCTTGATAAATTTAAAACATGGTGTCTCTCTTTTCTCCCAACCTGGTAGTATATTTTACCAGTATGCTTGAATATCCTAAAATCTTACCTCTCAGGGTTAAGTGGTTCATTCTTGAGAATTTAGTTTTAAAATATATACCTTTCTTTTATAATAAAAATAACATTGGTGAATCCATTTTCCCTTCTACAGAAATGAAGCTCTAGATGAAATCTGTTTTAAAATCTGTGCCTGCAACACAGTCCGTGATATACTGGAAGGCAGAACAATTAGTGTTCAGTTTAACCAGCTGTTATTTCTTAGACCTAATAAAGAAAAAATTGACTTTCTCCTTGAGGTAAGACATTTTCCTCTTTGACGTATACTTTTGCTTCAGGTTTGTGAGTGAGCTCTTCCTCGCCAAGTGCAGTGCCCTCTCCTGCTGTCACCTGGCTTCCTCCCTGTGCCTTTGTTGCCCCTCTTGACTTACTGCTGTGATACGCTGCCTTGTCTTCCCTCAGCGTGTTTCCAGTTTTCCTCCTCCATGTTTCTTGTACCCTCTTAATTGGCTTCTCTTTGGTCCTTCAGTAACTTCTTTTGCTCTCTCTTTAGTGTTGTGTTTACAGAACTTTTGTGCTTGGCTCACTCATCTTCTCGTGCCATTTTTTATTTTCATGTAAAGCTTCAGTCCCCTCCACAGTCCCCTGTTCGCCAGAAACTCTCAAATCCTGTGTCTAGCCTCTCATGTGAGCTGCAGAATCTGTGTTTCTCCTGAATCTCTTTACCTCTATAACAGTTATGATGTAACGGGCATTGAGAGAAGTATATGAAGCACGAATAACACCACTGAGTTCCAAAAATACAGCATTGCCATTATTCTCGAAGCCCTTCTCAGGCTCTGTACCAAACCCTTATGTCTCCCCTTGAGGGGAAAAAGACTACCCTGTCCTTTGTGATCATCATTTCCTTGTTTACCTAAGTACCCTGAAAACATAGTTTGTGAACCTCACAGAAATGGAATCATACAATATGTATTCTTCATCTTTCACTAAATACTATGCTGTATTTGTGAGACTTATTTAAGTTTTAATATTTTTTTCCCATTAAGTTTATTGATACATTTTAGGTATAAAATACAGTTACCTTCATCATTGGAATCTTGTACCTTTACATGACATATCTTGGCTCTTTATTTTTTCCCCTTCCCCTGCCCTCCCTTCACCCCCTCCTCCCTTCCCTACTTACAAAGACTGTTTCCATTTTTTTCCTTTTCTCATATTTTTTCCTTTTCCCTTCTTTCCTTTCCCCACCCCTCCCACTTCCCCTACTCCTTTAGAACTTTTCTTCCTATTACACAGTATCAATTATACATTTTAAAAAAATTATAATATCAAGATTTAGAGGACATTACCACAGATTTTACAGAATTTAAAAGGATATAGAAAGCATATTACAAAA
>NW_004624763.1:2210844-2251925 GCF_000247695.1 Heterocephalus glaber
TCTATGTATACTTGCTATAAATGAAGAATTGGATATTGAAATTTAAAAGTTATGTAGGAGTACAAAGGACCTAGAAAAGTAAAAAGAAAAGAAAACAATGTTGGAAGACATTCATTACCTAATTTTAAGACTTCCTTTAAAGCTGCAGTAATCATGGCAATGTTGGTGTAAGGAAGGACATACAGATCATTGGAATAAAACAGAGAATCTAGAAACAGAACCACACATATATGATCATTGAGTTTTGAAAGATTATTTAACATTAACATTTTATAGAACAAACAATTCAAGAGCAGAGGAAAAGATAGTGTTTTCAGTAAATGGCACTAGAACACCTGGTGTCTATATGTAAAAAAATTAACCTCAACCCTTTATTTCCATACATAAAAATAACTTGAAAGGATCTATGAACCTAAATATGAAAGACTTAAACTATAAAACTTTAAGAAGAAATTATAAGGGAAAATGTTTATGAATTTAGGGTAGGCAAGAATTTCCTAGGATATAAAAAACATGATGTAGGGCTGGGGATTTACCTCAGTGGTTTCACTGCCTGTTGTGCAAGCGCAAGGACCAGAGTTCAATCCCTGGTACCAAAAATAAAAAATAAATATAAAAGACATAAGAAGATGATAAATACCCAGTACAGCACAAGGCAAGGTGTGCAACACTAGAATTACAAAAATACTAAGCAGTATAATAACAAGATCGTATCATACACTCATTAGGGAGATGAAGTTAAAAGTTTTAAAAGAACAAATGTCAGCTTAGGTGTGAATCAGTTAGAACTTACTAATACTGCTAATGTGAATGTAAAATGATAAAGCCATTTTGGAAAACAATATAGAAATTTCTTGTATTACTGTTAAGAACCAACAATCCTGTTCTTAAGTTTTTACTTAGGAATGAAAATGCATGCTCACAATAGATTTGTACATACAAGTTGATTATCCCTTATTTGAAATTCTTGGAACCAGTGTTTCAGATTTTCATTTGAAATCCACTTGATCTCCAAAAAGGATAGCTACTCTTGCTTTTTTTTGGGGTTCCTGTTGCATGGAGTATTGTTTTCCACCCTTTAACTTTCAGTCTATGAGTTTCTTTTTGAATTAAGTGTGTTTCTTGTATGCAGCATATTGTTGGATCTTGCTTCTTGACCCATTCTGCCAATGTATTTCTTTTTCTTTCTTATTTTTTTGGTACCGGGGATTGAACTCGGGTCCTTGCACTTGCAAGGCAGGTGAGTTAAATCCCCGGCCCAGTGTATTTCTTTTGATTGGTGAGTTGAGACCATTAACATTGGTGTTATAACTGATACATTTTAAAAGACTTACCATTGTCAAGACTTTTTCTGTTTGTTGGATTCTCCCCCTTTGTGTTTAATTTGTCACACCCAGTGGATTCATCCTGCTGGACTTCTGGGGTTGTGATCCTCATTGTCTTTTCCTAGGGTATTGTCTAAAATTTGTTGGAGTGCTGGTTTGGTATTCATGAAGTTCCTGAGGTGCTCTTTATCATGAAAGTATCGTATATTCCCATCAATTTTGAAAGATAGTTTTGCAGGGTACATCAATCTGGGTTGAAGGCTGTTTTCCTTTAGGGCTTGAACTACATCACTCCAAGCTCTTCTTGCCTTGAGGGTTTGCATTGAGAAGTCTGCTGTGATGCTGATGGGCTTTCCTTTATATGTGATTTATTTCTTTTCTCTAACTGCTTGTATAATTTTGTTCTTCTGTTGAGTTTCTGGAATCTGAACAATTATATGCCTATGTGTAGTTTTTTTTGATCATGACTACTTGGAGTCCTATATACCTCCCTTATCTGTATGTCAAGTCCTTTTCCCTTGCTTGGGAAGTTTTCTGCCATCACTTCTGTGAACAGTTTTTTTATGTCATCTACACTCTCTCCTTTTTCTTCATTGACTCTGATCAGTCTTATGTTATTCTTCTTTGCATTGTCTAGCAGCTGCTGGATTGATTTCTTGTGGTCCTTTACTATTTTATAGAAATTTTTTTCTGGTCACTAATTTCAGTCTTATCTTCTATATCTGAAATTCTGTCCTCACATTGGCTCATCCTGCTGTGTAAACTCTCAATGGAGTTTTTTGTTTGTTTGTTTGTTTGTTTGTTTTTTGGTATTGGGGATCGAACTTGGGTCCTTAACACTTGCGAGGCAGGCGGCAGAACCACTGAGTTAAATCCCTGGCTCTAAATGGAGTTTTTAATCTCCTGGAAATCTGTTTGTATCTGTTTTATGGATTCCCTTTGTTTCCTATGTTGAGATTCCATCATATTTCTTAGGTCCTCTATTTTTTTTATCCGTGTCCTCTCTAGATTTATTAATCATGCCTTGCACTATGGGCACAATCTTTGATGTTATCTGAGAAATTATTTCTGATTTCATTTTTTCCAGATCCTCTTTTGTTGCCAGTTCAGGAAGTGTAGGTGGTTGAGTATCAGAGTGTTCCATCTCGTTTCCCTTTGGGGTTGCTTTAGGTGATCTGGTAGTCTGGTTTCGAGACTTGTTTACGTGTCTTCTCATTCTGACAGGTGTGTGTGGGGGTGTTGCTGGCGCCCGTGTGGCTCACCCCCTGTGCACTGAGGGTGTTGGTACGGCATCCGGGAAGCCTCCTGCTGGGCCCTGGGAGTGGCTCACCTCCTGTGGGCTGGTGGAGGGGGTGGTATGGCAGCCCGGAAACCAAGTTTTAATTTTTTTTTTTTTTTGGGTACTGAGGATCGAATTCGGATCCTTGGGCTTATGCAGCAGGCAGCGAAACCACTGAGCTAAATCCCAGGCCCTTCTATTCCCTTTTTCTAATGGATGCTTCTTGGTCTTCACCATATCTTTTTCTTTGGTACTGGAAATCGAACTCGGAACCTTGCGCTTCTTGGCCTTATCTGTTAAGTTACTTAACTAAATCTATGATTAATATATGGTTGAAATAGTAAAAGTCAGTTGTTTTTAAGTTAAAAGTTTCAAATTATGATCTTCATTTTTTAAAGTAACCATATCCAAATGAAAATTACTCAATTTTCTAGGTATGTTCAAGATCAGTAAATTTAGAAAAAACTTCAGATTCTTTGAAAGGAAACATGGCTGCTTTTCTAAGGTAAGTACCTTTCTTTTCTTTTTGTAAACTTGGAACTCTTGGAAATAAAGAGGTGAGTTCCAGGTCAGCCTGAGAAAAGTATCTTTTATTAGCTGTCTCTTTTGTATTTGTCCTGTATATCTTATACCCAGAGAGTAACTTATATTTGAAAAACCAGTTAAGGTTAAGTTCAAATTTATATAGCCATGTGAAACATTAGAATTATGCAGTTACTTTTATTTTGTATATTGTATCATTCACATTAGAATTTGAAATAATACCCAAAGGAAATTTTATTTACTTGTTTGTTTATTTATTTATTTTTGTTGTACTGGGGGTTGGGATCAAACTCAGGACCTTGCAGTTTTGCGGCAGGTGCAGTGCCACTGAGCTAAATCCCTGGCCCTATTTATTTATTTTTTGAAACAGGGTCTTGCCATGTTCAGGCTGGCCTTGAACTCACTATGTAGCCCAGTCTATCCTCAAACTTGAGACAATCCTCCTGCCCTCAGCTTCCCATGGGCTGGGATTACAGGCATGAGCCACCACACCCAGCCAAAGGAAATTTTAAAATCTATTTTAAGATATTGTTACATAATTTATGAAATGGTCGCTTTTAAAATGGATTATTAATAAAAATTGGTTGACATGATTGTTTTTCCAAAGGTAAATTGTCACTTTTTGTATTATAATGTTTTCTTACTGATCTAGGAATGTATGTCTGGGGTTGGAAGATCTGCAATATGTTTTCATGATTTCTTCACATGAGCTTTTCATTACATTGTTGAAAGATGAAGAGCGAAAGCTGCTTGTTGACCAGATGAGGAAGAGATCACCTAGGATAAACCTGTGCATTAACCCTGTAACTTCATTTTATGATATCCCAGGTCAGCTCTCTATGCCACTAGCCAAGCAAGCTCTTGGCCATTTTGTCCTTGCATTGAAACTAACATGAGGGCTTTCCTCCTGTTTCCTTCAGTTTATACTTGTGTCATTAATTAATAGAAATGTTTGTGTCTGCTGTAATCAGGGTTCTGTATGAGGAGTTAGATGCTAGTACTCTGCTGAACCTATGGCTAATGAAGATTTAGGCATAAATACATAAAAGACTAGCTAGGAAATAGATGAAGGTAAACATACTGCTAATATGTTCTTGGAGGTAAAAACAAGAAGAGGGAGGTGAGTGGTAAGGGATGCTGGGATCCAGCAAAGTATGTACTTCTTGCCTTTCAGGCTATATTGTGTTGCTGTTACCTGCTAGCTAAGTATTTTGCTTTGGCATTATCGACATTTTTACTTGCAGGGGATTATACTCAGGGCTTCACAGATGTGGGGAAGGCACCCTACCAGGGGCAATACCCACAGCTTCTCCATTTTTGTTATTTATTTGATAATTTTCTCCCATTTTTGCCCTCTTTCGTCAGTATAATTAGAAATACAGTGCTGCTTATTAGCAAGAAACATATACTTCAAAACAGTGTAGGTGAGGCAGAGATTTCAGTTGGTTTAACAAAAGCAGAATTTTAGTTGCTTTGTCACTAGGTTTAAGGTTGTTTTTTTTTTTTGTACTGGGGATCGAACTCGGGTCCTTGCACTTGCGCAGCAGGCGGTGAAACCACTGAGCTAAATCTCCGGCCCAAAGGTTTAAACTGTTTGAATGTATAGGTGTAAAGGAAGAAATAATGTTAACTCACACAAAGTGCCAGAAATGGGTTATTGAAAAATGTCTGATAGCTCAGCTGTAATTGGGGATCTTAATGGTCGTTTGTGGTTCTCTGGGAAGGTAATGCCTCTTCCTCTCCCCTCAAAAAACCACATCTTTAATATTTTTATTACATCTTCAGTATTTATTAATCAAAGTTTACTTTCTTTGGGGCTGGGGACTTAGCTCAGTGGTTCTGGCGCCTGCCTTGAAAGCACAAGGTCCCAAGTTCAATCCCCGGTACCAAAAAACCCCAAAAACACACAAAGTTTACTTTCCTTTTCGTTCTCTGGGTATTGAACTCAGGGCCTTTGCACTGAGCTGCATTCCAAGGTCCTCTTTTAAATCTTGTGACAGTGTCTTGTTAAATTACTAAGCTACCTAAGCTGGGCTTGAACTTTCCATCCTCTTGCCTCAGCCTCCCAGAGTACTTGGGATTACAGGTGTGTACTGACATGCCCTGCTTAAAATTTACATTTTAGGTATGAATCATTACTATATATTGTTCAAAAGTAGGAATCTTTTGTACATGAGTTCTTTACATGTATCCCACGTACTCTTTCCATGAACCAATTATTGACTTTTAATCCTTTTATGCCTAGTGTTCCATTTTTGGGACAGCTCATAACAGTGGAACATGATAAAAGTTTTTCTCTTGGAATTCTTGTTCTTTCAATTTTTCTGGGTAACATATGAATATTATGCACAAACAGAAAGCTTGCAACCTTTGGCATAAATAGATTCACTTACCATCTGCAGATCTGATACAATTGTGATAGGTTTTTTGTATGAGGATTTACATTATGTTAAATGAGCCCATTCTCAAGATAATTACTGCTTCTACCTTATAATACTTAAAGGAACAGTTTCAGTTGTCATTTTCATATTTATAGGTTTACATTTATCTTCAAATTAAACCGTTACTGAAATAAATTATTAAATCATTATTGAAATAAACTCTTTTCCATTCTTTCAGCCTCAGCAAGTGTCAACATCGGCCAGTTGGAACATCAGCTTATACTGTCAGTAGATCCCTGGAGGATTCGACAGATTTTAATTGAGTTACACGGTATGACTTCAGAGCGTCAGTTTTGGACAGTGTCTAATAAGGTGAGAAATCCTCTATTAAGACAAGTATAAATTACTTTGGTTTTTTTTTAATTGCCTTAGTTTTCTAGTATGATTTGGAAGAAGAGCTGCTCTCTGTCCTTTTTGAGAATAAGGTTTTCCTTTTCAGGCCTTCACATGACCGTAATTGTACTTTGTTTTTTTTTTTTTTTTTTTGTCTTTGATACCGGGGATTGAACTGGGGACTTTGCGCTTGCGAGGCAGGCAGTGGCACCACCGAGCTAAATCCCCAGCCCTGTAATTGTACTTTTTTGTTGTTGTTGTTGTTTGGTACTACAGGGGATCAAACTCGGGACCTTATGCTTTTGAGGCAGGTGGCAGAACCACTGAGCTAAATCCCCGGCCCTATAATTGTACTTTTAACATACATTGACAGAAAAAATAGGAAATGTCCAAAGAGAGAAAAGATACTATTAAATTGATAACATCTTAGATGTTATTGTGAAAGCATCTGTGTGCATTTCTCATACAGCTGTAAACATGTGTAAAGTGTATTGTTGATACGGTCATTAACAGTTACCCTGTGTTGTTTAGTGTATCCTTCCACCCCCACAGTGAGGTTTCAACCCAGGGCCACCTCATGCCAGGCATGAATTCTACCACTGAGCTGTATGTACTTCTGGCCCTGGTTTTTTTGGGGTTTTTTTTGGTACTGGGGATTGAACTTGGGACCTTATGCTTATGAGGCAGTGGCACCACTGAGGTAAATCCCCGGCCCCACTATTTTTGGTTTTAATAGTTTTGAAATTGAAAGCCTAGGGCTGGGGATTTAGCTCAGTGGTGCTGCGGGGTGTCTTGTAAGCGTCTTACGAGCACAAGGTCCTGAGTTCAATCCCTGGTACAAAAAAAGAAAAAAAAAAAAGAAATTGAAAGCCTATACCTTAAAACATGTTTACTGAAAACTTCTTTATAGAACATTTTTGGCTTTAAATGTTCTTTCTTTTTTTTGGTACTGGGATCAAACTTAGGACCTTGTGCTTACAAGGCAGGCAGCAGCACCACTGAACTAAATCCCTGGCCCCAAAATGTTCTTTTAAAACCCCCCACATAAATAAAATTTATTTATGAGGTTATCTATTTAAAATTTTACTGCATGGAAAGTACACATAAAACCGTAGCTTGCTTTATTTATTTATTATTTCTTTGGGTGATTTGAGACAGGATCTTGCTTTGGAGTTCAGGCTGGCCTTGCACTCACTGTGTAGCCTAGGCTGGCCTGGAGCTCTTGGTGGTCTTCCTGCCTCAGCCTCCTTCCCAAGTGCTGGGATTATAGGCATGCAGCACCATGCCCAGTTTGAAAATAGCTTTTAAAGCACCGTTGCAATAGGTTGTAACTTAGAAGTAAAAAAATAATCTTCACAGAAGAAATTTAAAGGACCATGGCAGCACTAACAAATTGCATATTCTTCCCCTGCTGAAAGTGTAATGGAAAAGCAGCCAGAAATTCATTTATAACCTATACATACAGTACAAGTACAGTGAAATGAAAAATTGTAAGCCATAATTGGTCCTCTTTAGTATTGATTCTATTTATTGGCATTACTTTTGAAGGTGAAGAAGTACAGTAGACCATAATAATTAAAAGAGGCAATTCTGGAACCAACTGGCTGTTTAAGTTTGAATCCTATCTTTGGACTTACAAGCTACATAATCTCGGACAGTTTGCTTCTCTGTGCCTCAGTTTTCTCATTTGTAAAATGGGGATGATAAGGGCCAGGGATTTAGCTCAGTGGTGCTGTCACCTGGCTCGACAGCATAAGGTCCTGAGCTCGATACCAAAAAACAAAATGGGGATGATAGTACCTGTTGCATAGCATTGTTGTGAGGCTCACATGAGTTAAAACATAAAGCCCCTAGTTTTTGTTTTCCTCCTATCCATTATCCTTTAGAAAATTTTAATCCATTTAGTTATTGTTCATTATAATGAAAACGTTCATTTTGATTCACGTGTCATTATATCTGTCATTTTCTCTTCATTTGGAAAATGACGTATGAATGGTTTTTAATGTGTTGACGATTACTGAAAGATTCTCTTGTAGAACTGGCTTCTCTGTATGTGTGTATGTATTTTTGTTTCTTCTAGTGGGAAGTACCTTCTGTGTATAGTGGTGTTATCCTGGGAATTAAGGACAACTTAACAAGAGATTTGGTTTACATTCTCATGGCCAAAGGTTTACACTCCAGTGCTGTTAAGGTGAGTAAAAATGTATACTGACCACTTCTTACGAATATGCTTTGATAATCTTGACAGTCAGGAATCAAAATCTTTTTTTTTCCCCCATCTTAAAATCATAGTTACAGGCCTTAAAAGGATAGGCCTAAAATGCCATTTGAAAAAGGAGGGTTTTAGTTCTTTTTCCTTTGCCCTCTTAATTTTACCAAAATGATCTTGGACATGTGGATACCACTCTGCTTTTTTTTTTGGTACTGAGGATTGAACTCAGGACCTTGTTCTTGCAAGGCAGGTATGGTGCCACTGAGGTAGATCCCTGGCTGCCCACTCTGCTTTTTTAAAAGTTTAGGGCTGGGAATATAGCTCAGTGGTTCCACTGCCTGCTGTGAAAGCGCCATGTCCAGTGTTCGATCCCCGGTACCAAAAAAAAAGTCTAGAAGCCAGGTGAGGTGGCATGTGCTATAGTTGCAGCTGCTCTGAAGGCTGAGGCAGTAGGATTGCTTGAGCCTAGGACAGTGGTGGGGAACCTATGGCACATGTGCTGCTGTGGGCTGCTTACATCATCGAAAGCTGTGCAGGTTTGCCATCACTGGCCTAGGAGTTTAGGGCAAGCTTGGGCAACATCTGTTTAAAACAAAAACAAACCTAGAGAACATGAAAGGTGTTATTTGTGTTCTTTAGGATTCAGTTGTTAAAGCTTGTGTACAAAGATCTTTTTTAAAGCCTCCCTGATTTTACTTTTTTCTTTTTCTTTTTTGGTACTGGGGATCGGACTCAGGACCTTGTGCTTGCGAGGCAGGCGCAGTGCCACTGAGCTAAATCCGCGGCCCACTTTTTTCTTTTTTAAGTACTGAGGATTGAATCCGGAGGTGCTCTGCCACTGAGCTATATCCTCAGCCCTTTTTATTTTTTATTTTGAGAGCTTGTTTGGAGGTTTTATCAGGGGAGCGCAGCTACTCGTGTGCCCTTGACCATGGAAACAGTCCTCCTCTATTGGACATGGTGTTCTCTTTGATGAGCTCTTAGCCTGCCGTATCAGCCAAATGAGCCCTGGCCATCAGTGGGGTGACAGATGTCGCAGCCAGCTCGCCTTCACATCCTGTTTTTTATTTTGAGATGAGGTCTTGGTAAGGTGCCCAGGCTGGCCTCGAATTTGTGAGCCTTCTGTCTCAGCCTCCTGTGTAGCTGAGTTAACAGGTGTGCGCCACCACATTCAGCTTGCAGTTTGTGTTATATAAGAAGTTTGTAGTCTGTTTGGGAAGGAGGTTCGGGGAACTGTTAAATCATATCAGACAGTGTAGTTTTCTCATTCTATAGGAAGACTGCAGATAGCATTTGAAGTTAGAACTCCTGACCTAAAACTAGACTTTAAATTGGTTAGCTAAGTGAAGAGGAAGGTGGAAGATATTAAAGGCAGAAGATGATACCATGAGGAAATGCTCAAAGACAAGGATGATATGAAGGGACTGGAACCAAGTAGTTATGAATAGCTTGTCATTTGTTGTGTGAGGTGAGGCAGGCCTGAATTGTGATGGGGAATCAAGACCCAGTCCGTAAAGACTCCGGTGAGCTTTGTTGGTGTTTCCACGCCAGCAATCTCCTAGCTCAACCCACAACTAGAGGTAGTCGAGAATGTAGACATTGTAGGCTTTTGAGTTTGCTTGCTTTCTTGCTTTTCTTTCCTTCTTTCTTTCTTTCTTTCTTTCTTTCTTTCATTTTTTTCAAGACAAGGTCTCACTGTATAGTTCAGGTTGGCCTTGAACTCACTATGTAGCCCAGGCTGGCCTGGAACTTCCAGTGATCCTCCTGCCTCAGCCTCTCGAGTGCTGGGATTACAGGCATGCACCACTACGCCACTCTTGAGTTTTCTTTTTGAGATGGGGTCTCACTATATTGCCCAGGCTGCTGTTGGACTCCTGGGGTCAAATTATCCTCTTTCTGAGGAGCTGGGAGCTACTCTTGTGTGCCATTGTGCTGGCTTTGTAGACATAATTTTAAGGGGACCAGAGCAGTTTCTGACTTTGCATCTTCTCTTTGCACTCTTCCCTAACATGGATCTGCCTGAAAATATATACTCCTCATGTCATGTTAGTTCTCCACTCCCATCCTCTTCACAGTTGACCTGTACCTGCCTACTAAAGAAAACAGGCTGGGAGGGAGGTGTACTGTAGCTTTATAGTAAGTTGTGAAACGAAATGGTGTCAATCCTTTGGTTTTCCTATATTTGAAATGTTTTGTAATTTTCATTGTATAAATATTGTATGTATATTGTTACATGTATCCCTAAATTGTATATATGCTTTTAAAAATACAAGATACAGTTATTCAAAAGTCAGTATTTTCACTATACCAGGAATAATATCCTTTGCATTTCCTCAAACTTAAGCTGAAAGTAAAAGAATTTTCCAACTAAAAATTTATATAAGCATTTAAATACTTTTACCTTTTTTCATTTTGGTTTTTTGAGGCAGGGTCTCACTATGTAGTTCAGACTGGCCTTAAGCTCACTGTGTAGCCCAGGCTGGCCTGGAACTCGAAGTGATCCTCCTGCCCCAGCCTCCCAAGTGCTGGGATTACAGGTGTGCACCACCATGCCCAGCTTTACATTACTATTTTAAGCAGGAAGTGAGCAGAGTACCTTTTTTTTTGTACCCGGGATCGAACTTGGGACCTTGCACTTTCGAGGCAGGTGGTGGAATCACTGAGCTAAATTCCCGGCCCAGAGAATCTTTTTTTTTTTTTTTTTGGTACCAGGGATCAAACTCAGGACCTTGCACTTTTGATGCAGGCTGCGGAACCAAACCACTGAGCTAAGTCCCTGGCCAGAGAATCTTTTGAAGATAGTGCTCTGGACCAGTGATTCTCATGGTCCTACACCAGCAGCATCTGTGACATGTGGAAACTTGTTAGAAATGCAGATTGGTGGTTCCACCTTAGACCTTCTGAACAAGAAACTCTGGAGATGAGACAGAGGATCCTGTTCGTAAGCCCTCCAGGGAATTGTGATTCACGGTAAAGTTGCTCCACACCAAAATGAGCAGTGGAAATACAATTGGAGCCATGTATGTAATTTGTGATATATTAGTAGCCTGCTTTTTAAAAAGCTTTTATTTTTTCAGTGCTAGGTATCAAATCCAGGGGCTCATGCATGCTAGGCAAGCACCTAGTAGCCCACACTTGTACAGGTGCAGCTGAGGTGTTCACCTCAATATATCTAAATTATCATTTCCACGTATGACCGCTTTAGAATTGTGATACTTGGCATTTATTTCTTGTGTGTGTGTTGAGTCTTCCCAATGCAATACTCAGTATTGGATTGAGTATATTATACTCAAGAAGGCACACAGATTTTGATTCTAGAGGGAAAATGACCCCGGCTGTTTCGTTGTTTCTTTTATAGGACTTTCCCCATGCTAAACAGCTGTTTGCTGCTTGTTTGGAGTTGGTAACAGAGTTCTCACCGAAACTTCGTCAGGTCATGCTGAATGAGATGTTGCTTTTGGATATTCACACGCACGAAGCTGGAGTGGGGCAGTCAGGAGAGAGACCTCCTTCCGACCTCATCAGCAGGGTGCGAGGATACCTGGAAATGAGGCTTCCTGGTAAGGCTGGTTCCTAAAGCCCAGGTCAGAAATTCAGCGTTCAAGTAATTCTAAAAAAAAACTTGACTTTTTACTATGTATAAAAGAACATTTATTTGTCTTTTTACCATCTATAAAAAAGTTTTTTTTCTCCTGAAACATAATTTGGCAGTGGAGTTCACTTGAGAACATTGGAGAAAACTATTTATTTCCTAAGATTTCCATTACAAAGTACCACAAACTGAGTGACTTAACAGAAGGTTTTCTCACAGTTCTGGAAGCTGGACCTGTGAAATCAGGTATCTCAGGCCTTGCTCCCTAAGCCTCTAGGGCCAGACCTTACTTGCCTTTTCTTTTTTTTTTGGTACCGGGGATCAAACTCGGGTCCTTGCGCTTGTGCAGCAGGCGGCGAAACCACCTAAATCCCCGGCCCCTTCGTTGCCTTTTCTGAGCTTCTGGAAGCTCCTGGTCATCTCTGGTATTTCCTTGGCTCGTAGCTGCAATGTGGCAGTCTCTGTCTCTATCTTCACACAGCGTTCTGTGTCCCTGCATGTGTATGCACGCTCAGGTGTATGTGTTTCTTCCAGAAAGACACCAGGCATTGGATAAAGGGTCTGCCCTACACCACTGAGACCTCATCTCACTAAGTACCTCTGCAGAGATCTTATTCCTTTTTTCCAAGTAAGGTCACATTCTGAAGTTCCAGGTGCCCGTGAACTTTTGTGCGACTGTTCAACACTATAAAAATCACACTTTGGGCCGGGGATTTAGCTCAGTGGTTCTGTCACCTGCCTTGCAAGCAGAAGGACCTGAGTTCGATCCCCAGTACCAAAAAAAAAAAAAATCACACTTCTCTCTCCCCAAATCTTTTCTTTTTGAGACAAGGTCTTGCTATGCTATCCAGGCTGGCTTTGAACACCTGGGCTCAAATGATCCTCTTGCCTCAGCCTCCTGAGTCACTAGGACTACAGCGATGTACCACCATGCCTGGCTTATATTAGAATTTGAAGATACTCTGTTAATCACTGTCTTTGGGTGTAAGAGTTGAAGAGTTATTTCCTCAGTCCTGGCAAATGTCCTCAGACTGATTGCCAGTGGCCAGGAATTCATTTGTGACTACTCTCCAATGGTAAAACATTTTACTGTGAAAGAGTAGAGCCTATAAACTGTCATCTGTGTCGTATAGAAATCTTCACTAAAGCAGTTTCTTACTTTCATAGGTTTTATTTTGTTTTTGTTTTTTGTTTTTGTAACAGGGATCGAACTCGCAACCTTGCGCTTGCGAGGCAGGCGCCGGAACTACTGAGCTAAATCCCCGGTCCTTCATAGGTTTTAAATGTATTTAGGAGAATTAAGTCATACTGTGTACATTTAATACTATAAGCAATAAAATGAATTGTAAAGAAGGTGTTAACACTGGGCAAGGTGGCAGTCCCAGGTACTCAAGGGTCCAGACACATTTGAGGCTCAGCCTGGGCAACATAGTAGGAGCCTTCTCACACTGTCGTGTGGCTCAGTGACGGGACACGTGGCTGGGGTTCAGAAAGCCTGGGTTCCACACCCAGTACCACAAAAAGGTGATCACAGTGTGCCCATATGGTAGCAGCTGACCCTCTTCAGTCTTACAGATTGATTTTTTTATATTCTTATTTCTAGCAGGAGATATAGTCGTAAACCAGTTTTTTAGCACTATATGTAGAATACCCTGGAGCATTACTAGCTCAGTCGATACCATGTCTATAAAAATGGATCTGATAGTAGACTGGCACTAAATGTTGTGACAGAACTTTTTTTTTTGGTACTGGGAATCGAACTCGGGACCTTGAGCTGGCGAGGCAGGTGGTGGAATCACTGAGCTAAATCCCTGGCTGCCACTAAATGTTGATGGACACACACATCTGTGTGCAGGTTTACTTTGAAAGGTGAAAGGTTCGTTTTTCATACATAATTTTTCTGCAGAGCAAGAAGAATTTTAAAATCTTAACCTTTGGTAGTGCTAACTGCCTGTTAGACGTGGTTCTAAGAGCTTTGGGTGCATACCTCATTCAGTCCTAACAGCAGCTCTGTGAAGTAGCTGCTATTTCATTGTCCTCATTTTGTAAATGAGGTTAAACTAACTGAGGTTAAAGAATTTCCAAAAGTCCCACAGTAAGTTAGGACTGTGATTTTGATCCACCAGTCCAACTTTTTAAAAAAAAATATGAGAGTCTGCTGTATAGCTCAGGGTACCTTGAACTCACAGTGTAACTCAGGCTGGCTTCAAACTTGCAGCCATCCTCCTGCCTCAGCCTCCTTAGTGCTGGGATTACAGTTGTGTGATACCATTCCCAGTTTAATTTCACTTTGTTTTCCTTTTTTTTGATACTGGGATCGAACTCGGGACCTTGTGCTTGAGAGGCAGGCAGTGGAACTCCTGAGCTAAACCCCCAGCCCTGTTTTCCTTTTGTCTTTTATAAAATGATCCAAATAGTATATATTTATTTTGCTGTATTTCTTTGCATTTTTTTAAAAAATCACTTCAAGGGCCGGGGATTTAGCTCAGTGGTTTCGCTGCCTTCTGCGCAAGCGCACGGACCTGAGTTTGATCCTCGGTACAAAAAAAAAAAAAAAAAAATCACTTCAAATCCCCTCTCCCCCTTTTGGGGTAATTCAGAGAGCTGTAAAGAAATAACCACAGGCATTATCTGAGTAATGTAGACAGGCCGAGGAATACAGGTCCTCTAGAAGAGAGAGCTCAGTGTCCTTGTTCAGTCTTACCATTGTCTCTGTGTTCTTTTTCCTGAAGTATATTAAAACCTGAAATTCCACCTGGAGCCACAAAAATTCGTAACATATTATGGTGTCTTTTTTTTTTTTGATACCAGGGATCAAACTCAGGTCCTTGAACTTGTGTAGCAGGTGGCGAAACCACTGAGCTAAATCCCTGGCCCGATGGTGTCTTTAATATTTATTTAAAAGGAAATGTTCAAAATACTTCTAGTGACTTTAAAATTCTTTCTGTTACAGTAGATATTTTTGGAATGAAATAATGACTTGTATTACATTTTAATGAGAAAAATTATTGAAAGGGATAAATTTATATTAACGGATTTATTATAATTTTATATAGTTTACCCATTTCTTGGCTTAAATATCTGAAAAGTTCATACCATACCATTTTGTACTTATTTTATTGGTGTGATTATTATCTGGTCATTTGAATTGTGAGTTTCTACAGAACACCTATTAGCTTTTAGATGTCCCAGGAATAATTTTATTGATTAATAGTGGGGGCCATGGCCATCTGTTTTTGGGAAATGCTAAACTTCCTACAGAAGAGAATAAAATGTTAGTAGTTTTCATTTGTAGCTTTTCTTTTATTCAGTTGAAATCTGAGCAGATGTTTGCTTTATTCTCATTTTAATATTGTAATGGTAATTTCAGCTTTTTTCTTTTTTGGCTTTTTAGATATTCCTCTTCGTCAAGTTGTAGCTGAGGAGTGTGTTGCTTTTATGTTAAACTGGAGAGAAAATGAGTATCTTACACTCCAGGTTCCTGCATTTTTGCTTCAGAATAATCCATATGTAAAGGTAATTAATGTTTAATCTAAAGTTATTATTACAGTAGTATTATTGTACCTGTTTAAGTTTATACTACTTTGGGAATTTGTTTGATTTCTGTAAAATCAAAGTGTAAGATAAGACAACTGTTTGATTTGTAGTTAAACATTAAAGGCCTGGGATTTAGCTCAGTGGTTCTGCCTCCTGCCTCACAAGTGCAAGGTCCCGAGTTTGATCCCTGGTACCAAAAAACCCCCCAAAACATAGTTTTTAATAATTCAGGTACTTTACCTTCTCTAATAGCTCATAATTCAGGAAGATACAAATTCAGACAGTACTTTGGTAGAATCGTAAGGTAGTGAAAATTTACTTAAATTTCCTGGCTTTGAGTGCTACGGCATGACCAAGCTCTAGACTATCAGGGATGACTTCTACCATTTTCCACTTGAACATCTTATTGTTCTTTAGAACCTATTTACTTTTCTTATGTTTGATATACTTGAATCTAATGAATTAATAACATTTGCTATTAGTTACATTTGCATGAAAGAATTCATTCAGTAAAAGTTTATATAGTCATCTTAATTTTTTTTACTTCTGGTTGACTTAATTTTTTTTCATTAGGATATGTTTGCAATACATAATGATTCACTTTGGGTAGCTGGTACATGATGCATCTTGATTCTTTTTATGTCCTCTTCCCCTTCCTCCATCTCTTGGTTCCCTTCCCATTTGCAAAAGACCTATCTCTGTGTTTCCAATTATATTTTATGCTGCTTAGTCTTCTTAATTGTCGTCTGTAACCTGGAATGTTTCTGAAAGCAGAGAACATCAAAATTGAGGACACACTGGGCCGGGGATTTAGCTCAGTGGCAGTGCACCTGCCTTGCAAGCACAAGGTCCTGAGTTTGATTCCTCTTTTCTCTACCTTGCTTTTTAGATCTCCCACTCTTTATTTTTGGATTTTACCTGTTTCTTAGTTCCTTAAGGCTCCTTTTAATCAAATTGGCCACTTTAGGATCATGATCTGTCTTTTCTTAGTGCTGCCTCATCTTATAGTAGTTCTGTTTGTCTTGTTACTGCTTTCCTTAGAGAAAAGTTGCTCTAAAGATTAGAGTGTTGTTTGGCCTTGGGTTCAATCCTCAGCACCAAAAACAGAAAAAAAAGAGAAATTGTTCTAAATCTTGTTCTCTTGTTCTGCCAACTTCAATTTCCTCACTTTTCCTCACTTTAAAAATTAGGCGAGTAGCTGGGCATGATGGCGCATGCCTGTAGTCCCAGCACTCGGGAGGCTGAGGCAGGAGGGTCACTGTGAGTTCAGAGCCAGCCTAAATTACAAAGGGGGACCCTGCCTCAAAAAAACAAACAACAACAACAATAACAAAAAAATAAGGCAATTTGTGTCTGTATAATCTAAGCAATATTTTATTTATTTGTTTATTTTTATTTGAGAGGGTCTCACTAAGTAGTCTAGGCTGGCCTTGAACTCACTGTGTAGCCCAGGCTGACCTTGAACTCATAGTGATCTTCCTGCCTCAGCCTTCTGAGTGCTGGGATTACAGGTGTGCACCACCACACCCTGCTCTTTAAGCAGTATTTTAATATCTCTGCACTTTCACTACAGTAAACCTTGCATATGATTTCATTATGGATATTTTTAAAAGGGAAATACTGTGTATATTGAACACTTTTTTTCGCTTACTAGATCACGTAGCTCTTTGCATTGTCTCAGTTTTGTCCTCAATAGCATCTATTTGTTTTTGCTGTCATTAGATTGTACTATAATTGTTCAGAAATGTCGACATTTACATGGCAGAACCAGAGGATGCTCTTCCTCAGATTCAGATCTGTCAGCAGCGAACCCTAAATTCCTCCGAGGTGGTGTTGAATGCATAGCACAAAATAACTGCTTCGTGTGTTTGGGCAGTTGCCGCCTTTTCCCTAGTGTGCCGTGTCTGACATGGAACACATTATCTTTTTTGTGTTTGTTTGTTTGTTTCATGTTATAGCTTGGACAGCTTTTAGCAGCTACATGCAAAGAACTTCCAGGCCCCAAAGAGAGTAGACGGACTGCTAAAGACCTTTGGGAAGTTGTCGTTCAGATCTGCAGTGTGTCTAATCAGCACAAGCGAGGAAACGATGGCAGAGTTAGTTTAATAAAGCAGAGGGAATCCACGTTAGGCATAATGTATCGGTATGTACTGTATATTTCTACAAGGTATAAGTTTAAAAATTTTAAATTTTTCATACTGTTTCAAACTGTACTGTTTCAAGAACATCTACTGTTGTCTTACACGCTTGTATCATAAAGGTGGGTAATCTTAGGAATTTAATGGTGGCTGGGGATTTAGCTCAGTGGTGCCGCCGCCTGCCTGGCAAGCACAAGGTCCCAAGTTCAATCCCTGGGACCTGAAAAAAAAAAAAAAAAAAAAGGAATTTAATGGTGATCCTCTCTGATGGACCTGTCTCTATGGCCGCCTTTACTTTGTTCCTTTAAAAAGGTTGTCAGTAATTTAATCCAACAAACTGGAATTCAAAATCAGCAGTGTCAAAAAAAACACAAAAAAAAACAAAGTCAGCAGTGTTTAATGTTGTGTAGTACTGAACAATTCACATGTGATTAAAATGGAATTTATTCGGTTATTACGTTATTGGTGTTTATGACGAGAGAACATACTCCTTTCCATACATGCAGAATTGGTGGGTTAGGAACAACTTCACCTAACCCTATAATTTGTGTTCTTGGCTTTAGTTTTTACTACCTAATTTTTTTTTTTTCTTTTGGTACCGGGGATCAAACTCGGGTCCTTGCACTTGCGCAGCAGACGGCGAAACCACTGAGCTAAATCCCCGGCCCTTGGCTTTAGTTTGTCATGCCTGATATTATTTTATTTTATTATTATTTTTTTTAAATTTAATTTAATTTTCTTTTTGGTACCAGGGATCGAACTCAGGTCCTTGCGCTTGCACAGCAGGCGATGAAACCACTGAGCTAAATCCCCAGCCCCCAACTTTTTTTTTTTTTTTTTTGGTACTGGGGATTGAACTCGGGACCTTCTGTTTGCAAGGCAGGCGGCAGAACCACTGAGCTAAATCCCCGGCCCTTTAACGTCTGATATTAAATGTGTTTTAAAAATTTTTTGTTTTTGTAGGAGTGAACTACTTTCTTTTATCAAAAAATTACGGGTGAGTTTTATTAAAATTGATTTAATTACTGTTGCTGATTTTTGTAGAATGACTAAAAGTATCGTGTGCTTCAAATGCTAATTAGATTACTAAAGTGACCTGTTAATGTGCTTAATCTTCAGTAATCCTTACCGAGGATAGGATAATCTAAATGGAGAATTTATTTTGTATTTATCATGTTTTAATAAATAGAACAGGTGTTTTCTAAATTGTAAAGAAGTCTTTATAATAGGGCTAGATGTACGAGGACTGGCTTTTAAATGTTCTTGATATGATTAATGCCATGTATTTAATGGTTATACCTTGGGTTTTATACTCTAAGTGCTATTTTAAGGAATAAAAAGTCAGTTTTGGGGCAGTAGCTGCAGTATTAGTTGGACAGAGATCGCAGTCATCTGAGCAGGCTGGGGATGCAGCGCAGTGGGGGCACTGCCCTTGAATGTGTGAGGCCCTGGGCTTGTCCCCAGCACCACAGAGTCACCCAGGTCACAGAAGGAGATGAGCCTGGAGTCAGCATCACAAGCTGGGGTTTAAATCGGTAACTCTTACGTGAAGTGTGTGGATTTTTTTCATGAGATTAAAAATGACGTTGATCTTTAGTGTGTTCTAAACTAAAGTACATGCTAAATTCCAAAAAGGAAAGGGTTTTTTGAAAGAAAATACTTGGTATCTTTGAGATTGACAGAAGAAATTATTTTTTAATGTGTGAGTGCGTGTGTGTGTGTGTATGTGTGTGTGTGTGTGTGTGTGTGTGTGTATATATATGTAAAACATATATATGAAAAATTTAAATAATGTACTTTCTTTCTTTTAGGAGCCATTGGTTTTGACTATTATTTTATCACTCTTTGTGAAACTTCACAATGTTCGGGTTAGTATTTTGTAATTTTATTTTAAAAATTTCAAAGAAATTTCTTTATAAGACACCTTTTTTGTTGTCTTTGTTTTTGTTTTTAAAGGAAGACATTGTGAATGATATCACTGCTGAACACATTTCTATTTGGCCATCTTCCATTCCAAAGTAAGTAGAAGTATAGTTCATATTTTGTTAAATTAGTTATATATTTAGAAACCATCCTAACTGGCATAGAGACCTTTAGTTAATTTAATTAAGGTCACAAATCTGTTATCTGACAACTTTGTGTTGCTGTCTTAGAGTAATTATCTTCATAAAACTAAGTTATATTAGCACAAGATAGAACAAGATCTTAAGTGGCTCTGATTAACTGGCAGTGAGTAGAATTGGAAAATCAGTGACCTATTTGAAAGGGATTTGTCTTTTCATAATTTCTTGAATTCTTTGTTAGGACTCTTCTTTTTTCTTTATTGGTATCAGGGATTGAACTTGAGACCTTGAGCTTGCGAGGCAGGCAGCGGAGCCACTGAGCTAAATCCCTGGCCCTGTAGGACTCTACAAATACTGAGGTTATCAAGCTTTCCCAGCCCTTTAGTTGACACAGGAACTTCTTTAATTACTTTAAATCTTCCTTTCATCACCTGAGAATCTCAGAAGACAGGGTAATTTTTTTTGTTTATTTTTGAGGCAGGATCTTGCTATTTAGGGTAGGCTGATCTTGAACTTTGAACTTGCAGGGTAGCCCAGGCTGACCTTGAATTTGTGACCCTCCTGCCTCAGCCTCCTGAGTGCTGGGATTATAGGCATGTGCCACCATGCCTGGCTAGGATAGTTTTGTTTAGGGAAGAAAAATAGTAATTTTCTTGAAGAAAGAACTGTTTTTCTTTTTTTTTATACATAGCAACTTTTCATATAAGTGAGCCATTTGTCTTCTGTTAAAAGTTACTTTCCCTTGTGCGCCTTCCTCCCAATCTTTGTACTTTGTGACTAAATGGCAGGTCCTAACTTTTTATTATCATTATTATTATTATTATTATTTTTGGTACTGGGAATTGAACTCAGGGCAGCCTCCTTGCCAGCAAGCACTGTGCCACTGAGCTACATTCCTGGCCCTCACTTTAGTTTATTGCTCTTAGTTTGTTTGAAGAAGAAAAGATTTTAGTAGGTAGGGAGGCAGGCAGTGCCATGAGAGCAGGCGATTACAGCCGGGGATTTAGCTCAGTGGCTCCGCTGCCTGCCCCGAAAGAACAAGGACCCGAGTTTGATCCCCGGTACCAAAAAAGAGGCAATTTGCTTCCAGCTTAGGTATAGAGATTGGAAGCAGCTGTGACACTGTCCTCTGCTCACTAAGGCTTATTCCCAAAGGAGTATTGTGCTTACGAAGAAAGTGTGTGTGTCCATTGCACTAACCGCAGCTTCCATCATAATGTGCTTTTTTTTCCTTTGGAGACAGGGTCTCACTTTGTAGCTCAGGCTGACTCTGAACTTGATATGTAGCCCAGGCTGGCCTCAAACTCACCCTCTGGAGTGTTGGAATTACAGGCGTGTGCCACTGTGCCTGTCTTCTACTTTTTATATAAGCTTGTGTATTAAATAATACAAAAATCAGAGAAAATGAGAAATGTTATTGTTGTTTTGTTTTTGTGCTGAGTATTGAACCCAGGGCTTTGTGCATGCTAGGCAAGTGCTCTCCCACTGAGGTACAGCCCCAGATCCTAATTTTGCTGTTTTAGTGGGTGGCTTTACTGACTGTGTTTATCCCCTCTTTGGCCCGAGTTTAGACTGTAATAATTGATTTTCTAGTTTGTCTTTATAAATGAGGCAAAAGAATGGTTTATCATAGGGCCTCTGAGCAACACCTCTCGCACTTGGTAGGCCTGTGATCTTGGGAAAAGTGCTTTCTATGCCAAGTTCCTCATCTCTAACAGTACTTACCTCAGAATTGTGAGGATTAATTATGTTAATAAGTTTTCCAAGTGAGGTGCTTAAAATAAGGTCTGGCACACAGTAAGCTTGTTATCTTCATGATGACAATTCTTTATTTTCTCTGGGTCACTTTACATTAAAGTATGGCTAAATGTTTGACCTGGAAAGGTATTTCTCCTGATCAAAGGTCTTTATTGAATTCCAAGAATAGCATTCCAAGAATAATGAGGATGTCACTGGATTAGATATTACTATTTTAGAACATACTTGCACATACATAGAATTCCTAGACTTAACATTTTTGCAGATGTCTATAATATGTAATGATAAACCAGTTTTACTCAGTTGTAATTAAATGATTGGTATTTGCTAATAGTTCTGCAATTCCTTTCTCATGTTGAGCCCAGTGATGAGTTATGGTGAAGTCTAACCCCCAGGGCAGCGGAAGCACTTTTCCAAATTCACCTTGTAAGTGATGGTGCTGACACTTGACCCTCTGGGTCTGCACCAAGAGCCAGCCTGTGTTTTGCACCTCTGCCTCCGGGAGGCAGACTAGCTGTTACCTGGTGCTTCCTGGCTTTTGTCCTCACAGTTTCATCTTCTGGTTCTGCACCTCGGGTTCCACACAGACCCACCCCAGCTCACAGGAGTTGGCCCTGGGCCCTGCCCTGTTCTGGACTCTGTTGCTCCCCGAAGCACTGACAAGTGGACTTGTCACATCTACCATTGAGTCCATCCTTAGGGCCAGTGGGACCTCCCACCCAGGAGTCAGTCACTCTTGCAAGAAGCCACAGATAGATTTGAGGACACACAGAAGTATTTTTAGTGTTCAATACCTTATGTTTTATGGCTTTTTCTAGACATCAGAACGTAAAAAGCATTTGAGGAAACGTTGTGAGTCTTTCTTTTGTTGCCTGTACAGTAATTGTAATAGCAGAGGATGAGGGTTTTTATATTTATAGCCACAGAAATTTTGGCTGAGCTTTTTTTGTACGCGTTTTCAGTAAATGCATGTATGGGATTTGAAATTGACTTTTAAAATAGAGATTAACATTAAGTATCCTTCGTTTAGCCTCCAGTCTGTGGACTTTGAAGCTGTAGCAATCACAGTGAAAGAGCTAGTTCGTTACACGCTCAGTATAAATCCAAACAACCATTCCTGGTTAATTATTCAGGCAGACATTTATTTTGGTAAGTGAGATGTTTGGTTGCTTTGTGTTTCATTTTTATAGCCCTCCTGGAAGTGAAAGTAAATATGATATATATTTTATTACAGTATTTTATTAAACTTTATTATGTTTCGTTTTTGAATTACTCATCTTTCTTGCTAAGAGTGTAAAACTGAATTTATTTTGGTGTAGAACCTTTGCTTCAGATGTTTTTAATGTTGACTTTTTACAAATAGTATTTTTTTATGTACACTGTTAAACATTCTTTTTTTCTTTTTGGTACCGGGGATCGAACTCGGGACCTTGTGCTTGCGAGGCAGGGAGTGGAACCACCAAGCTAAATCCCTGGCCCTGTGATCCTCTTCTTGGCCTCCCAGAGTGCTGGAATTTTAGGCATGTACTGGTGCACCTGGCTTTAGGAGTTGATTTTTCTTTTTTAAAGAGAAAATTGAAAATGTAAAAGTAAAAGAAATAGTGTAATGAACTCCATGTATCTACCATTCAGTTTTAACAGTAAGTCATGGCTAGTCCCATTTCTTCTATACTCTTTCCTACATTATTCCTTTCTCCTTCAGATTATTTTGAAGCAAATAATGGCTGATTTTTAATGTTCATTTTCATCCCAGTCCCCAAAAGAATATATCACCAAGACCTTCATATCTACTTGCAGAATAGATATACTGATTCTGAACTAGCCAGAAAACTGGGATATATTTGTAGTTTGGACGTGTGGGAAATAAGCACACACCCTCCCATACTGAATTTTTTTTCTTGGTACTGAGGATTGATCTTGGGACCTTACAAGGCAGGCACGGTGCCACTGAGCTAAATCCCTGGGCTGATACTAAATTCTATACTGTTAAATTTGGTGAAAAATCTGAGCTAAATTTTTTTGTCTGGTCAGTTTTAGGAAAAAGTGTGTTTTATCGCCTTTTATATGTGATTAAAGGAAATAAAAGCAGTTTTTCTCAGTGTTGTCCTGAATCATTATAAAGTTTTATTGTGGTTTGAATCTGCTTTTGGCAACTCATGAAGTTATACTTGACTCTTCTTAAAAGAACCCATTTCTTCTAACTCTTAGATTTAATGACAGTAGTTTACCTGTTTTCTATTTCAGCAACAAATCAGTATTCAGCCGCCCTTCATTATTACCTCCAGGCAGGAGCTGTCTGTTCTGATTTCTTTAATAAGGCTGTGCCCCCTGATGTTTATACCGACCAGGTAATTTGTTCTGTGCGTTTGCTTTCTTTTTTGCCTACCTTTACATGGTTTTCTTCTGGCCCCTTCTGTTTTCAGTTTTTATTAGTACGTGTTTGCAGTCCACAGTGATCACATTCCTCATGGGAAGTTGGTACATGGGCATCACACATCCTGATTCTTTTCCCTCCTTTCTTTCCTTTCCCTCACCCTTCCCGTTTCCGAAAGATCTGTTTCCCTACTTGCTGTTATCTTTAATTTTTTCATTTTGCTCTTTATATTTTGAGTTTCTCTTTAACTGAATTTCAGTTCCCAAGTTGACAGTTCTAGATCAGATTGTGCTCTATATTTCTCATGCCTGTATTTATTTATTTTTTTTTTGTGGTACCAGGGATTGAACTTAGGACCTTTCGCTTATGAGGCAGATATGGTGCCACTGAGCTAAATCCCCGGCCCTCATGCCCTTATTTTTTTTTCTGACATGAAATACCCTTTAATACATGAAGTGTACATCCTTTAACCAACAGAAAGGAAGCGGTACAATAGAGCTGTACAATTCCAAAGATTTCTTTGAATCTTGACACAATGGCCATGTTTTAGGGTAACAGGAAGGATGCCAAACTTAAAACGGGAAGACATTTTCTTTCTTTTCTTTTTTTTTTTTTGTATATCCTTTTATTGGTACATTTTAGGTGTACAACATAATGACATTCATCATTGGAGATATGCACCTTTACATACTCTTGGGAAGACATTTTCTGACCAAGCGAATGTTTGGTTCTGAGTTTCCTAATGCAGTCAGCATTCCAAGAGAATTCCACAGGAAGCGTCCAGTCTTCTTTCCTACATGATCACCAGCTTAGCTGCAGTCTACTGCTTTACCTCTCATTCTCAAGGAGAGGAAAGGGGGCTTGCTATAGGTCAGGCATTGTTCAACCAAAGAGTGCCGAGATGCTCATTATGCCAGGGCTTATGGAATACAGTCCAGCCACCTTCTTGTTGGATGGATCACATGAAGTCATGAAGCATGTACCATGTTATGAAAAGGCAAGTTTTTGAGAACTAGAAATGCAGAGTAGTCACAATTTTGAGTGCTTGGGAGGAAGGTAAAACATTTAAAGATTAATAAAAACAATGTCTACATAGTTCGTGGCAAGGCCTGAGGATGAGAATTAAATTGTCAACCATGAAAGGGGTTTGCCACCACATAGGGATTGGGCTGCCTGCTGGGGAGCTGACATGAAAACCAATTCTATTGAGCATCTGTACTTGGTAATTTCATGCCCATATTTTTAATGCCTGTTGCTGCTTTGATTTCTCCAAACCTGATTTTAGGATTTTACTTTACCAGGTTCCCCTCTTAATAAACTCATTTGCCCTTTCAAGAAACAAGAAAACAAAACAACCCCCACAATTTAAAAATACCAAACATTTCTATTTAACCATTTGAAATGAGCAAGCCTGAACCTGAGCATCACCCTTTTCTTTTCCTTAACTAATGATCCGATCACCAGTGTACCCTCAACTCTCAAATCATTTTTATTCTGTCTTCTGAATCTCCAGCTTTCCTCCCTACTGGGTGTGCATGTGTGTGTGCGTGTGTGTGTGTTTAAGGCAAACAGCGTAATGTATTTTGATGTACGATTGCAACAGTGAAACAAATCCATCACCTTCCATTTGCCCTCTTTTTTTGTGTGATTAGAGCACCTAAAATCAGTTAGCAGATTTTATAGTATGCAATTTTTTTTTTTTTTGAGACAGCCCCTCTGTGTAGCCAGGGCTGGCCTCAAACTCATGGTAATCCGACTGCCTCAGCCTCCCAAGTGCTGAGATTACAGGTGTGTGCCCAGCTATAGTACAATATTATTTGTGTGTATGTGTGTGTGTATTGACCCAAGGCCTTGCCCATGCTAGGCACATATTATACAACTGAGCCATATCCCCAGCCCTATGAGAGATTGTTATTAACTGTATTCTTTATGCACTGTATTCCTTATGCTGAATATTAGATCGCTAGACTTACTCCACCTAATTGCAAATTTGTGCCCTTTGACTTCTTTGCCCCATTTCTTCCCCCTTCCACCTCTGGTATAGAATTTGGCTCATTTTTCTTTTAAAATGCATTGCTATTTCCTCTGATTTAGGCCACCAGTATAACGTAGCAAATGACATTTTTCAGTAGAGTAAATAGCTTTTGAAATAAGATTTTCCAGTTTTGATTAGCTTATTTTTATTTATTTATTTATTTTTGGTACTGGGGATTGAACTTGGGTCCTTGCGCTTGCGAGGCAGGGGCTAGAACCACTGAGCTAAATCCCCGGCCCTGATTAGCTTATTTTTATGGCATTTTTATATTCACAGCAAATAGTGGAAAGTTCTCATAAACTGCTGCCTTTCTCACTGTTACAGCTTCCCTTTTCTTCCTTCTCATAGTAGAGTGGTACATTTATTAAAATCAATGTTAACTAGATTTAAAAAATTATTATAATTTTGTTTTGTAGGTAATAAAACGAATGATAAAGTGTTGTTCTTTGCTGAATTGCCACACACAGGTTAGTTAATAATATATTGGTTTATTTTCATATGTGTTAGGAATAGTATAGAAAACATGAGACTGGGAAATAACTTTTATATCAAAATTACTTAAATTAATGGTGTTCAAGAGTCTGGCATATTCTTTAAATTTATTTTAGTAGTTTGTAGAATTTTGACTAAAATGCAAGTATGAATTAGAAAACACTGAACTTTGAACCTCCTAAATGGAAAAGAGTCATTCTTAGGTTTTCTTATATTTAACATTATATATATTTACATTAGTCACTGGGGAAATGTAAATAAAAACCGACTGAAATAGTGCTTCATCCCCACTAGGATCGCTGTAATCAAAGACATCTAATAAGGTAAGGGTGTAGAGAAATTAGCCTTCCTGTGCAGGTCAGAGTATATAGTGGTACAGCCTTTGGGAAACAGCTGTCAGTTCCTCAGCAAGCTAAACATAGGAATTACTGTATGACCCAGCAGTTCTGAGGTAATTATCCACAAGAATTGAAAACATGTCCACAGAAATAGTTGTATATGAATGTCCATGGCAGCAGCATTCACAATAGCCAAAAAGTAGAAAAACCACAATGTCCATCAACTGAATGGCTAATAAAATGTGGTATATCCATATAGTACTCATCCATAAAAATGAAATATGGATATCACACTACAACATGGATAAACCTTGAAAGACTACTAAGACACAAAGCCGCATGTATGACCACAATAAGCAAATGTACAGAAGGATTGATTTGCAGACAGATAAATTAACAGAGGCTTCAGAGAAGTAATGGAGAGTTCTGCTAATGAGTATAGGGCTTTTTCAGAGGGTGGTAATGAAAATGTCTTAGAACCAAATAATGACGATGGTTGTACAGTTTTGTGAATATGCTAAAAACCACTGGACTGTGTGCTTTAAGGTTTCATTGCATGTTCTGTATGTCCTTGAATGTCCTGACTTTCACTTGGCGGTTTTCCATCCCCTTCAGTTCAGTTTTCTGAACTGGCTGTTCACCAGCTTCTCATTCAGCAAAACAAAGCTCACAAAATGTGTAGTTTATGTCACAAATGAAGAAAATACGGGTCAGACACTTGAGTAAAGGTTTTTGAAATTAAAATTGGATGGAACCCAAAACTATCCATTTGGAGTGGTCTGCAAGGTTTCTTAAAAAACAATACTCTTTATATAAGAATAATTAAAGATTGCCAGGCATGGTATCGCACACCTGTAATCCCAGCACTTGGGAGGCTGAGGCAGGAGGATTGCCAGAACTTTGAGGCCAGCCTGGGTTATATAGTGAGTTCAAGGACAGCCTGGACTACATAGCAAGACCTTGTCTCAAAACACCAAAACCAGGAGAGTCATTATTACATGAAACCATTTTCAGTTTCAAATCTTTTTTTTGTAGGTGGCAATTTTATGTCAGTTCCTCAGAGAAATTGACTACAAAACAGCCTTTAAGTCACTGCAGGAACAAAACAGGTATGAATGGTTTTTAAAATAAATGAGGGTTTTCTGCTTAAGAAAGGAGTAGTGACAGAATTCCCTTTTTCAGTCATGATGCTATGGACTCCTACTATGACTACATTTGGGATGTTACCATCTTGGAATACTTGACTTGTATCCTTCCGTCCACGTTTGTAATTTTATAACAGTTCGTTTCTGCAAATTAAGTTCTGCATACTATGTATTTTCTTTTTTTTTTTCCTTTGGTACTGGGGATCAAACTCAGGTCCTTGTGCTTGCGCAGCAGGCGGTGAAACCACTTAGCTAAATCCACGGCCCCCTATAGTATGTATTTTCCAAATCAAAATTTAAAAACTATCCTGCGTTCTATCCTGAGATCGAATTCATTATTCTTGGTTTTTTTTTTTTTTTTTTGGTACCGGGGATTGATGGGACCTTGCGCTTGCGAGGCAGGCACCAGAACACTGAGCTAAATCCCCGGCCCCGAATTCATTATTCTTAACTCATTCGATCAGATCTTCATCATAAAAGAGGAGAAACAGATAAAAGACAAATTGCGGTAAGTTACTCTGTCTTTTCTTCAGGGATGTACCTAAGTTTCCAGATTTTAAGCACTAAGCATTTGTAACAACAAAAAAGACTGTGTGCCCAGTTATGGCAAGAATTTGGTTATCAGTGTTTAGTTTTTAAAAGATCCTTTTTTGATAGTATGAGATATTCCATTTTATTTTAAAAGACTAGATTATGTTATTTGTGCGCTCCAAATCTTCATATGGTTTCTCGTCTCACCGAAGTTCTTACACAGCTACAAAGCCACATAAGGCTTGGCCTCTGGCTCTCCCGTCTGACTCCCTAGCCTGGCCCTTGTTGGCTTTGCTGTGCCAGTACCACCATGGGGTGTGAACAGTCAAGGACATTCATCCCCCAGTTAGGGCACTTGGAAAGGTTCTTTTCAGAACATTCAACTTCCCTTAGGTATCTCTCAGGGAGAGACACCCTTTCCTGACCAGCTTAAAATATGTCCCCCACCCTGCACGCCCCCATGAGCTGTTTCCCCATGAAGATAAGGAATTGATTTGCTCATAGTTGGTAACTAGAGTAGTGCTTGGCATGTAGTAGGTGCCCAATAGGTGAATTATTTAAATTTGACTTTTGTGCCAAAACATTTTAATTTTTTTCCCCTTTTTTTTGGTACTGGGGATCGAACTCAGGACCTTACACTTACGAGGCAGGCGGCGGAACCACTGAGCTAAATCCCTGGCCCTAACATTTTAATTTTTATATTAACTACCTAACATTTGCCACATTAGTAATCACTTACTGTAGATGCTTTGATTTGGATTAAAGCTTTGCACTTGGACTAAATTGTATACCTATTGTTTAAGAAAACAGACCAACAGCACCTTTTAAAAAAAAAAAAGTAACACGAACTTGCCCCCTTGATTGGAGGCTACTCATTCTATCGTTTACCTGGAGCTGGGAGGCAGTTGAAATTTCCTCAGCCCTCCTTTACCATTTCCAAACCATTCTTACTTGTGTCATTTTTTTAAGCCCTTTCTTTGAGACTTATCTTGTATTTCACCTAAACTGGGTGGCTTTTCCTACACATGCATCAAAAAGACATGATGAACTTAGCCATCACTTATGTTCACAGGCTTTTGCAGCCTCAGTTGTACTGATTATCACCTTTCCTCTGGCCAGCCACCTACAGGCATAGCCACACCTTACTGTCAGCCATGATCAGTGCGATGTTCAGGCTTATGACCAGTCTGTCATCCCTTTTGTCCTCCCTCCTTCCATACTCATCCTGAGTGCAGCAAATGCCAGTGTGTGCACGCTAAGCAGGCCTGATTCATTCAGTCTTAGGTGAGGCTCCCCAGGTACCCTGATGAGCCAGGTTTGAGAACTTTAGCTAACAGTAGTTGACTGCCAGAATTAGTCTTTGGTGAATATTTCAGCATCTTGTGGATTTTTGTTTACCTGTTTTGGAAAAGTCTTAGAGTCTTCTTGGAAAAAGTCCTACAGCTATTCCAGCATGCCATTACTGAACCATAGACTCCAACATTCGATCCCTTCTCAGCTTTTAAAATTGTTTTACCTGTGACTTGTTAATAAGCTACATTTTTCTCAGGGAGTTTTAGACATCCCCTGTGTTAAGTTCCTGCCCTCAACTATTTCCATTTTCAGTAATTTCCTTGGCTCTTGCATGCTTGGGATAGAGCAGAAAAAAGACCAACTAGACCTGTCATTATGGAAGTTATAGCTCTAGAAAGTGTAACTGTTGGAGCACTGGCTTCAAATTCTTTATCAAGCCCCTGGTTTCTACCTTGAAAATAACCCACTCTTCAGGTCAATAAGAAGTTACTAGTATCTCTTTAAAGGCAAATATTGAAGCTTTTGATTCTGTCTCCTCTGGGATTTTTTTTTTTTTTTTGGTACCAGGGATTGAACTCATGACTTTGTGCTTGCGAGGCAGGTGCGGTGCCACTGAGCTAAATCCCTGGCCCTCCTTGGGATCTTTTAATTAGTCATACCCTTGCCTGTATCATTGGCCCCTTGCAGTCTGTAAATTCCTTCATCTTTAATAAAAACCTTTGACTGTGCTTCCGCCACCAGCCACCTCTCACCCTCTGCTTGATGTTTGAGTTCAGCCCAGCGCAGTCTGACTTTTGCCATCACCACTTTTCATTCTCTTAAGGGTACCAAATGCAAAAGCCAATGGATTTTAATTTCCTGCCTTCTTGAAATTCTTTATTTCTATGGCTTCCCTGAAATCTACTTGATTCTTTTCCCTGACTGTTCTTCCTTCCTTTTTCTTTCTTGTGATCTCTCTGCCCAGTCTTAACTTAGTTTCCCAAGAAGTTAACCCTTCAGTTATTTTCTGATCAAACTCCCTCCCATCCTTCCTGGTTAATCCCATACACTCATGGTTTTGACTGCTCCCCAGATGGGTGTATTATTTCTCACACATACCACATTTCCATTTGAACTTGTCTTACACTTTGGATTTTATAGCCATGTACAGAATAGTCTTACTTAAAGAAGTTCTAATTATTGTTTTTGTATTTTAAAAAAAAATCTATTGTGTAGATTCCTGGGTCCTAAACTGTTCGCATTTAAACATTCTATAGCAGAAAATTACTATGGATATTTAATAGGTGAAAAACTTTCTAATTATGAAAGGCAAGCCTCATATACCTTTTTAGTGCTGAGCAGCTAACTATTTTTGCATGTTAGAACAGGGAGATCTTTTTCACATGGGAAAGGGAAACCCAAATATAGAGCAGGGAATGGGGAGGGAATGGAAAAAGAATTGATGTGTTAGGTGCGTGTACCAGCTCCTCACGATAAATGTAATTGTTATGTGCTGCAAACATGTACTAATAAAAATTTTTAAAAAGTAAAACTAGCCAGGCATGGTAGTATATACTTAAAATTCCAGCACTTGGGAGACCAGCCTGAGCTACATAAGCACGACTGTCTCAAAAAACAAAAGTAAAGCCCTGAAATTTGAATTGTGATTTTTTTTTTCAAGCTACGTTTTGGAGCCTTAACAATTCACCTGTAAAACTGTCAAATCATTTAGGAAGGCTTACTTGTATTTTTCACTCATGGAAACATACCTGAATTTACCCAATGTAGTAAAATGTGACCAAAGATGATTCCACAAATCATGGTTCAGCGATTAATCTTTTCCTTAAGAGCAGCTCAAATCAATTGTTACTTTTTTCCACAGATCTTGGGTTTTACAATTAGAGATTCAGCTAATCATTCAACTAACTTTATTATTAGCAGATAAGTAGCTTTATACTATGTATACTACCGAGACTTAATTTTTGACTAGATCTCCAATAATTTCACTTTTCTGTTTTGAAAAGATCAAAGCCATTGGCCAGACAGAATTGAATGCAAGCAACCCAGAAGAAGTGTTACAGCTGGCGGCACAGAGAAGGAAAAAAAAGTTTCTCCAAGCAATGGCAAAACTTTACTTTTAAGCAGTTAAAAACATTTTGCTTTTATTTTTAAACAGTGGACTAAAAATAGTATTAAAAATTGTTTATATAATACATATATACACATTTAGTGGTGTTTTCTTTTCAGACAAAATACTGAAACATTAATTTAAAAACAAAAACTATATAGAAGACTAACAATAGCTTTAATTACAATTTCTTCAAAGATAGAAGAAATTCACATGTCTGGTAAAACTAGCAGTCTGGTATAACTTTCTAATTAAATCTACTTTTCAAGACTGAATTTATCTCTAAAAAAGGCTGATTTAAAATATTTATGTAGAAGTAGCTAGCATATATACAGCAAGTTCTATGTCAAGTTATTATTATTTTTTTTGGGGGGGGGGTACCGGGGATCGAACTCTGGACCTTGTGCTTGCAAGGCAGATGCCGGAACCACTGAGCTAAATCCCCGGCCCTGTCAAGTCATTTTTTTAATAAATAGATTTCTAGATACATTTAATATTTTTCGGCTGTAAGAAAATAGAAATTCAGGTCAGATGTTAAAACTTAAAATTTTGACACTGTCCTCATAATGTAGGAATTGAAAATGGACTTTTAATATTTTGGAAACATAAATAAAGCCTTAGTCATGCTAAATAAAAAAATCCATAGGGATATCCTAAGAGTAATAAAGTGACTGTCTCATATAAATAGTTTGAAAAGGTACTTAAGTTTTTCACCCAAATTGTGATATACAAAAAAGTTACTATAAAGCAACCTATGTCAAAGCCCCAAGTAGGAGCCACAACATCCATCTTGTTATAATTTCTTTGGTACTCCCACTGTTCAGAGCAATTTAAACATCATGTTATTGACACCTTACTGATTAAAAACAAATTTAATTTCACCATTTGTAAAAATTCAAGTTTTATAATAGCTTCCTACGACAGCTTTAGATAAATTAGTCACCTTATTACAAAACTAAATCTTTATAAACAAATTTAAATTTTATTTTCAAAAACCAAATTGCGCTAGAGTATAGGAATTTTAAGAATCTAAAAGCTAGATTCAAAGTACTGTATCACTGAATGTACCCTTTAAGGTAGCACTTACCTAGTCCGAAACACCAATGATAAAATTCCTAGTTTATCACGACACAACAACACTGCATTAAAAAAAGTTTCCATGGCATAAATCATGGTTGGCTTCTGTCCAGTAACCCTGGAAATGAAGTCATCTTTGTAAACATGTCCTGCTGTTTCTTTCACAGCTAATATAGGAAGTATATTTAGTGCCAATTTTAAGTGTTTTTCTAAAAAAGAATGGCAGTGTAATGTCTGAATTGGCAATGGTAATCAAAGCTGTTTTCTTGTAAAACTTTAGTACATTCAAGCTAATATTGCTCACTTCCAACTTATTTGCTTAGCTGACATCTTTAGTGTTTTCCTGGTGGTTTTTCTGTGCTCTTTGGTGGTGTCATAATGCCTCCATTGCAAACTGGTGACAGCTGTCCCCCTTTTCTGAAGCTGTTTACATAACTGACTTCATCCTGTATATGTGAAGAAATCATACAGCAATTAAAACTTAAGAAAAAATATTGATACAGTAAAACAAAGTCATTCCAGACCTTTACCTGTCTACTATTAGGTCTGACTATTCAGACCTAATGTAATGATCTACATCCTTGCAACTTTGAAGTCATTCTTAAAGTTCAGTTTGAACTACCTGTAACGTATAGTGTATGTTTTAAACACTTACCTAAACTATTAGTACTGATCTTGAGAAAATTCAAATTTTAATTTGATTTCAAAATAATTTCCCCTTAGCCTTCACTGAAGGAAGTGGTATTTCATAGTATATCCTACACTTGATCTTAGCCAAAAGGCCGAGAAGCGATTCCTAGTATATCCTTACTATCAGTTTTAGGACTTTTGAGAGAGCAAGATGAAACAAAAACCCACAAAAAACATACCAGCATGGCCAAATAATTTGTATGCGTCTGGATATTATGTCTGTCTTCCACAGGTATCTTCTTAAAAGTCTTCAGCTTCACTGGACTAGCACTTTTTACTACCCTGACAAAAGGCACCATCCAATCTACACATTCTGAGATGTTGTCCCATTCCAAACCTGGATTTAAGAAGTTGGAAAAATGTGAAGACTACATCAGAAACTATCTTGTATCTGCCTGATCATCTTACATATTATATTATGTATTTCCTTCAACTTAAAGACTCATTTTTTAAAAAACCACAACAAATTAAAATCAGGTTTAGCAGATTAAAATACCACTGAAACTATTATAGCATGACTTCATTAATTTGTAAAAGGTTGTAAGACCCTCTTAACCAGTATCTTCTATATATAAATTGAAATTACCAAATTCTAAAGAATTTTTTTTTTTTGGAGACAGTGTCTCACTGTGTAGTTCAAGCTGGCCTCTAACTCAGCAGTCCTCTTGCCTCAGCCTCCCAAGTGCTGAAATTATAGGCATGCACTTAAAGAATTCTTAAAGCGGACCTATAATTGTGTTGATTCACTTAAAATAGATTTAAGATCCATCTGGCCTTATTTTTTGTGATACTGAAGATAGTGAAGTGTTATAATGAAGAAAATCACTAGACTCCTGCATTTAACCAATGCTTGGCAGTATGTTAAAATTCATAGGTTACAATCCCATTAGAAGTTATGAAAAGGAAGACAGCAAAATGTCAGGTCTTACCTGAGGCTTTTTTAACCACTTCAATGGAGGTAAAATGGCACAGGGCAGCAGCAGCCAGTATTCTGTACTGAAACTCTAATGAGTCAATGGCCAGAATACACAGATCCAAAAGCTAAGAAAGGAAAAGCAAAAGACAGGAGAAGGGTGAGTATTAGATGTCCCTACTAAAATCAGTCAGCTAACATTTTGGGAGTCTTATTATATATACCATATTCCAGAATTGCTGAAACTCAGAGGATTCAAAGATAAATAATCTATCAAAGGAAGTCAAGTCTTGGGACTGTAGGTCAGAGTGACTAGACAAGGGAAGAATTACTGCAATGTGGACTGTTGAGAACTAGCAGGAAAGGCACCACACTAGACTAGAAAAGACAGGGCTTCTGGTCCCTTAAATGAATCATAAAAGATGTGGTAGCTAGGAAGAATGGGAGGTAAACAATGTTCATAAAAGCAGAAGAAAATTACTTGGAATGCAAGTAGTTCAGAGCACCTGAGGTGAAAATTATGACTAACTTTCAGTATTTTTTTTTTTTTTTTGAGTCAGGGTCTTGATATGTAGTCCAGCCTGGCCTTGAACTCTTGGCGATCCTTATACCTCAGCCTCCCAAGTGCTGGGATTACAGGTGTGTGCCACCAAACCCGGCTCTTCATTCAATTCTTATGCAAAAGAGTAGCTACCACTGTAGAATCAGTATGGAGATACCTCGAAGAACTAGGACTAGAGGTCCCATTTGACCCAGCTATTCCCCAGTTGGCTGTCTTCCCAAAAGAATTAAAAGAATCATACCACAGCAATATATGTGCACCCATGTTTATAGCGGCACAGTTCGTAATAGCAAAAGCTTGGAAATAGCGCCCAACTGCCCATCAACTGGAAACTGGATAAAGAAGATGTGGGTATTTTTATAAAATGGAGTACTACTCAGCCATAAAAAATGAGAAACTATAGAGACATTTATGCTAAATGGGTGCATATTGAGGACATACTCTTAAGTGAAATAAATAGGACACACGTGTAAATACCAAATAGTTTCTCTAGTGTGAGAAACTGAAAGTGTAAATAAGAATTAAAATGATTAAAACGAATAATTGATAATTGGAAATAGGAAGAAAAGGTCCAAAGGGGTAGGGGAAGTGGGAGGGGAAGGGGAAAGGAAAAATTATGAGAAAAGGAAAAAATGGAAACAAAGTCTTATGTAAATAGGGAAGGGGGCGGTGAAGGACAGACAGGTAATGGGGAAAAAAGAACCAAGATACATCATGTACAGGTATAAACACCCAATGATAAATGTAAACGTATTGTTTATCTAAACTGTACCAATAAAAGAATTTAAGAAAAAAAGTAGCTAGAGAAACCTAGATTAGATCATAAGGGGCCTTTAGGAAGTCAAAAGGTTATTCTGTAGTTTACTGAAACTATCAAAGACTTTAAGTCAGGAAAGTTAACATTTCAAGAGAAATACTTTAGACTGTAGTGGGGCTGCAGACTAGAATGGAACATGTTTCTAAGCAATGAGAGTAGCTAAATGGTGTAGTCTAGGAAGTAAGAGAACTGAACAGGTAGCAGTGGGGTGGGTAAGAGGACTAGAATTCAAAGGTTTGAAGTGATGTCTGTCCAGTGAAACAAAACACTGGCCCTCATTGGTCCAGAAGGTAATAAACAGGAAAAGAGAAGAAATAATATCACAGGTTGGGTTTTTTGCCTATCAGAAATGCTTGGGGCTAGAAGTGTTTGGGATTTTAGATTTTGAAGGATCTACATATACATGAGATTTCTTAGGGATGAGATGCAAGTCTAAACGTGGAATTCATTTATGTTTGTAGTTTTTGCATATATATGAGATTTCTTGGGGATAGGATGGAAATATAAACATAGCCTGACTAATACTATATTTTCAGTGTACCTACATTTTGACTGCCCTGTCAAGTATAGAATCTTCTACTTGCAGTATCATGTTGGCATTCAAATATTTTTCAATTTTGGAGCATTTCAGTTTTTGATTTGGGATGTTCAACTTCTATTATACTTCTAGAAATTTTCCATGTTATCAGTTTACCCTCCCCATCAAAAGAGTATAGTTGCCTGTGAAAATGAAATGCTGGGAATTCTGACTGAAAAAAATTAGTGAGCCTTTCTTAGAAACTTTTATATAATGAAGCAATCCCAACATTATTGGTTGTCCCATTTTAACATTCATAATATGCTTGTTAGATTTAAAACACAAATTTTAACCTTCATTCCAAAAGGCCATAATCTTTCTATTCCATAGGTAATGTTTTCACATCCTATGTAGAATTAAGAGTTTCTTCCTTTTTGTACATGGTAGATACTGCAGCCTTAAGATAGTAGTTATAAAGCCTGGCACTGTGGCATACTCAAGAGGCTGAGGCAAGAGGACTACAAGTAGTTCACTGAATCTGGGCAACTTAGTGAGACCCTGTCTCAAAATTTAAATGAAAAGGGTGTAGCTCACTGCTCCCTGGGTTCAATCCCCAGTGCTGAAAGAAAAAAAATTACTTACAAGCAGTAGGCAACAGAATGGGATCCTTCTCCTCTACTTTGTTAGAACATTTGTTATATACTGTTATATATATTTGTTATATACTGAAAATTAAATTTGACTTGTTTTGAAAAATCCTATTATATAAAGGTGATTTAAATTCTACTGGCATGTAACAAGTAGGTAGCCTTTGTATTCAAGTATAAAAAGAATAAGAATGATAGAATAATACCATTTTAAAGCGTAAAGATTTTTTGGCTAAAAAGATTTTTCCATTTTATAGCAAAAAAGATATTTAACTATTTTGGACTCCTAAGAATGAGAGTACTCATAGAAATTTAAGGACTTTGTTTTCTAGAATTACTAAGCAGTGAAAATATTTGAGAAAGTATTTTATGTGTCAAAAGTTTTGCTGTAAGTCAATTAAGAGAATTTAATTCAATATGCCATTACTTTGTTGTGTAGCCTACTTAGACTATACATGAACAGATCTGGAACTGACAATGACATCAGGGTATCTTTAGTAACACCGTCAATACCTGGGCTATGTGGATGAAGCTTTCCTGAGAATACTGAGGTAGAAGAACTTTAGGAGCATCCTTAAGAGCATCAACTTGAAGAAAGAGATGTAACCAGGAGATGACTGTGACAGGACAAAGTTCCCACTTTAAAGCCTGTTAATGAAATTTAAAAATGCCTGTTAACACCCATGTTTATAGCAGCACAATTTAAAACAGTTAATCCCTGGAAACATCCCATATACCCACGAACAAAGGAACGGATAAAGAAAACATGCTATTGAAATACAATGGAACACTACTCTGCCATAAAGGACAAACATGAGGCATTTTTAGGTACATGGATACACCTTGAGACCATAATCTTAAGTGAGATAAATCATGAGCACAAGCTTAAATGTCACATGGCTTCACTTGTGTGAGAAACTCAAGTATAAATAAGGAGCAAAGTGGGGGATAGGTATTGGGAAGTAGGAAGAATTTGTTCAAAAGGGAAGGGGAACAAGATGGGAGGAGAGGGGAGGGAAGGAAGCGAAAAGGGATTTAAAGTAAGAAAAAATAGAAATATAAGTGGGGAGGGAAAGAAGGGTTGGAGGGAAAGGAGGCAGTCAAAATACTGTTATATTCATGTACACGTCACCCATAATGAATGTAATCACATACTGCAAACCTGGACTAATAAAAGTATTTTTTTAAATGCCTGTTAATGGAGCTGGGGATTTAGCTCAGTGGTTCTGTGGCCTGTCTTGCAAGCGCAAGGATCCGAGTTTGATCCCTGGTACCAAAAAAATAAATAAATAAAAAATGCCTATTAACAGACGTACACACATATAACACATTATATAGAGAGTTTACAGGTTAAGCAAATTTCCCTCCAGCCATAGCTACTGTCAGTATTTTGATGCATTAACCTCTTAAAACTGGATGGTAATAAGTAAAACCTGTTTTGATTGACATTTTAGTATTGGTGGTTATTTCATAACTACTGTATTACTAAGGTGCAAGTAGAAATAAAGACACAATATTACCTTCAATATAATGAGCTCCATCCTTACAATATCCTCCTCACTGCAAGCACCATCAGTGACATAAGCAAACTCTTGGAGTTTGGGAGCATAGATTTCCTTTAAATTGAAATTTTTATTAACCACAATTGAGATTGCAATTAAAACAAAAGAACTATATATTAACCATACACAACCTTCAGTTTTAATGAGAACTTCACAAATTGATTATAAATCTTAGTAAAATAATTACACTATATAGCTAAAACAACCTTATATTTAAGATATTTTTCCTATGTAGGCTTCTAAATTATCAACTATTGATTATGAAGACTTATTTTCCTAGAACTTTAAATTTTAGTTAATAAACAACTAGATTATCTTAACTAGTTAAAAGATAAAAAGCTTGCTGGGTGTGGTGGTGCACGCCTGTCATCCCAGCACTGAGGCTGAGGCAGGAGGATCACCATGAGTTCCAGGCCAGTCTGGGACATATAGTGAGTTCAAGACCAGTCTGAACTATATAGCAAGACCCTGTGCTCAAAAAAAAAAGCCAACTTGTTTTAAGATTGCCTGGTATGTTGGTCAACTCAAAACACGCAACAAACAAGGTCTAGAAATTAAAAATATTTCTTTACCTCAGTACAAAACTATGGTTAATAAAAAATACTGGGCAGCTCAGTGGTAGAGAGCTTGCCTGGCCCTAGGTTCAATCCCCAGAAGTACAAAAAATAAAAGTAAAAACAACAATGAAAAGACACTGTGTGGCTCACACCTGTAATCTCAGCACTCTGGGAGGCTAAAGTAGGAGAACTGCACATTGGAGCCCAGACTGGGCAGCAAAGTGACTCAGCAAGACTTGTCTCGGAAAGTTCTTTTTAAAAGCTGGGGATGTGCAAAAATTAATTATACAGGGTAATTCTGGTGTTGTGTAACACTGGAGAATGATCAAAACTAACAATAATTTCTTGCACATTTCAAAAAAGAGAGATTCTGAATCTTCCCAGGAATTGACAAATATTTGAGGTAATGAGTAAGGTAATTTCCCTGATTTTATTTTACACATTTTGTCTATGTATTAAAATATCACAGTGTAATGTACAAGTAACATCTGTCAATTAAAAATTTTTAAAAATTACTTAGGAATCTCAATAAAATGTGAAGTTCTAGAAAAAAAAAAAAGCTGGGGATGTAGCTCAGTGAGAACGCTCCAGGTTTGATCGCCATCACTCAGGAAAATAAACACAAAACTATATGCAGTTGGGCAACAGGTGTGTTGTGGCAATTCAGAGAAAATCTGGACTGATCTAAAGATTAAGAGAGGCCTCCTGTATAGGCTATCAGGATTGCAGTCGGATTGGGAAAGGGACCTGAAACAGTGTTTCTCAGCTAAGGACAGGCTGTCTACATGTGCCAAATTTGGCAACAGCTCTTAAAGCTCAAAGGACATACTTCGAAGAAAAACTTCAGGAAATTAACTATGATCATCATCTCTACCCTCAAAATAATCCCAGCTGTAAAACGTATTGATGATGTCCACAGTGTATTACTTAAGAAAAGTAGATTGTGATTATGTGAAGGAAAACCTCAGACAGGAAAGGAGCTGCTTCCTAGCGTGACACCAGCAGTGGATATAAAAATATTAGACTGGTTAAACCATTATTCCAACCCCAAATAGCATTTCTTTTGTTTGACTCACTGTGTAGTTTTCAAAGGCCATTCTAGTGAATCCAAGTGCCACAGTTATGTATATAAAGATAGCACTGATATATTTTGTTTGGCAGAATGAGTCATGGATCATCTCACATAGTAACCCTCGAATCTAAACCAGAGACATGTAATAGGCTCAGAAACTACAATAATTTTTTCCTTCTATCTGCATCAGAATGTTCAGAAAATGTACTGAGGAAACCACTCACCTAAGGAATTTCTATCAAAATGACAGTACTCTGTGGGATTAATGTGTTTGTCAAAAAAAAAAAAAATAGTTTGGTGATAATATGAACTTTAACAACTTACCTCAAGTTTGGAAGCAATGAATAATGAGGTAATTCCAATAAGTTGAAGCATGTTTTTATTTATATCTCTTTGTGTCAACATAAATCTATCAAAAAAGTCTTGTGCAAGATAAAATGTTTCCCTATGAAGTGTGTATACTTCACATACCTACAGAAGAATCCAAACATTTAAATATTACCCTTAAAATTTCTCCAAATTAGAAAGTCATCTCTTAGCATGCCAGACTTTAGAATACTTTTAAATCAAACTTTTGATTATTAGAATACCAAAGCTAAAATAGGAGAAAAAAATGTACCAATAGAATAAACAAATCTATCATTATCCTCATTTATTCTTAATCTAGTTGTATAGTTTATCCACGGTTTTGTTTTATGGTGCTAGGGACTGAACACAGTGGTTTCCATATCTTAGGGCAGTGCTCTAGTGCTCAGCTACATCCCTGGGCCCCTCTCCTTTTTCTTCATTTTTTTGAGTTAAGGTCTTGCTGTGTAGTTCAGGCTGGCCTTGAACTCATTATATAGTCCAGGCTGGCCACAAACTCATGATGATCCTCCTGCCTCAGCCTCCCAAGTGCTGGATCACAGGCCTGCATCATTACACCTGGTCCCAGCCCTTTTGAGACAGTGTTACCAAATTGCCCAGGCTGGCCTAAAACTTGTGATCCTCTTCCATCAGCCTCTTGAGTAGCTGGGATTATAGACATGTGTCACCATGCATTTTGTGTATGTGTATATATATGTGTATATATGTATATATATATGTGTATATATGTATATATATGTGTATATATGTGTATATATATATATA
>NW_004624763.1:2252525-2269772 GCF_000247695.1 Heterocephalus glaber
CCTAGTTCTTTGAGGTATCTCCATACTGATTTCCACAGTGGTTGCACCAGTCTGCACTCCCACCAGCAGTGGAGAAGGGTTCCTTTCTCCCCACACCCCAACCATATTTTTCATATTTTAGTATTCTTGCAAAGAATACAGAGGAACAATGAATAATGCTGGTGATAAAGTCTATCTTGTCTCTTGTATAATCTGACTTTAGTGAGAATTACCCAAATGTTTCACTAATCTTATTAATAATAAAAAATAGTATATGTCATTTCCATATTTAAGGAGAAAGCTTTTAAGTCTCAACTCCATAAGTGGGTGACATTTTCTCCTTTTTGGAGAAGAGGAAACAATGGGACAGAAATATGTAAGTTTCTAATAAATACTGTGCTAAAAAAAAATCTCTTTTTAGCTTGTTATGTATTTTTAAATAAATGGATGTTGGACTTCATATAAACATCGTTTGCATGCATTAGGATCTTGGAATTTTTCTCATGCAGCCTAGTGTAAGCTGATAAATTAATAGATTTTCAAATGTTAAACCATCTCTGCACTCCTGGACTAAAAGAATATATTAAGACAAAGTAGAACTTAACAGTGTTGAATTTATTTTTATATGATTTTGCATATATAATAATACTTAGGGAAAAACAGAAACACTGGATAGGACAACAAACACTAGATAAAAATCAGATAAGGAAAAAAATTTGCATTAACATAATTCTGCTCAAGTTTATTCCATGATCACTAGATACTCAGTCAAAATCTTGGCTGGAGTGTCGTTCAGCAGTAGAGCATGTACCCTGTGTTCAATCCCTAGTGCCAAAAATTAAAAGTCAAAACCCAACTACTTTCTTTTTATTCATACTATTACAATACAATCTTTCCATCCAGTCAGAATAAGGAAGACAACCTGATGCAAAGGGACATTTGGTAGCCTTAAAATCTTTTCGGACAGCTTCTCCGATCTATTCTGCTATTTGCTACTCTACTAAAAAGCCTACTCTTTCTCCCTTAGAATACATCATCTCTGTTTTAAAGGTAGGGAACAGAGCAAATATACAAGTGTTGGAAGAAGGTCAGTTTGTCAACATAAAATCAGTTCCTCAGAAATAATTACCCAAAGAAAGGAAACGCACCTAAAGAAGACAGAAAATGATGACACAGATCTGTAAGATTTCAGGATTACTAGGTATTCATTTAAACTGATGGTATAGCATTTGGTAGGGGGAGTGTTTGAGACAGGGTCTCACTATGTAGCCCAGGCCGGCCTTAACCTCACTGTGATTCTCCTGTCTCAGACTCCCAAGTGCTGGGATTACAGGTGTGCGGCACCATGCCCAGGTCATAGTGTTTTTTTTTACAAACCCTTGTGTTGAGGGCTAACTTATAGTGTTATTTTTGAAAGGAATAGAAGTACATTATAAAGGAAAGCTACACAGAACCCGGAGGTGTAGGGCTTCTGGGTAACCAAAGCCCCATCATGGTTTATGGCACAGAAATAAAGATTCCCAATAATTTAATTTTTGTGATGCAGAAAAGGTCTTCTGAGGGTCTTTAAGCCTAGTCCTGGTTCTCTGCATAGCAGTATTTAAAACCTGGTCAATTATACAATCCACTCATCTTGAGTATCCTCCCCACCGCGAATAGTGCCTAGTACATAGGATTATCCACACATACCAATAATTCTAAATTGGGTTCAGGTTGTATGCAGTGGTCGTGTCCTTATGATTTTACTGTTTTATTTTGGTGCTGGCGATTGAACCCAGGCACTCACACCTGTTATTCACACACTTCGACCATACACTGTCACTGAGCTACACCCCCAGCCTGATTTTACTCTTACAAAGTTATTCTTACCCACTTTGGGTACCACTAACTATTGTTAAGTACCCCAAAAAAGAAGGCTTGCCGGCAATAGGTTATATACCCTGAAGGCACAGAAAACATGTTTATATCTAAATCTTTTTCCATTATACAGAGATAAAAGAAATTTATATTGCTGGAACATACCTCTAAAAGCCAGTCTAGAAGTATCGACCTCATCTGTGGTTCTAGGTCACAATGCAGAACTTCGAAATTCTTGTCATGAATATATGTGCTTTCCTTTTTTAACATGTTTAGCCAAACCTCTTTGGAACATCCCCAGCTATGGAAAGGGATAAAAATAACCAATTTACACTGTGTGATCTACACAACATACAAGCTCTCAGTTTACATAGCATAAATCCAACTGAGACATTAAAATCCAACTTTCAATTCGAATTTGAAAGAAGTAGCTTTTATAGTAGAAAAATATTTTTAGTCTAATTTTTAGAAACTATTTTTTCTGCATGAGAAAGTAGAAGCCTGAAGTAATATAGCAACTTGGAATGTGATCATCTAAAACTGGCAGATTTCAAAAAAGTGCTCTCATCCCACTTATTTATGCTAATTTAGATAAATTATTTAAACTCTACTTAAAAAGTAATTCAGGGCCAGGTGTAGTGGTGTATGCCTGTGACCCCAGCACTCACAAAGTTGAGGCAGCGGGATTGCTGAATTCAAAGCCAGCCTGGACTAGAGTGAGACTCTCCTTCAAAGAACTAAAAACAAAAAACCTGTTCTGCTAAATCTAATAATGGAAATAACTTTACAGAACCAATGTTTTAAATACTCCTATCATTTGGAATAGAACTACTCTCAAACAAAATACATGCTTAACTATTAGTAAAGAGTGCAATTTTTGTAAGTTTTTCTATTTTATAATGAAGGCAAATGGTAATACATGACATTATTTTTAGTTAAGTCAGTACAATTTTAAACTTTGATATAAAAGTACTGAAATTTTTCTTACCTTAAATCTGGCAAAGGTGAAGGATTAATAAAAAGATTTTTAAATCTGTAGTTTGTAAATCTAGAGAAGTCACTTGTTCCTATGTCTTTGTGGGGTGTTTCAATGAGAATGCAAGGACTGACTCCCCCAGATAATACAGGTGGCCAACAGTTCTGTGATTTGAAAAGACAAAAAATATCTATTTGTGCAATAAGAAACTTTAGCTTTTGTCCTGGATCTTTCATAAATTAAAGCTAATATTTCTAAACAATGCATAGTTTTAGCTAACATAGTTAATAATCTGGCTAATATGACATTAATACTTTATAAATAAGCCATATAGCTCATATCAATCTTCATAAAGTAACCGAATGTTTTAGACAATAAAATACAATTCTAGTAATATAAGACATTAGGTACTAAAGAGGACTAATAAAACACATCTGTAATATAAATATCAATCACTTTCAAGGTAAAAGAAATTGTAGTTCTCTAGAAGTGGCAGCAAAGGTACCTATTTATTTATTTATTTATTTATTTGGTACTGGAGATTGAACTTAGGGTCTTGTGCTTACAAGGCAGGCATGGTGCCACTGAGCTAAATACCCAGCCTCAAAGGTACTTTTTTAAATAAAAAGCTTTTAGTTAAGCCCTCCTCCAATACTTTAAAATACTTGAAGGCAAAACCTTAAAAATGGAATCTAGGGCCAGGGATTTAGCTCAGTGGTTTTGCCACCTGCCTTGCAAGTGCAAGGACCAGAGTTCGATCCCCATACCAAAAAAAAAAAAAAGGAATCTAGTGGGATCAAAGGATTCTTCTTCTAGTAATGCTGGTTTTAAAGGCAAACACTGTGCTTTCTATGCAACACATAGGAAGAAGAGGTAGCAAAGGGCTGTATGGCAGGCTATCAGTGATCTCACACCCTATTTTTGCCAAAGCAGCAGCTATTAGAATAGACCATCTACTATAGTCTGAGAGGGAACAAAGAGCAGAATATCAGACAGATTAGGCGGGCCCTGGTGCACCAGGCAGCTCCAAGAGGGAGGGATTTACAAAAAGGAACCAGCTGCTTCAAGGCAAACTTACTCTGCAGCTGTAGTAGGATTCAGACATATATAAACCTTCCTGCTGTCCTCCAGGGGCATTAAAAGTGACAGAGAAATCCTTCTTTTGCAAAGCAATAATACATTATTCTTATTTATCCTCTCCTGCATTTGTTTTCCCCAAAACCACCAAGCCCACTTCTGCATTACCCTTATCTCATATTGATGTTTCCTGGTGACTTTTTCTTTTCTTTTTTTGACATCCTGGAAAACAGAAAAGACCATTGGTAAACTAAGTTCCAGGAAGAAATCTCTTCCCTCCCTTTCTTTGTCCTTAAATCACCTGTGCTGTTTTTCTCTTCTTGGCCTGGATTATCTGGGCGTCCTGGGGGGAGTCTGGCTGGCTGGGCTGAGCATGCTGCTTAGCTTGTAAACGGCTACTGCACAGGATTTTTAAAAAGGAAGTTTAATTAGTAAGTCATGCATTTCAAAGGCAGCAGCTCATTTTGAAACATGTCTCCAAGACAAATAATGTTACCTGCGTCTTGACATTCTCTTCTTTCAGGTGTATGAAACTCTGCAGTGAGGGGAGAAGAAAAACCAGAGTTAAGTATTGTACATTGCTATCCCTATTCTCCAACTGTCAATCAGAGCTGATCAGAGGTTACAGCTAAATCTCTCAAAGGTGGCCAGGGCCATGTTACCACGTTGTGTTGTGCACTCCTTTAGTTATCTCATGGTAACTTATTCTGGACACACGCCTGCATTTCCACGACTGAATGCACAGCCTGGTCGCGAGTGCCTTCAAACGTGTACCCTGAACGCTCAGGGCCGGTCTCCCCGGACTGGCTGTTTCGGGACCTCCACCGTCTCCCCCCACATCCACAGTGGGACTGAGGCAGCGCCCGCCCTCAGCTCCAGCACGGTCGGCGGGCAGAGGGGGCCGCGCGGGCGAAGCGCTGTGGAGAGGCCGGTTCCGCGCCAATTTGGAGAGCGGCAGTGGCGGGGAAACAGGGGGCGGAGGAACCGCGGCGGGTGTCACGTCCTCTCGGCTCCTTTCCCTCCTTCCTAACCCCGCCGGGTGCTGCCCGCCTCTTGGAGGGGCACCCGGACTCCAACCCCAGAGGAGGGGCGGAGGGAGAGAAAGGGGGGACTCTGGCGGGTCAGGAGCTTTGCTCCCGGAGGAGAGGACCCAGACGCCCATCCTCTGTTCCACGGGGAGCTCCCCGCACAGGAGTGGGCTAGAGAAGCCCCTAGAGCAAGGGGCTTAAGCGTGGCCTCCCACGAGGGGGCTGCCCGCCACCCCGCCGCTCTCCTGGCCCCAGCCAGGGGTCCTGACAGGGGCGGAACTCGGGGACCCATTCCTCCCAAGCGCCTGGCTCTCCGCCTTCCCAGTTTCCCTCCCTCAAGGATCCCGCTCGCGGGAAGGACCAGCTCGGCGGGGCTTCCCCGCCCTCCCCCGGAACCCCCTAAGCCCAGCACCTCCTCACCGCCAGACCCGCTACCGCTCGGCTCAGCTGGCGCCGGCGCCAACCCAATATATAGGCCGGGCCGGGCCCGCCCGCACGCATGCGCCTCGGCTGACACCTCCGCCGGCGCGCTCTGCGCTCCGCGCTCCCGCCCGCGCCCCGCCCTGCCCTGCCCGCAGTGCGCGCCGCGCCGGTCCCCGGGGTGAGCCCGGGGGGCGCTGGAGGCTGCAGCGGCTCCTCCAAAGTCGACTTCTTGCCGCGCAGCTCCCGCACCTCCCGCCAGCTCGCTCCCGTCGCCTCCCGCGGTAACGCCGCTGTAACGCCCCGGCAGCAGGGATGTCAGGCTGCAGCGCCACCCCAGCGTCCGGCCAAGGGCGGCCACTGGGGCTCCTGCAGCCGCGGGAAAGCAGCGGTGGTGGAGCGCCCCGGGTCCCGCCAAGGCCGGGGAAGCTGGTCTTCCAGAGAGGCGCGAGGAGCCAGCGGGCCCGCCCCTGCGGGAGGAGCGAGGCTGCAGCCGCCCGGCCGGCCAATAGGAGGCGGGGACGCCGCGCAACGTGGAGCCGGCGCGATGTAAACACAGGCAGGCGGTGGCGAGCCACGTGCGCCTACGAGCGCCCGCCGGCCGAGGTACGTGTCTGCCCGCCCGCCCGCCGGGCTGCGCGCCCCGCGCCGGTCGCCCCTCAGCCCGCCGCCCTGCTCCCGGCCCGCAGCTCGCACGCAGCAGGCCCCGCGCGGGAAACGCTCGCGCCGCCCGCACTCTGCCCAGCCCCAGGTGCCGGCCCGGGGGTGAAAGCCCCCTCATCCCGCCATCGGTAGCCTGCCGAGGGCCGGGCCGGGAGGGAGGACAGTGGCCGCCGTGTGCAGGCCTGCGCCGCGCCCCGCCCCGCCCCGCCCCGCCGCCTGCGCGCCCGGAGGAGCCCGCACGAGCCGCCTGCCCGGGGCCGCGAGGGGAGTTTGACGGCCGCCGGCGGGCCCCGCGCGTTTCCTTCTCCTCGTCTCTGTATTTCCGCTCGGGGGTCCCCCGGCCACCGCTCTGCGCGCTCTGTTCCTGCTTGTTCTTGCACGTTTGGGAGTCGGACACGCGGGTGGCACGGCGTGCACAGATTGTGGGGCGGGAAGGAGGCAGCTCCCGAAACAAAGATCGCGGGGCGGAGGGGCCGTGTGCAGCGCCGGGGGCCTTGGGGGCCTCGCTCCGCCGGCCCGGGGAGCGCCTGGCCCTACCCGAGATGCCCCGGGACGGCCAGCGCGGGCTTTGTGCAGCGCCGCCCTGCGAGCCCGGAGCTGGGACGCGCCGGTGCGCTCCGGGCTGGCAGAGCTGTTCACTCTTGCTCTTTCCTTTCTTCAAACGGTCTCGAGTCGCAGGCACAAGAATTGTTTCTTTTCCAAATTTATGCTTAATAGCCTTACCCAGGGTGACATAGGAGCAGAAGAGTCCTATACCTGGTCAGGCCCAAGAAACTTCATACAGTTTATGTGGCTCTCGTTAAGGCGGGAGTCGCCTCCCTTTTGCCTTCACTGAAGTCTGTTGCCATGATGGTAAGGAAAGGATGGGGCAGGTGTCTCCTAACAAGTGTGTGTTAGCCGAGCAAAAGCAAAATTGGTGGCCTGCGTGATTGAGGTTGGTCGTCAAAATATGCTGAAAGCCAAGAATGTCATTAATATTTGTGGGATTAATCTTTGAGTATCGTATGTCCCTAGCCCTGGCATAAATTTCGTGTAAACAAGGCACTGTAGTTAGAAGTTACTTTGGCCCTACTCTTGTGTATTATATGAACAGAGCACAATTGTAGTAAAGGAAAAATAAGAGCAATATCAAGTGAGCATTGTGTGGAAAGAATTAGGATGAATGTCACTATGTTCCAAGTATCTGGTGGGTGGACAAGTGGGTCTGTAGAAAGCATGGGGTTTCCTCAGACACACCAGGTTCCCATCTGGTGCTTCTGCAAAATACAGAATTTCTTTGAGTGTGGGTTTTCTCTAGAAAACAAGGAGTCATGCATCTCAAGGTGGGGTGTGTGTGTGTGTATGTGTGTGTGTGTGTGTGTGTGTGTGTGTGTTTCTTCAGTACTTGGGATTGAGTCAGAGGCCTTCACACTGGGCTGCATCCCCAGCCCTTTATCTTTTGAGACAGAGTCTGTCACTTGTGTTTTTTTTTTTTTTTTGTACCAAGGATTGAACTCAGGACCTTGTGCATGCAAGACAGGTGCGGTGCCGCTGAGCTAAATCCCCAGTCCTTAAGTCACTTAACTTGTGATCCTCCTGCCTCAGCCTCCCAGAGTGCTGGGATTACAGGTGCACCACCATACTTGGCTCTTGCATTCATTTCTGGGGGCAGGGAGGATACTTGGTGGCACAATGTTGTGTTGTTTGAATTAAACCGGTGGTGTGTACCTCTAGTCCTAGTTACTTGGGAGCCGGGGCAATGTAGCAAGACCTTATCTCTTCAAAACTAAGGAACAAAAAACAGTCCCAGGGCCAGGGATTTAGCTCAGTGGTGCTACCACCTGCCTTGCAAGCACAAGGTCCCGGGTTTGATCCTGGGTACCCTCCCCCCCCAAAAAAACAACAGGCCCAGCCTACCTATTTCTTGATTTACTTTGCTATACCTTCTCTGTGTAGGCCTCCCATATCCTTTTCTCTGTGCTCTCCAGTTAAAACAATCCTTATCTATATAAATGTCTTTTTCTCTCCTGCTAGGCCTCTGACCTTGTTTTGTTCATCTTATAGCCAAGACCCCACAGTTCAAAGGGTTGCATGCATAGTAGGACCTTGGTAAATGCTGATTTGAATCATGTATAGGCTGTCCTGGTACAGAACTCGAGGTGTCTAAGCGTGATAGAGGATGGCATCATTCCCAGTAAATACTAGGGATATGAGTAGAACAGAGCTTCTATACTCCTACTGCCTCACTTCACACATAGTTTCCCTTATTATTGACATCTAGTATCCCACACTTACTACCATATGAAACATTTATTAATGAATCAGTGTGGATACATTATTGACAAAAGTCCACGCTTTGTCCAGATTCCTTAGTGTCTTTACCACTCTTCCATCTTATGTAGAATATATCACATTTAGATGTCACATTTCCTGGGCTCTGACAGTTTCTCAGATGTCCCGTATTTTTGGTGACTCATAGTTTTGAGGAGTACTGGGAGTGTTTTGCAAGCTGCCTCTCTTTTGGAATTCCATGTTTTTCTTGTGGTTAGACTGGGTTTAGGGTTATGGATTTAGGAGAGAAAAAACATAGAGGTGAAATAGAGTTTTCATCACCTTGTGTTATAGTTGCATACTGCTGTCATGATTTATCATCCCTAATGCCGACCTTGATCACCTGGCTAAGGAAGCGTTTGTCTGGTTTCATTGTGGTAAAGATAGTTCTTTTGCTCTTATTACGTACTGTGCTCTTTGGAAATAAGTCAGTATAGGCAGCCCATGAATAAGGGGTGGGGAGTAATGTTCCTCCTCCTTTAAGGTCCAATATCTATGTTATCTGAATCTTTTCTACTCTGGAGATTTGTTTCTTTTTATGATTTATTTTATACTTTGAATATAATTCCATACTGTCTTGTTGCTTCAGTTGTTCAAAGCTTTGGCCATGGTATTTTAAACACTTTTTTAATCATATGAAGCTGATTTGAACCTAAGCAAAAATGAATCATACTTAATGACAATATTTCTCCCAAAATAAGAGTTAAACACTTTTTCCTGTCTAATGAAAGTTGCTTACTGTCCATGCTTACCCAAAATGTATCTAAAGAAATAACAATCTACCCAAATGTTAGCAATGGATTATCAATTAAACTACTTCTTTTATTGTCTCAGCAAGTTTCACCATAAGTGGCCTTTTTTTTTTTCTTAATTAGGAGTGAATGTTGAAGCACATGACTACTGGAGTAATTTGCTTAAATTTATGCTAAGGCAGTAGCAAGGTGTGTGTGTGTGTGTGTGTGTGTGTGTGTGTGTGTGTTTGCAGTGCTGGAGATTGAGCACAGGGCCTCATACATGCTAGGCAAACACAGTTGTGTCCCAGCGCTCCACTAGCAGTTTTAACTACCGTTTTTTTTCCTCCATCATAGTAAAAGAACAGATGTCTTGATTTTATTACTAAATAAATCTTATGAAATAGTTTTGATTTCACTTCAGCCCAAAGGGTCTTTGGACACACCCCCTCCCTGACCACCTTCATGGATCACACTTTGAGAGCTGCAGATCAGGCTGTCCAAACTACAATCTGAGAGTCAACCTTGTTTCTTCTATTTTTGGAGCTCCATTATCACAGTTAACACTTGCTGAGCAAGATGATGTGCTAAGCTGTACCCAGCGCTTTTACATGGTATCAGATCTTTAATTCTTCCCCAGCATTATGAGACAGGTGCTGTTACTGTTATCCTGTTTTACAGATGAGGACCCTGAGCCATAAATGTCATCTGCCCAGCATCCACAGTGGAGCCTGGCTCCAGTGCCCCTGTGCTCTACTCCTTCCAGCTGTCACCAAAGTCCTTCAAAGTCCTGCCTGGCCCCAGGACTCACCCCCTCCTAGCTACTGCAGTAGCCTCCTACCTTGCTTTCTAGGCATACCCTGCCCCTCCCGCCCTGCCTTCCAGCACATGCCAGAGCTCTTTTTCCAAAGCACAGATTTTCCCAGGCTCCTACCCCGCTTCACATCCTTCTGCGGTGACCTCGGGTGAAAGGCTAAGCCCCTTTGCACATGGGCTCTGGCGTGTGGGAAGGTAGTCCAATTGCATGCCTTTCTCCACTCCCTTTGCGTGTGCATCCCTTGTCCTGCCACCTCCCCTGTCTTCCCCAGCCAGGCCCATTTACCCAACTCATCCCGATGCCCAGCGCCCCCACTCTAGAAAGCTGCCCTGCTCCCCATGCATACCTGCCTCCACCCCTCCCCTTACCCCTGCAGGTGCTCCTGGGCAGGGCTGTCTTTTCCATCACCAACCTGCCTAGCTGGCCGCAGCCTGCTTTGGAAGTGGTGGAGAGGGCAGCAGAGATGTGTGTGCTGAGTGGTCTAACCAGACTGCTGGGGACACTCCCTTGCAGGAGCTTTGTGGCTGGCACTTGTGGGCTCAGCAGGTTCTCTCCCTCTAGAGGCAGAGCTGCTGCTGGCCTCTGGGGACTCCAGAAGCACGGCGAGTCCAGGCAGAGGTTCCCTTGGCTCTGTGGTGCCGTTTTTGGCTGCTGTCTCAGGGAGGGTCCGCACCAAGGAAGGGCTGGTGGGGTGGGAGCCAGAGCACACTTAGGAACCGGCGCTCTGGCTCCCTCAATGATTGTCATGCTTCAGGGTGAGAAGAGAGTGGGGGAATCCAGAGACTGTGGTGGGTGGTGGACATAGGAAAGAGGGTGCTCCGGGCCACGGGACATGGCAGTTAGTAAGAAGTTTTCTCTGTCCATTGAGTTAAGTCCACAGGGTGTGGGGCAGAATAAATGTGTAACAGGTATCTACCGTTAAGCACAATGGAAAAGATAATATAAGGGGACCAGAGGGGTGGGGAGTGACATGGGAAGGCCTCACAGGAGGGGACATTTAGTTCATTCATTACATCAAACGCTAGGACAGGGTTAGTAAAGTGAACAAAAATTCCTTACCCTTTGGAGCTCAATTCTAGTGTGTGTGTGTGTGTGTGTGTGTGTGTGTGTGTGTGTGTAAAATGGCAAATATGCCAGATGGTAATAAGCAAGGAGCATACCAGGGTGAGGGATTGCAGGAGGTGCTGTGTTCGGTGAGTGTTCAGGGAAGCCCTCTCCTGTGTGACATTTGAGCAGAGAACTGAAGTGAGATAAGCTGTGTAGATAAGAAGGAAGAAGGTTCCAGGCCAGGGAACAGCAAGCAAGCGCAGAGGGCCTTGCCTTGGTTAATGAGCGGGGAAGTTTTAGTATGGCTGGGGCAGAGTAAAGGATCCAGCTGGCTGCTGCGTGGACCGTGGACTACAGTGGGGCAAGAGCAGAAGCAGTCAGACCGCACAGTCCAGTGCAGGCGAGGGGGCTGGTGGAAGTGGGGAGAGTCACCGTCGCAGATGTGTGTCAGGGGGCTGAACGGTTACACACGCCGATGTGGGAACAGGCGGCTGACAGACAAGGCGAAGGCTAGCAGCTGAAGCAAGGCTGTTGCTTCTGGGAAGAGGAGCTGTAGAGCATTAGGAAATCCAGTTGGTTTCAGATAGGTTAAATGTTAAAAATTTTCCTTTATAGTTTTAATTTTTTTGGGGGGGGGTACCGGGGATCGAACTCGGGACCTTGAGCTTGTGAGGCAGGTGGTGGAACCACTGAGCTAAATCCCCGGCTCCTTTATATTTTTTAAATGAAGATTTTAAATGTTCAGTAAAGTCGAAAGGAGTTTATAATGAACACCCACATACACACCACCTGAATTCCACCATCAACATTTTGCTCTGCTTGCTTTGTCACTGCCTTCTCTATCTATTGTTCCGTTTTACCTTTTGCTGCATTTAAGAAGTAATGCAGATATCGGTACACTTTTCTCTAGATATTTGAGCATATATAATATTAACTGAGTTCAATGTTTGTTTAGTTTTTCTTTTGAGGCAAATTTTACTTTCAGTGAAAATTACATCTTTTTTTTTTTTCGTCCTTTCTCTCTTTTTTTGTGGTGCTGGGGATTGCTCACACATGCTAGGCAAGCACTGTACCTCTGAACTGTGTCCCCAGCCTGCAATGTATAGATCTTCAGTATATACTCCTGATAGGCTGTGTAACACAGACTTCTCTCAGAACATTGCCATCACCCCCAGAAAGTTGCCTTTCCCTGTTAATCCATGCTGTCACCTCCCTTGAACCCTAGTTCTGGGTTTTTTTCACCAAGGTTCAGTATTACCTCTAGTAGAACTTTATATAGAGAAACGGTATATATATTTTTATGTGAGGCTTTCATTTAGCACTGTATATTTGAGTTTCCTCCATGTTAGGTATTGTGACCTTTAATCCTGAATTATGAATTTCATTGGAATAAAAGACAGATTAATAAAGCATCCTCTTGATGTATGGAGGGGTGGCCTTGGGTACTATATATGTGGTCCCTCGCCTGCTCTTCTCTGGCAGTGCTGCCTTGCTCTGCTTCCCAGTGGCCATTAATTAAGCAGCTTTGCTCTGCAACACCTTCCACTGTGATGTTTTTTCCTTGAAGACACCTGACCATGGACTGAGCCGGCCTCAAACTGTGAGCTAAACTAAACCTCTGTGGGTGTCAGATACTATGTCTCAGGGATTGGAAACTTAAAACACACACTAATACTTTGTTCCTTTTTTCCTCTCTCTCTCTTTTGCAGTACTGGGGATGGAACCCAGGGCCTCACACATACTAGAAAAGTGCTCTACTACTGAGATTTACATCCTCAGCCTTTTTTTTTTTTTTTTTTTTTTTGGTACTGGGGATCAAACTCAGGACCTTCCGCTTTTGAGGCAGGCAGTGGAACCCCTGAGCTAAATCCTCGGCCCTCTCAGCCTTTTTAAAAAATTTTATTTTAGCCAAGTATGGTGGTACACACCTGTAATCCCACCATTTGGGAGGCTGAGGCAGGAGGATCACCATGAGTTTGAGGCCAGCCTGGACTACGTACATAGTAAGTTCAAGGCCAGCCTGAACTACATGGGACTCTGTCTCAAAAAACCCAAATAAGTGAATAAATACAATTTATTTTGAGATAGGGTCTTGCTAAGTTCTTAGCCCAGGCTGGCCTTGAACTTGTGATCCTTCAGCCTCTGCCTCCTGAGTAGCTGAGATGATGGGGTGTGCCACTGCACCTGGCAGTACATTGTTCCTTTCTCTTGGTTGGTGATACTCACTGTATGGATATGCCACAGCTGCTTTTGTGGTATTCAACTATTGTGCATAATGATACTATAAATTTTTTTTTTTTTTCCCCAGTGCTGGAAAAACCCAGGACCTTGCGTATGAAAGGGAAGTGCTGTACACTTAGTTAAACTCTCAGTACATCATGAACAATCTTATATTTTGTGGTCATACATAATTATTTTTCATACTTGAATGTAGAATTTCAGAGACATAGGGTAGGTATATATTTTAATTTTATTAAATAAAAAAACTGTTAGATCCTTTTGAAAGATCCATCTACAAAGAATGAATAAAAACATTGTGGAATAGTCACACCATGGTATGCTGTGCCATAGTTAAAGTCCAGCCACACATGTCAGCAGGGCAAAAGCCAAAAGCACATAGTAGATTGAAACATTTATTATGACACCATTTATATGAAGTTTGAAAACATCTGAAACAAATGTTACAAATAATTATATACACAATTATGAGGTAAAAGCATATTTGTAAAAACAGTCATTGATTTCAGGACAGAGGGCTGACAGATGGGGTCAGAGCGGCTCAGACCCCACCTGGAGAGATGTATGTCCATAAAAACATCAGAAGCAATTATGGTAAAATGTTAAGATTTATGAAGGTGAGGGCTGAGGATTTAGCTCATTGGTTCCGTTGCCTACCTCGCAAGTGCAAGGTCCCGAGTTTGATCTCCGGTACCAAAAAAAAAAAAAAAGGTTTATCAAGGTGAATGATGGCTGCATGCTTCACCATACCCTGGATATTAATCTCTCTTTACCTTTTGGTTCTTCTGGTTGCTGACTTGTTCATTCCTGAGGATTCTTTCTGGTGCTCTTCACCCCTGCCCGCTGCCTCCTCAGGTGATGGATGCCTGGCCAAGCAGGAGGTAGTCAGGAGGTAGTCGGGGCACAGTACTGTCCTCTCCCAGTCCTGTGCCTCTCAGGGCATTTCTTTATTACCCTCACTTTTCTCTTTCTATTCTTTATGTCTTTCACAGTGGCCCTTATAATGGTATCTCTTTTCCCTTGAATTTCGTATAATTTTTTTACTTCTGAAATGGGTTTTTGCTTTTTTCCCCATTTTTGTTCTTAATCTCCCAGTTCCTGGTTCATGTCTGCCTGCTCTGTCTCCTTCTGGTGTCTGATCATCCCTTCCTGCAGTTCTTTATTTCTGCTGTGTCATCTTCCTGCACAGCTGCCATTGCTTAGTTATATATTTTTAAATTCACAATAGAGTGTTGAGTTAAAATGTCTTCTGCATTGTGGTGATATTTTCCTGATGAGTTTTCTTTTTACAGTGAAGTTTTGCTGCTGCTTTTCAGTTTTGTTTTCTGGCAGTACAGTGACTGCTTCAGGGAAAGGCAGATTCCAAGACCTGAGGTCCTTCCCTGAATCTTTCTACCACTACAGCCGAGAAGTCTGCCTCTTTCTCTGAGGTCACTGTGTCCATGAATGTGCATGTGGAGGAAGACCCCATCTGCAGGATTAAAGGGCATGGCTGCCAGAGCAGAGAGAGGGTCCTTATTTAAGTCTGGTCTTTCAGTGGTTCCTTGTAACGTAAGCCAGTTCGCCACATATTAGCTCAAGACACTTGGAGTCCATTTTGTCACATGCCACTGAAAGAGACAAATAAACCTTACTTTGTTCCGTCATAGCACCTGTGCGCTGTGGTCATTGTGATTTCCTGTTCATTTGTCTGAGTCTCCCACTGAGTGTCCTCTGCTACGTCTGCTGTACCCCGTACTAGCTTTGTGACTGGCCAGCACTGAGCAGTCAATTTAGATTAAAAAAAATTGAAACTGCATTTCTGCCTTTCCAGACTCTTAGAATTCCTCAGGGTCTTGCATTCCCACTCCTTCAGGAAGTCTGCACCTCTGCAGTGCCCCTCTGCCCTGGGACTCTGCCTTGGAACGAGCCAACCAAGGACTGAAACCTCTACAAACTTTGAGCTAAATAAACCTTTCCCCTTTTAACTTTGGGTGTTGGGTATATTGTCTCAGCAACGAGAAAAGTAGCTAAGGAAGTAACAGCTCTTCATAGTGACAATGCTGACTTCCTGGGGAGAAATAAATTCATTCGTCATGTAATCTTGTAGAGGCTCCTGATTAGAGTGTGACAACATCCATAAAGATTCCCACCAGATCCAGTAGTCTTTCTGCTTTGCTGCCGAAAAAGTTGTGTTTTTTTTTCTATCAGTGCCAGAATATAGCTGTGCTTTATGCCCTGTGAGGGAGAGAGAGAGTAACTGCCTATGGTTAAGGTCTGCAGAAACAAGTGTGACAAGTGTTAGAAATTATTCAAAAAGGACCTTAACTCGGAACAGTGGATTTTAGTACATGGGCATTGTTTGCTCTTTGTAAAGAGAGGTCCACAGTCTATAATCTAAAATCTTTGGGGCCTGATGAATCTTGGAATTGAGACTTCCAGAGTTTTTGAAAGGTGGCATGTACATGTATGCTGTATGTTGTATGACAGCCCTGGCAGAGTCTAAAGTAGTGATCATTAAAAAAACCCAGCTTTCTGCAGTGAAATGTCAGAAACACTAGTTAGGACACATAGTGTACAGTTTATGTAATTAATCAACTGGTAAGCAGGCCAGGGATTTAGCTCAGTGGTGCCACCGCCTGCCTCCCAAGCACAAGGTCCTGAATTCGATCCCTGGTACCAAAAAAACAAAACAAAGAAAACTGGTAAGTGAAATACAGGTTGTAAATGCTCTAGTAATTTGATTTCTAAGAAAAACATTTTGTAAATATTTATATACAGGTTGAAATTGAGCTAACTGTGTCTCTGCATATACAGACCATGAATGGCTATTTGGTCTGGTTCCTGTGCCCAGTGGAAGCCAGGGCTGGATATCTGGTGCCAGCTGAAGCAGGATGAAGGCCATGCTCCAACTTGCCCTTCTTAAGGACTTTCTCCCCCTTGTCATATGGCTCATTAATTTGGGTTTCCATCTAAGGAGTCCCAGATCCTCCTGCCTCAGCCTCCTGAGTGCTAGGATTACAGGTGTGGACCACCATACCCAGCTAGCAGTCCCTCTAATTATGAAAACTGCCATAAATTCACAATTTGCTGACTGCATAGTAAAGGCCAGCCATTGACTGATCGTGTTTCACCTTATCCTCTACTGTTTTTTCCACCTGTGTTCAGTTTCCTCTTCATCATCATCATCCTCATGATTATATTTAAAACCATTCTGCTCTTTTAAACCATTAAGGGCTTCATTAAACTCCTTTCACTTACTAAACTTTTGTCTTGTTTGACACACTCCCTTTTGCTTTTGTCTTTTCTGTCTTCCAGAAAGTTCTCAAATCATTTAGTTCAGATACTGAAATAGTTAATAAGTAATTACTTGATTTTTAATGTTGATGCCAGAGGAGTGGTCATCACTAGGTGCTCTGTCCTTTTTGTATTCTAGTTGTACCCTTGGATTGGATGTAGCAATAATGTTTTCTGGCTGTTGAGAGCTCTTGAACCCAGTCATTATCCCCAAAAACTAAAAAAAACACTGTTGGTTCTAAATTCAACTTACTGAAATTTACCCCAAACAATACAAAATCTTTGTCTGGCTTTATTATTGCCCAATATTAAGGGTGGATAAATAGAGCATGCATAGCTACTAGCCTTTCACTTTTGGGTTTGCTATTAAAAATGCTATTTGCCCTCATACCCTTCTTAGTTCTTCGTATTTCTTTGCCTCTATTCTTCTATACTGCAGATTTTTCCTCACCTATTGAACAAAGAAATTGCGATGTATATTTTCACGTAATTTGATTTTGGAATTCTGTCATCTTATGTAGTGAGTTCTTCCAAAATATAATTTTTTCCGATAAAAAAAATAAACCATTGTGCAGTTTCCCTACTTAAAATATTCATAAGAAAATGTCAAACTGGAATTTCCTTTTTTCTTTTTGGTACTGGGGGATCGAACTTGGGACCTTGCTCTTGCAAGGCAGGCACCAGAACCACAGCTAAATCCTCGGCCCCTTTTCTCGTGTTTTTGGTTTTTTTTTACCCATTTGATCAGATTTATTGTTTAGCAACTGATGTATATTTTAAATGCTTAATAATAATTATATTCATTATATTTGTGATTGTTTAACTTTC
>NW_004624763.1:2269872-2336025 GCF_000247695.1 Heterocephalus glaber
CATGGAGAAAAAGAAACCCAGGCATAAAATACCTGCTGGGCCTTCCACATAGTTTTGGTTTTTACAGATACTTGGAGCCCGTGTCCACGAGGTGGGCAAAGAGGCACCACCAAGTGACCAGTCATGGGTTGTGACCTTTGACCCACTGCTCAGTTCATCTCAAGATCTGGTTTATGTTGTCCTCTTGCTCTTCAGGCGTATTGCTGGGCAGCTGGTGCACAGTATCTTCCTTGTATGATAACATGGCCTCTTCATAAAGAACTTGAAAAATCTCACACTCGATACTGTCTCCTAGTTTCTTCTCATTATAAGCCCTTGTTTCAAGTCTTTTGTACAATATACTGTTATCTGTTCTCAACACAAAAACTGCATGAAACCATTGTTCAGGAAAGAAATCACAACCATGGTAGTCAACAATAACTCCACCTTCTGCCATTTGGTTCTCTAACTCATCAACTACTTTTTCTTCATCTAAAATGGGACTCTCATACTCTTCATCGTAGCCATTATATAATGCCCCTTCTCGAGCTACATCACCCACATTAATGTACTTTAGTCCTGATCTGGACGCAAGTTCTTTGCCTAGTGTGGTTTTTCCAACTCCTGGTGTACCGGTGATCAGGATGTTCAGAAGCACCATAGTTCCCGACGCCGCGGCCCGGGTGCATTAGCTCGCTCTCCTAGCACCCTTTTTTCATTTTTTAATGTCAGCTTTATTTATATTATTTATATTCAAAAGCTGATGAACTTTTGACATAAGGTAGTTGTCTCCTTAGTGATAAATCCTCCAAATCTTTATTTGTAAATGTGATTTCAGATATCACTGTAAGCCAAAGACCATGCTGAGCATTTTATTTTGTTTGTTTGTTTGTTTTTTGTACCAGGGATGGAACTCGGGTCCTCAGTAGGTGGCAAAACCACTGAGCTAAGTCCCCGGCCTATGCTGAGCATTTAAAAAAGTTTTGAAGTGATTGTAGAATTACAAGAAGGTTGCAAAGGTAATTCAAAGTTCTCTTATCTCTCATACCTGTCTTCCACTAATGCTGAACAACCATGACACATTTGTTAAAACTCAGAAGTTAACAGGGATACAATACTACTGACTGTGGTCTGTACTTTGTTCAGATTTCACGTTTTCTCACGTAGCCTTTCTGCCGAGGGCCCCAGCCAGGGCACCCAACTTCATCTCTTCACCTCATCTCCTCAACACCTTGGTTGGTAGCAGTCGCACAGCCTTGTTTTCATGACCCTGAAACTTGAGTAGTGCTGGTTGGGTCTCTTGTAGAACTTAATTTGAGTGTCTGATGTTCTCATGAGTAGTCTGTGGTTACATTCACATGAGTGCCAAGCATTTATTTCATTTTACTCATTTTGTTTTTGCAGTGCTGCAGATTGAAACCCAGGGGCTTGTACATGCTAAGCAAGTACTCTGCCATTTAGGCAAGTTCTCCAGCCCAGTCTCTTTATAAGAGCAGCAAGCAAGCATCAGGACAATTTTTGTTTTTTCTTCTAGATGTTTGTTTGCTCTTCGTGGAGGATAAAGTCCCACATTGCATCATAAGTTCAGGGTGGGCTGTATAGAACACTTCTGTAGGAAAAGAAAAATGTGCCAAGCCCTTCCCCACCAATCAGCCTGTTCATTGAGCCCACTTTATCAGCACTGTGGAGTCACTCAAGACTGAGGTTCTTTTTTTTTTTTGGTACCGGGGCTTGAACTTGGGTCCTTGGGCTTGCGAGGCAGGCGGCAGAAGACTGAGGTTCTTATCAGACGTGACCAGTGAACATCATTTTCCCATGCATCTTGACCAGTAGGAGGCATTCATTCCCATTTTATTTTCAGACTGTTTTATGCAATGATGTTTCTCAGATTTCCACAGCCAACTTACATGAATGTTCACCCACTCCTTCAGGTTCAGTTCTTTGAGGTATAGTATTTAGATATACTATACATTCATTTCTTGTTGAATCCACTCCACCAACACCCAGTGGAGATCTTTGGCTTTTGTCCTATGCAGTGTTTTCTTATTTCCATTAAACTTTGTTTATCATCACTGTAAAATTTGATTTTTTTATCATTTGTTTATTTTTTGATACTGGTTGCACTATTTAGTCCAGCCTGGCTTTGCACTTGCTCTGTGGCCCAGGCTGGCCTTGAACTCAAGATCCTCCTGTCAGCCTCCCGGGTTCTGGGATTACAGGCTTACGCCACTATGCCAGGCCCTTGACCTGTGTTTCTTTATGTCATATATGGTACTTGAAAGGCTGACAGACACCCTGAGATGAATGAAGCTTCTGTGATGACATCTCTGCATTGTCAATGAGAGTAGGGGTCTTTCTTCTTTTTATCTTCTCACTATTACCCATAATGGTATCTTTGACTCTATTTGCCATTTTTATGGTTACAAAGGAACAAAAAGAAGCAACAAAATATCAGCACACAGAAGATACTTGGGCGGAATGCTGTAAGACAACTGAGTCTTAGGGCAGTTCACACAGGCTTTGTGGCACAAAAAGTTTTGGTGCCAGACTTGCGGACTATCTCTTCATTTTAAGAGAATTATTCATATTTCAGAATTGCAAATAAGGATTTATGGACTGAAGTTTTTGAAGAAAAAGTTATATATAATGAAAGAAATCTCATTTCCCAGATACATTAACTAAATGTTGCCAAACGCACAGGGTGAGTGGGGCTTGAGTGAGTGAGGTGTCACGTCCCCTGCCCTGGCATCTGCTGTCCCTCCTCAGTGACAGATCCCACAGCAGAGCTGGGTAAAGTCTAGATTTCCCATCCCCCTTGCAGCTAGGCAAGGCCATGGGCTGAGTTTGTTAGTGGAGTGTAAGCAGAAATGATGGTGAGGCATGAAGGTGTGGTGAGTTGGAAGGTTGTTGAGTAGCTGAGGGAAGAGAGGAGAAATACAGAAAGCCTTGTGCACCTTCTGCGTGCCTGATGCAACACTTCTCTGCTGTTTCTCAACAGCACTTCAACCCTGAATCTGAGGTAGTCCTTACGAAACAGCGAGCCACTCCCTTGTTCCGTGGGCTCCGTGCCACCCCACAGCAAAGAAAAAAAAAAGTCCTTTAATAGGGCCATGGTGCGCTGGCCCATCCATGTGAGGGAGGAAAGGGTGTGCCTTGGCTCGAACACCTCATAAGCGACCCAGTCCGCCATCATCCTGTCAGCCACTTAGGTTTATTTAGTATTTACATCTAAAAGAATTACTACAGCATAGGCCAGTGATGGAGAACCTCTTAGAGCTTTCAGCGAAAAGGGCAGGGGCATAAAGATTAAACTCAGAAGAGAAAGTCTCTGAACAGTATATACCAGCTTACACATTTCTATAATAAAAAGCAACCCTACAGTAACCTTGGGATTTTAGTAACAAGTTCGATCCCCGGTACCAAAAAAAAGCATAGTAACAAATTTATTGGTTTATAAAAGGACAGCTGGATCCGAAGTCCTTCAAGTAGGGCCAGGGATGTAGCTCAGCGGCACAGCGCCTGCCTGGCATATGTGAGGTCCCAAGTTCGATTCCCAGTACCAAAAAACAAAAGAAACAAAGCAAAAGCAAAGTAGTTCAAGTGACCTGCTCAGATCCTTAGACCTCTTCTTGCTTCCTACTTGGTTGGCATTTTCTAACATCTTTTTGTTAGCTTTGCATTTTTGAGGTAGTTTAACATCTGCAGTTTACTATCATGCAAGTGTTGCTGTGGAATAAAACCAGAATCATTCTACCTTCTTCTCTTCTCCTCCCCCTCCCCTTCCCTTGCCTCAAACTCAGTGATCCTCCTGCTTCAGCCTCCCAAGTGCTGAGATCACAGTTGTATGCCACCGTGCACAGCACCAAAATCCACATTTCTTACACTAGAATGTTTACCCCTAATATAACAATTGGAAAATAGATATTACAGTAAGTTCTGCCAAAACCGACAGTGAAATATACAAAAGAATTTCTGCAAGCCATAGTGGCTTAAGCCAGGTGTGGTAGTGCAGGCTTGTAATCCTAGCACTCTGGGAGGCCGAGGGCAGGCTGATCACAAGTTCAACCTCAGCTTGGGCAGTTTGGCAAGACTGTCTCAAAAAGGGGCTGGAGGTGAAAGCCTTGGGTTTAGTCCCCAATATCACAAATAAATAAATAATAAAATTACTGCAATGAACTGTTTTTTGGTAGTTGAATCAATGATTTATGTATTGGCAATTATGTTCCCGAAAACTGGTTTCAGAATAAAAATTTAGCCAGTCTTTCAGTCTAAGAAAATTTAGTTTGTTAAAACTCTATAAAGATGGAGATTTTTAGGAAATACACAGATTCTACAAAAAAAATAGGACAAACCTTTCATTTGGAACCTGAAACCCTCTTGGTCTGTCAAGCCCTCCCCCCATACCCTGACCACATAGGTCAATGTTTTACCGTTCCAATTTTATGCCAGGATACACAGTAGGTGATTCCTAAGCGCACTGACTTTGCTTTAAAAATCGAGAATACATTAACCATTTTTTGTCGTGTTTGCTTTTAAAATGGCAAGAACACCAGCAGAATCCTCTCTGTGCTCCTTGCCTCTCCCTCAGATATTTCTCCTCATCTCTGGGGCTACAAATGGATATTCTCCAGCACATGTTGCTAAAATACCAGTTTTGCCAAATGTTTTTAGATCAGCAGAACTTTCTTTTCAAAGTTGTTTCTTAGTCCTAGGACCTTCAAACTTGCTCTGGATAGGTATTTGTAATTTTTTTCCAGAATAAAATAGTGCCTGATTTTTTTTTTTTTTTGGTACCGGGGCTCAAACTTGGGACCTTGTGCTTTCGAGGCAGGCAGTGGAACCACTGAGCTAAATCCCGGGCCCCTAGTGCCTGATTTTTAAAGCTAGGAACTGCTAAGTGCACAACCTGAGCCCTTTCCTGATCAGTGCCACTGACAGTCCAGACCACCGGGGACACTGAGCCAGCTTGAAGGGTGGTGCTAATCTAACCACCCAGGTGCTCTTCGCATCCTTTGGGACCCAGGCTTGGTTTGAAGCAGAGTCCTGGCCTGACACCCCACTCCCTAACTAGGTTTCCAGAGGTGCAGGTGCAGAGCAGGGGGCCCAGGACACCACCGCAGCAGATGTAGTTTCAGAGACTTGCCTGTGCTTAATTACTCCTTTTTCAGCCGTGTAAACACCTCTCAGGCTGTAGTTAAAACGTGAGAGAGCTGCATAAAATACCACTTAACTGATTTCTGTATTGGTAGGACACAATGCTTGAGAAGAGCTGGCAGGTGTTTCTTTGACAGGAATAATTTGATTTCTGTGGTTTGGTGTGAAAGAGCACCTACCTGGAGGAACACAATGCAGGGTGTTTGGTCTGTATTTCAGGTTTACGCACTCGGAGACTCCCCCTTCCTTGTTTCCTTCCGCTCTCTTTCTTCACCTCCACCCCAATCACACACCCCAGTTCTGTGCCCAGGGTGTCTCCAACATCCTTTCTTGGATCTAGTGCCCATGTTTTGCCCTTAGGAGGTGTTCAGTAAATGCTAACTAACCGATAAAATGCATGTCCTTTTTCATTCCATTCCTTTGGCTATGACACTAATTTTAATTTAGTTAAATTACATTTAAAAGTCTTAGGCAAGGGTGTATTAAAGCAGTTTTGTCACGCATTCTCTTTAGTCACATCACTCAGCAGCAAAAGAATTTAATGTAAGCTAGGCATGGTGGTGCACGTCTGTAGTCTCAGCACTCAGAAGGAGGTTGAGGCAGGAGAATTACTTCAAGTTTGAGGTCAGCCTGGGTCAGATAGTTTAAGGCCAGTCTGAACTACAAAGTAAGATCCTGTCTCAGAAAAAAAAACAAAAAAAAAACTTAATGAAAAACTGAAATTTTGGGCTGGGAATTTAGCTCAGTGGTTTCGCTGCCTGCTGCGCAAGCACAAGGACCCGAGTTCGATCCCCGGTACCAAAAAAAAAATAAAAAAATAAAAATAAAGTATCACCCCACTAGATGTACCAGTGTAATTACTTGAATAAAAGCATTTTACAGTGGCTACTGAATGGTCTGCAAATGAAAACTTTAAAAAGGGCTGCTGTGGGTTACACTTTGATATACAGTGATAACACTACATATAGTGACACTGTATATAGTATATATATTTATATATAATGATAACTATAAGAACCATGTGGCTAGAACTCATGATATGATATTAGATCACAGATTATCAAACCCTAGATCACAGATTGTCTTAGTCTGTTCCTACTGCCCTAACACTACATTGGACCGGGTAACATAAATAATAGAAATTTCTCACAGTCCTGGAAACTGGAAAGTTCAAGACCCAGCAATCGCAGGCTGGTATCTGATGAAGTCAGCTCTCTGCTGTCAAGATGGCACCTCATGCTGCATCCTCCCCTGGCACAAGGTAAAGAGGCCGTCCTCTGAAGCCTCCCCTTAATGTTATAATATAGGCATTAATCTCGTTCATGAGAGCAGAGCCCTCATGGCTTGTAGGGCTGGGATTTGCATCCTCCGTGGGTGCCTTTGTTCTTACTGTACTCAGTGCTGCCGCTGAGCATCTGCTCCCAGGCCGGGCACCCTGGGTGCCCACTGTGTGTGGCCCTCTTCCTGCCCTCCATGCTCACTGTCCTCAGGGGGCGCCCTACACTGACCAGCATGGCTCGGTGTCCCACAGCTGCTCTGCACGGGGAGGCCTCTGCTCTCAGCTGCAAAGGCCTCTGCAGAAACAAACACCTTCCATTCCTGCCCCTGCTCAGAGTCTCAGCTGCCCACAGTTCTCATCTCCAGACCTGGGGGCTCACCTCATCCTCTTTGCTCTGAGACCACCCACCTTAATCCTGCACCATGTTAGGGGGAAAAGCTCTTTATCTGCGCTACTGGAAGCCAAGGGGACAAAGCAACAGCCTCGTCACAGGTGACAGAAACTTCAACCCAAACTAGCTTCAGCAAAGAGAAAATTTAGTTCACATGTTAGTCGAGGGTAGACACATTAAATTATGTCACTAGGGCAAGCAAATCTTATCTTTCCCCCCTTCTTGTACATTGGCCCTGTCAACAGTCTGACAGCTTCCTGCTTATGGAGCAAGATAGCTGCTGCAACTCTAGGTTCACGTGCTCCCTACTGTCAAATGGAAATGAGTCTGCCTCTCTCCCTGAAGCCCCAGAAAGTCTCACTTGGTGCCTGTCACTGGCTTTGACTGGGGCACAGCCCTATCCTGAACTAGCCCAGTGGCCAAGGAAGATACATAAATCTGATTGGCCAGGCTTGGATCATATGTTCCAGCAGAGGTGGGGAGTTAGGGAAACTAGTGTGGATCATGGAGCGAGAAATAGATTTCTAAAAGAAAATGGAGATACTGTTATCAGAATTAATGAAATGGTGCAGAATGGTCACAAGAGAATACATCTGCTTCACTGGATGTTTCCTTAATTTAAAAAAAAATTTTTGGTACCTAGGACTGAACTCTGGACCTTGTGCTGGCAAGGCAGGCTTGGTGCCACTGAGCTAAATCCCCAGCCCCCCAAAATGTACTCTTAATGACATCCTTTGGGAACACAGTGACTGCTGCAGTAACGGAAGAGTGGGAGCCAAAGGGGCCCACGTAGTGGTTCTCCCTCTGAGCTGAAGTGAAAAAGAGATGAGGCCAGCATGGGCGCTAGCCTCACAGCATGTTCCCTGAGCTGACAGTGGCAACTTCACCTGGGAACTTGGGAGAAATACACAAGTTCAGGCCTCTTCGCACTTACTGAACCAGAATCTTTGGAGGCAGAACAAGCCTGAGCCACCTTCCCAGCCTGTTTAAGTTTTGAGACAATCTTGCTAAGTCACTAAGTTACCCAGACTGGGCTCAGACTTGGCATCCTTCCGCCTCAGCCTCCCAGAGTACTGGGATTATAGGCATCTACTATGCCAGGCCTGTTTAGGAGCCTTGAAGAGACTAGGGAAGGGGGTTGCAGAGTTGACCCGTGCACATAAGTGCATTTCCAAACAAGGGCACTTGGGCTATGGACCCTCTGTCACATGGCCCTGATCCCTACCAGGGTGTGATCATTCTCCAGCAGCTCTTTGGCAGCTCAAGCATGGAAACAAGTCCTGCTTCAGGTGGATTTGAGGTTGGAGTAAGCAGAGCAGGCAGGTCAGAAAGACTCCAGCTGGGTGTGGTGGCACACACTTATAATCCCAGCTGCTTGGGAGGCTGAGGCAGCAGGATCTCAAATTCAAGGGTGGCCTGCACAATTTAGCAGGACCATCAAAAAAAAGGGCTGGGAGTGGAGCTTAGTGGTACAGCACTTGCTGAATTTTATACTCCCCCCCCCCCCCTGTGTGCATGTGTGTGTGTGATGCTAGGGATTGAACCCAGGACCTCATGGTCCTGCCAAGCACTCTGCATTTTTTTTTTTGAGACAGGGTCTCCCTATGTAGTTAAAGCTGACCTTGAACTCACTATGTACCCCAGAGTGGCCTCAAACTCTTGGCAATCCTCTTACCTTAGCCTCCTGAGTGCTGGGACTACAGGTGTGTGCCACTATGCCCGTGCCTGTTTGTTTGTTTCTTTTAACATCGATTACTTGGAGGGGAAGGTACTGGCTGGGGAATCACCCTTGAAATCTTGTTCACTTAAATGATTACTCACTTTAGATGGAAAAATATCTTAATACACTAATTTTACACAAGCCTTTTTTTTTTTTTTTTTTTTTGGTACCAGGGATTGAACTTGGGTCCTTGAGCTTGCGCAGCAGGAGGCGAAACCACTGAGCTAAATCCCCAGCCCTACACAAGCTTTTAAAAAAGTAAAGTGCGTATTAAATATATCTTTTGCACAGCAAAACTAAACAGCAAGTACTTCCAAGACTACTGACCATAAAAATAAAAGAATCTGACAAAGTGTGACATTAAAAGACATTTTATTTACTGACGAGTAAAAACCATAACTTCAGGCAGTGCAGAATGCACCACTGAATCCAATCACAAAGAACTGGTGTCAATACACAATGTTTAAGCAATGCTACACTTGTTTTTGGCAAAGTGCTGTATTGTTCACTCTATAAAACTGACCATCTATGAACCAATCAGTATAAAAAATTTCTATAAAAACAAAAAAATTTAGACAGTGGCTCAAGAAAACAAGCTGCCATTTATGCATAGATTGATGTACAGTATATAATCTAACCAAATGTCCCTTTTGAGTTTTTCAAGTTGATGTAAAAGTGTGTGTCCAGAAACACATCAAGAAGGCACATAGTACAATCTACAATACTCTTCAGTCTCTGTAACTCATGCCTTGCCCTGGAAAAGCAAATGTGTTCACAATTTTACTTGAGGAAAAACATAAAGCCACTTAAAAAAATAACACAGTAATTAAAGTTCACAACTTCTGGGGGAGAACACAACCCAAAACCAAACAAAATCACTCATACACTCCAAGCCTGAAAACACATACCTCAAACCTCCCCAAGTACTGGTTTGGTTTGTATACAAGTCCATCTAGAGAACAATACTAAATCTTGAGGCAAATGCAGAACAAAACTGGGCACTTAGCAATTATTAAAAAGATTTAAATGTCACAATGAAAACTGACCAAAAAAATATTCACAAAAATAAACAAAACATCTATTTAAGCTGCCTCCTGAACTGTAACTTCTCCTCCCACATAAAGGATACCATTGCAAATGAGAAACGATATCCTTATCTGTTTGCTTTCCAGTACACCTCTTTCTTCATCTAAACCACTTTAATTGGTGTCAAATTTTAAGTGAAATTGGTACATGGCAAGGATGACACCATTGCTATTATGTAGGTTTTCTAAATAAAGCGTTTTATATAAAATTTTAAGCATTAAAATAAGTAGATAAGGATGCCATTTATAATACATCAGCATGGCTGATGGTAGTGAAACCATCCATGATAGGAGCCCAACTCTTTAAAAATTTAACCACTATTTGTGGGCCTCATAAAATAAAAAGATAACTGCAAGGTAACATTACCAACATATACTAGTATCTCCCTGTGCAAGGAGCAGTCTTTTAACTGATTCTAAAACAAAAATACTTGGAAAAATTTCCCACTAACCTATTTAAATGTGAATGTCTATCTTCTAGTTGGAGTCCTTCATATTTTTGTTTCCAACTCAGAAATGAAAGGAAGATACCCTTTTTTATTCTTTTTTTCTTAAGAATATATAAAGACAGTGTATTTCCTTGAGGAGAAATAGCACAGAAATTAGTATTTCAACAAAGACAAAAGATTACCAAACCAGTGTAACATACAGGTTTGAGAAGCAAAGGGCAATAAAAGCAATGCTGAAAAGCCCTCTTGAGTTTTAGGTAAACTATCTTGTTGGTAGAGTCCAAGAACTCATAAGACTGGGAAGGTATGTAAACAGGAACAGTTTACATGGAAATTGGAAAAAATATACAAGAAATTAATGTTAAAGCTTCCTGCAATGGGAAGTAAAAATCCAGTCACTTTGTATCTTTGACAAAAAACTCCCCACCCACCAAACCATATAAACCCACTGCCTCAGAAGATAAATAATGGATGGCGAACTTTCAGCTTACAGGGCAGAGCATAATTAGCTGAGGAAGAAAAAGTAATAAACAGGATATACATTATTTAATGTTTTATCAACAAAAATACAAACTTTGAGGAACATGGTGCTTTCTTTGTAAAAGCTCAAACTCATTCATGAGGCACTGTTTGCGCACACCACGTATTCCAGATGTTGGGAAGTTAACATTCTAGGTTTTCAGGTTAGAAATGGCCAGCACTGCTCAATTCAGAGGGGTCTTATTTCTCACTATGGAGCTTTTAAGTAATATGCACTAAAACACACTGTAAACCACTAATAGTTACAACAGCAAAAATAGTAATCAACTCACAAAATGCATTTTGGCCATGTTTCAAAGAATCCTTAACAGGTCAACATCACCCTGCGTGATTACTGGTCTTGTGTCTTACACACAGTAGATACCTAAACATCTAAAGACCAAGAACTTCAACTGAATTATGTAACCACTTTCTTACATTTGCCAATTTTAAGCCGAGACCTTAGATACGGACACAGAAACCACAGCATGTTATCAAAGGTGGTGTAATCCTAACCTTGAAAAAAATCCTGGTGACTGAAATTTTTGTTTTCCAGGTATAAAGCATAAAAAGTAGGCCCAGAGAAGGCAAACAAAAAGTTAATAACTGAGAGGAATATAAATGTACTTAAGGGATCAAGAAATCGGGGAGTGGGGGAGCAGTTAAAAGACCATTGCAGTTTTATATAAGAATCTCTTCATGTGCCAAACAAATTCCCATGGCTGAACTTCTGTAGCTTGTGAGGTACAAACAACTTGCATGCAATGTAAGACAGAGACACCCCATGTACACAGAGGCTTAGGTTCCGAAGACATTAACCGATCTGTTTCAAGTTACCACCGTGTGGCCCTGAACAGACATGGTGTAAAACATACACACCTTCATGAAAACTCTACCTCATCTCCCAACTCTGGTAAACACAAATAGCAACGAATAACTTCTAACTCAGTTTGACAAAACTTTACAGACTTGGCCCCTAATTAGAAAATAAATAAATAAAAAGGAAGTCGGTACAAAAGGGGATAAGGAAAGAAGGAGGGATCCAGATTTGTAAAGACACAGCCTGGCATGTCATCACAGTCAGCGGAAGAACAACCTAAACCACCATCTAACTATGCCTGACCCCTTCCAACCCTAAATGTCCCAGGCAGAAAAGAGCACAACTCTTCCTGAGTGCCAGGACTCCCTGCATCAAGCTGTTTCAGAGTTACTTAAAAATATAATACTTCACGGCACTAGCGGCTGCTTTTTTCCTTGAAAACACTTCATAGATGTGTGCTCATTTAGGGTTGCAGAGGAGATGGAAAAGTAAGCTGCTGGATTTTTAAAGGCAATGCTACTGTTCCATCACTACAATGTGCTTTGAACTGTAAATGTGTTTAAATAACTCAGAGGAAGCTGGTGAGAGTCTGGATGGCTCAGCAAAACCCATCACAACCGCAGGAAAACCTAGCGACTGGCTAGAGGTAAGGAAATCAATTTTTCTGTCGAGTTAACTGGCCTACGTGTGAGTCAGACCCTGCACCCTGGCCTCATTAGCACCAACACTGTGAAGAACAGTTGTGGCAGAAACACTGCCACGGTTCCCATCTCTAGGTTCAGTAGAAAGGCCCTTGGAAGTTCACACAGGGTTCGGTCTGGACAGTCCACTCCCCATCAGGACACAGTCCCCACAACAACTCTGTGAGGGAGGTAAATGTTAGGACTCCCCTGCTGTGGAGGAAACAGAGGCCCAAGTGGTTAAAGATTGATTCTGCCTGAAGTTAGAACAAAACACGAGGACTCAAGGAAGCCAACCTGTCACTCTTCACTTAGGCGCTATGAAAAGACATCTCGAGAAATCCCCCTTCGCCCTTGCTTTGTAGGACAGGCTTATGTCAGGATTTTTCACTGTCTCTCCTCCTGTGGGCAGATATATATATGCAGCCACGCAAATGCTTGGTCAAGCATTTTTCAATTTATAGCTGATGGTGAGGGAGTGGACAGAGCTGGCAGGAAAGAATAAATACTGGACGAACAGGTCACTTGTAGACATTAATTTTTCCAAATATAATTTCACAGGTCTAATCTCTTCCCTGTGCACATAAGACAAGTGCTTTTGTCTGTGACACCTACAATATTTGTACCACATCACATAGTCACATAGGAATTACTGAGTGCACTGTTCACTAAACCTTAATGTACCTGAATTCCACAATGAACTGAATGACTTATCTGGGAAAAAAAAAATCACACAGAGAAATATATCAAGTTTTCTTTCAGAAGAAACTCCAGCCATAATTCCATTTTACCCATGGCAACTATCACCCGTTAATGCTGTTAGTGTGTAAAAATGTATTCACTATATACAGAAAAGATTATCAAGTACTGGTCAATAAAGTGTATGGATGACCCTGAGAATAAATTTTGCTTACTCAAAAGATCGATTAAGTAATACAAAATGAAATGAAATTGAAAGATGCCTGTTCCCATACTCGGGGGAAGAAATGTCTTTAAAATGCTAACTCATCTATACTTTAATAAAGACATCCCCAAACACCAAACACTGTAACCGTATGATATGTTTCCAAAAATATTCTGAAAAAACTTACAAAAAAGTAAATGTTAGGAGCAAGGCATTAGGTGGTACACAGCATAGAAATCTGGTTTTTAAGATAGTGTCTAAACACACTGATAAACTATATGATTGGTCATCAACTGGCTGTAAAGAGACAGCAATTTCACTGTACACACACACACACATATCCACACACATATGCACAAACCAAGAAAAACCAACCAGCAAAACTTGGAAGTTCTTAGTAATTGTACTGCCGTGGGCAGGGCTGGTGGACCACCCAGCTGTTGTGCTTGACTTGCCGAGAGTGGCAATCCCTGGTAAGATTTTGGCGACGAAGGCTATTTCTGCTCAGAGGCTGTCTTTCACTGTGTTCTTTTATCCACTGGGAAGGACGAAGGTTCTTGGGCTGTTCCAGAAAAGTATGAGCAGCAAGAGCTGCAACATAGCAGTGAATGTGTTGCCCCATTTCACTTGGGGTTTCTATTCTGAAACAGAAAAGAGTGGGAAGTATTAAAGAACACCATATGTTACTAATGAACCTGACAAGTTACTTCACAGTTCTGTTTGCTACACTAACTTGCTTATGGCTGGATGAGAACTTAAGCATCTTATGGCTGACAATTTAAATTTTGTGACCACACTGACAGTGGTGGAAAGTCAACTTTCAGAATCAGGCATAGAGTCCACAGGTGACCAGGTAGACTGTATTCTAAAAATATGCTTATATTGGGCTGGGGATTTAGCTCAGTGGTTTCACCACCTGCCTTGCAAGCGCAAGGTCCTGAGTTTGATCCCCGGTACCAAAAAAACAAACAAACAAAAATATACTTATATTTTGTGTGGATTTAAGTAAGCTTTTCTGTAACAACATTTATCAAATATCTGCAACAACATTTATCAAATATCTGCATTTGCCAGTTCTCTTGCAAATATTATCTATTTTCATTCTCACCATAATTTTAAAAGGAAAATATTTTAATTCCCCAATTTTACTGATCAGAAAGCATTGTACCAACAGCACCTTCAGATGCTCTGTCTACAAGTAAAATGTTCTAGTAAACATGTGTCAAATCTGTTTCATAGACATATACATAAAGAAATTGTGACTTCATACTTTTCTAGAAAAGAAGCCTGTCTTATTGTAGAAGACAACTCCAAGTTTTTATTTATGGCACATTTTGGAATGGCATTTACATGGCAATGTTTAAAGACCCTTGTGGAACACGTAATCTTAAAATATGGCTATAAAGTATATTATTTTATGACTTCTATATTAAGAGCCAATTAAGTAGGACTGATCTACACTGTATTACTACATAACATGAAGAATTTTAAGACTTTTTTTTCCTTCGGTGCTGGGAATTGAAGCCAGGGCCTTGCATATGCTAGACAAGTGCTATCCCACTAAACTACACCCCCAGCCCAACATTAAGATTTTAAAGGGTTATTTTACACAAGAAGGGCAACTGCATATTCTGCCTACAATCGCTTGAGGAAAATAGTTCTTTCATTCTTTTAAGTCGAATTACAACAGAAAACAAGTCTCAGTAAGAAACTAATAGAAGGCTAGGACTCCAGCTCAGTGGCAGAGTGCTTGCCTAGCATGTGTGAGGCCCTGGATTCATCCTCAGCACTGGAAAAAAGACAGCACCCACCCCGCCCCCGGGGGGCCCCCCCTCACAGCGAGGAAGAGAGAGAGAGGAGAAAGAGGAGAGGGGAAAGGGGAGAAGGGAGAGAGGGAGAGAGGGAGAGAGAGGGAGGGAGAGAGAAACTTATATTAACCATGAAGTTAAAGTGTTTTAAGAGTTGGGTATTTGGGTCCCTGGCCTCCCTGTGCAGACTAACACAGATCACACAGTCTCACGGTGAATATACTTACTCTGTGTCCGAGATTCTTATAAGCAGCTTTTCCTGGCCCTACAAATGTTAAATGGTGAACTATTAAATCACTAGTAAGATCTAAAGTGCTATTTTAATTTTACTGATAGGACGTGGTCAACTTTCCTTATTAATACTAATTTACTATGGGTCATTAAAGGAACATATATGAAGAGTATGATAGCTTATAAACCTTCACAAACAGTATTTATAAAGGCTAAAATGCAATAAAACGCAGAGTCCGAAGCCCACTGTAATTAAAAAGCACCTTCCTTTTACATGGTTTATGGTCATATTCCTGAGGACAGACAGGATGAAAGCAATTTAACTTTTAAAAGACATACGGTTTATTGCCCTGCTTAGAAAACATACATTTTGGGGTTGGGGGTGCTGGGGTAAAACCCAGGGCCTTGTTGATGCTAGGCAACCACACTACCATTTAGCTATATCCTCAGGCCCCAGAAAATGTAGGTGTTTATTAAATAGCTAGCTTCCTAATTTTGGTAACACCTGATTCTACCTTGATATAGTAGACCACTCTTTAAAAGAATTTCACTTAAAAAAAAAGGATGTTTAAATATTTTTTTAGTTACTATTATAAAAGTATAAGAATTTACAGGACTTTCCTATGTGCAGAAAGAACTCATAAAAGTTCAGTGTATTCTTTTGATACTTCATTTATGGAAAAATGCCTGTATTGGTTTATCTTCTATGGGTTTATTCTTTTGCAGTACTGGGGATTAAACCCAGGGCTTCACACTGAGTTCCATTTCCAGACCTTTTTAAAGTACTTTTTTGTTGTTGTTTTTGGTACCAGTGATCAAACTCAGGACCTTGCGGTTCTGAGGTAGGCGGCAGAACCACTGAGGTACATCCCTGGCCCCTAAAGTACATTTATTTTGAAATACGGTCTGGCTAAGTCACTAAGTTGCCTGGGCTGAGTTTGAACTTGTGATCCTCCTGCCTCAGGCTCCCAGGGTGGGGGCTAACCAGCATATGCCACCAAGCCTGGTTTATCTATAATATATGATTGCAAACACAAATGGTACAAAAACAGTATCCTCCATGCATTAAAATTGCTAACATATAACAAGTAGATGCAGTGCATGGTCATAGACTGGACATTGGGTTAGATAAACTTGATGAAATATTCTAGACTCTTAGGAAAATCTGAGTGTGATTTGGGTAGTAAAAATTTACTGAAGCAAAATAGTAGAGATCATTGGCTAAACAAGCAGTACTGAATAGTATATAAAGCATGATTCTGTTTGGATTAAAAGTGTGGGTGTGGAGGTATGGGCATGTCCAGAGAAAAACAATCTGGAAGGCTAGACCCTAGGCTGGTAATAGTATTCATCTCTAGGCTCTGAGAATGTCATTTCGCATTTTGTTTTTGTTTTTTTGGTACTGGGGATCAAACTTGGGACCTTGTATTTGTGAGGCAGGCGCCAGAACCACTGAGCTAAATCCCCGGCCCTTGTTTCACATTTTAAAATTTCTGCATATTTGCATTTTCTGCAAGGCACATGTACTGCTTCTGTGTTATTTTACAAAGCTACTGACTACATGAGCACACATATGTACTTTAAACACTGAAAAAAATATAAATGCCAGTAAGCAGAAAGTGAGTATTAATCATGCTAAATTCTTGAGTGTAATTCCTCAGAAGCAAGATGAGATTCTTAGAGGGAAGAATTTTTTTTTTTTGGTACCGGGGATCAAACTCGGGACCTTGTGCTTGCAAGGCAGGCGCCGGAACCACTTAGCTAAATCCCTGGCCCTAGAGCGAAGAATTTTTAAGAACTGAAGAAATTAAAGTTAACTATAAGGCAATTAAATACCACCCCAGAAAGTTGTATTTTAAATTTTTGTTGGGATGCCTGAAAGACTAACCTTTTGGCAAAATTATGGGGCTGAATAGAGTGCTTTATTTACCAAAGATCTTACCCAGTCTGCAGTCTGGCACTGCATAACTATATTAGCGTATTGTTTTTCGTTTTGGTACAAGCAAAATGAAATGCAAAATGTTTGGCCTCATAAAAGACCACTTACAATATTGAGACTTGAGAGTACAACAAACTCTAGTGAGTTAAAGAGCTGCCTGGGCCTTGTTTATATTTGGCAAACAGGAAATAGAAGATATATACAATGATCTATTAGTGGAGTCAGCCTGGATGATCCATAGTGGACCTTTGCCTGACTGCTCATCACAGTTTTCTGAACTGCTGCAAAAGATCCAAATTCACCTGGGCTCTTGCCTTGACCTATGGGAGGGGATTAAGTTGGTACCAGGATCCCTGAAGTGCTCCAACACTAAATAGAACTCTCCACTGAAGAAGAGCATGATGGACTAGCTGGATTTCAAGCTAGTTAACATGGTGATGGGGCTTTATTTTAGCAGGTGGGAGCAATCCTGGATCTATGCTCTCGGTCTGGAAGTTCATTTTGGAACATGCCAATCTTCACTCACTGGCACTCTTCCCTGAACTTCCCAGGCTCCGCCTGCACCAGCTGCCATTCAGACAAATGCTTAAGACCCCTCCATATCAACAAAACATCACACTGCTGTGAAATCTTTCCTCTGGGAGGTAAAAGCTCTTTAAGCAAATGTTTTGGTTTGTAAACTGCCTTTTTTACCTTATGCTAAAAATTTCTAATGCTTTCAAGCTTAAGCAATATTTAATGTGATCACTACGAATATTTGGGAGAGTTTTGAGACATACTATTCTCTCTGAATTTGATACCCTAATATTCCACTCTATAGCATGCCAGAGTTACACGCTAAGATACTTAGCAGAAATGCCAGTCTTATTTCCCTTCAGTAGCAGAAAATGAGATAGCTCTCTAATATATCACTGGGGCCATGCTATAATTAATTTTTTTAAAAATCTAAAAACAAATTTTTATGCTATTGATAACCTGAGTACTATGCACAAGCTTTCATAAATCTCTGTCAAGACTATTGCATCTTCTAAAAACCAAGCTTTGATGTGTGGCAGAAATAAACAAAATGCATGTTCAGCAGACTGCTTGTGGAGAGAGAAAATACTTGTAAAGTACCTGGGACTACTTGGGTTGTGGAATTCATCGGTGCCACAGCTGGCCTCACTGAGGCCAGGGCAGGAGTTGCGCACAGCATAGACAGACATGCTGGGATGTTCAATGAGAAGGTTTTCCATAGGACTCGTTTCCACCTTGATAGTGGTTAATCCACCTGCAGTGAAACATGGGGGAGGAGTGATAAACCAGCTCTCCTCCATTGGACAAGACTCAAACTGGAGGAAGCAGGAATCATTAGTATCAGCCAAGCACTCCAAAGTTGCAGGTAAACAGGAAAAGACTGAAGGATGCTCTGTAGGTGACTCTTGACTGATGTCACTGTCATCTTCTTCTTCTTCCTCTGCTGAGAAACCAGTGCAAGTGTCTAGATGAAGTTCCACATTATAGTTCACATGCGTAGAACACGTTCCACAGAAGGGTGATTATCACATCGAGTGGTCACAATGGAGCCACCCATCAAATTCACAGCATAGAGAAAAGAGAGACAATACTGTTAGCTGATGCTCACATTCTTCCCTTCAGTTCAGAAACAAGACCATTTATATTCACTCATAACCATTATAAAAGTTTCCTAGCACTGCATCTGGTGGTGGGCAGATGACATTGGCTTTGCAGGAATGGCTTTAGGACTGTTTCTATTCTGCTAAATAAACACACAATGAGCCATACGGGTTACTAATTGTCTAATATGAAGGTTGTCCATTAAAGTACCTCTGCCAGGATCAGGCTTGTATGAGTTGCAAAACTGGAAAATCTGACATCAATTTCTCTGATCATCTGGCACAAAATGTTTGGTGGGGTTTTTTGTTTGTTTGTTTTTGGTAGCACTGATGATTGAACCTAGGACCACTGGACTGAGGCCCCTTTTATTTTTTATTTGGAGATAGGGGCTTGCTAAGTTGCTCAGGCTGGGCTTGAATTTGTAATCCTCCTGCCTCAGCCCCGAATTGAATAATTTTTTTGGTACTAGGGATCAAACTCAGGACCTTGTGCTTGCGAGGCAAATGCCAGTACCACAGAGCTAAATCCTTGGCCCTTGAATAATTTTTTAAAAGATAAATTCTTCTTTGTTTACTTTTAAGGTTTAAAAACCTTCAGTTACTGGTTTACTTATGTAAAAAAAAAATTACATGCAAGAGTTTCCATTCATACTGTTAAGATTAACCACTGAGTATATCTTACCTATGAAGTCAACCACAATCCATTCATCATCTTCTTTTTCACTAAATTCTGGTTCTTGGTCAGAAGCAATATTGACTTCACCCACAAACATTTTATTCAGCCTCTGGAACATTGTTAAGGCAAGAATGAGACTTTGGCTGGATGTCCTTGTATCTGAGATTTCAAAGCCCTGCCTTCAGCTGGCCGGATGGCACAGACAGGAAATTAAAGTGCACGGGGTGCTTAATTCAACTTAGGTGAAAAGCAAGAAGAGTCATTAGCCCTAAAATAAAACAGAAAAACAAGGGTATTTCTCATCAGCAAATGTTTATATTTTATAAGTACACACCCACATCCCCTCAGAAGACAGCATATGCCTTACTTAGCCTACATTCTACAACTGCTCCCTTCCTACAGGGATCAAACACTAGACACTCGACAGCTTTTCTAAAACATCAGGAATCAAGTACTCATATGCAACCTGAAAATATCTTGAACTGTGAAATAAAAAGGGCAGAGCTAGATTTGTTCACGTGTTTTTATGAATCTGAATAATTTATTTCAATCTCAGTACCTTTTTTCTGTGGTAGAAGGGTAAAGACTACAGATTAGTGGTCTTGCTATGAGACAGTCAAATGTCCAGAAGTCTTTTCCAAATGAACTGGGTAATAATGCCTGGGGACCATCATTATGCTAGGCCCTCATTCTCCCTGCCTCATTTCCCCCTCTATTCTGTACTTCCTGTATCTGACTTTAAGCATACCTAGATACTGTACACTTAAAATCGGTAAGTACAGCATTCTTTGGCCTTCAAGACAATTTCTACAGCTGGCACGGAGACTGTACACTACAGAAAGCTGAGCCATGCAGTGACTAAAACTGCAGACAGCATTCCTGGTGTGGCTCAGCAGGTGGATGTTGGAGCCGCCAGCACGCCAAGGGTTCAAATCCTGGCTCTGCTGCTTACTGGCTATATGAGTTAGGAAGGTGCATGATTTTAGTTGGTAAAAGCTCCTCCCTCAGGCAGTTCTGGTGAGTTCTAAGTGAGGAACAACCTTGCTCAGTCTTACCAGAGTTCCAGATTTCTATATCCATTTCTACCTGGTTAGCTGATAGCATACCAAAATCAACAAATATTAAAAAGAACTTTTTATGATTCCTCCACAAACTTATTCTTGTGCCCTGCCCTTTGTCCTTTCCTAGTAAACACCAGCAGCCCCCAGTAGTTAGTTATTTGGGAAGGAAACAAAGGAGTTTACCCTTGATTCCTTCTGCTGCTCCCTACCCACCCCTTTGCTCCCACCCAGCCCCTCCTCCAACCTACCAGCAAGTCCTGTGGACTCTGGCGGCACCACTGTCATCCTAGTTTAAGTCAGCCTGCTATCTCTGTAAGACTGTCCCCACCACTTCTAAACTATATTGTATTCAACTGCCCGGATCCTGTCCAAATCCGACTCCCTGATCCCACTCTTGTTAAATGGGACAATGTAGGCAATGACCTAATCAGCACACTTGTTCTCTGCAATTTTCTGCCCAGGTCAACTATTATTCTACAAATATTTACTGAGCACTTTTATGCATCAGGTCTGGAGCTGAGCTTGGGGAGACAGCTGTGAACAAGGCGCTCTCATGGCAGGTGGAGCCACCCAGTGGAATGAATGCTGTGGTCGAACTGGATGGTCCTCAGACTTTGCTGATGCTCCACTGTGGTAAGTGGCTTTAGCCTTGAGTGGCTGAGCAATCAGGAATGGAGGGCAGGCAGAAGGAAAATTACAACTCCTGCAGATAAGAACATGGCACCTTCTGTGTGGCTCCAGAACCAGACAGAGGGTCACAGGAGCAGACTGAGAGCTGAGCAGGAACCAGATCCCGCAGGATCTTGAAGGGCAGAAGTTAAGGGGTGGGAAAAGTCAGGAAGATCAAAGTTTCTGGCTTGGTCACCAAAGGGAGGGTGAGACCATTTAGAGGACTAAGAAAACTGCAGAAAGTATAGGCTGGGCACTGTGAACAAGCTCAATTTGGAGAATCTGATGATAATGCAGGTGGAGATTCTAGTAGGCAGCTGATTTTAGGGCTAGCTGGATGCACAGATTTGGGAGCTGCCAACAAAAAGAGGGTGACAGAAATTATAAGAATGGATGAGATCATCCAGGGGTAATGAAAAGCATCTCACTAATCACTTTCTCCTCTCACTACTGCAGAATTGAACTCAGGGCCTCATGCATGCTAGGCAAGTGCTCTACCACTCAGCTATACCCCTATTCCTTTTTATAATTCTGGACAGGGTCTCGCTAACTTGCCCAGGCTGACAAACTTGTGATCATCCTGGTTTAGCCTCCCAAGCAGCTGGAATCACAGGCAAGTGCCACCCTGCTGGCCCTAATCACTTCTTAACACAAGCATCAGCTTTGAATCCATAACTTCAGGCTCTTTCACTTTCAAAGTAATCATCCTCAGCTATTAAAGTACTTGAGGCATGCAGCTGCTGAGGCTCCTGGTTCATTATTTGTATATAAACTGGACTGCTACAGTTGTTCGGCACACAACCAGGAAACATTTCAAGATAAATGACATTAGGGAGACTTTGTGTCACAAGTCATCTTCAGCCATTAATTATTAAAGGAAGGTAAACAGGAAGTATCGCTTGCATAACCAGTCTTTCTGAAACTCTGCAAAGCAATTCAGCCAAATCATGACAGCTTGAGCTCCAGTATGAAAATTCAAATTCAGCTTTCTGGTCTGTGTAAGAAATTAGGAGAGAAATAGGCTGTGCAGTTGCAGGCCCTATGGTAGGGTGTCAGCTGTCTCCTAGCAGATGAGCCATCTCAAAGTCTGATGTAAATGAAGGGTTTTGAGCATATCAGCTAGGAGGGAAAAAGGTATCTTCAAAACCCTGTCTCATTCTGCATCCACTGAGCAGCTGAGAGAATTATTCCCTTTTCAGAGCACAGGGCTAGACTCTGGCCCTGCACCAGCTGGGCAGGTGGAGCCACTGGGTGGGAAGGTAGCACCCCACAGAGGACCCTTTGTCCTGAATGTGCACCTTGTCTCCTGCCTGTGATGCCACCTGAGGGCAAGGCACTGGGGCTCAGGCCAGATGAATCCCAGGCACAGTGCAGGAAACACTGCTGGGCCACTGTGGCCAGGGCAGCTTCGAGTTTCCAAATGCAACCTGCTCTCTGTGGGGTAGAAGCCAGGTGATGCCAGAAGATCCGGGACTCTGCCACTGGCAAGGCTTCCCCAAGAGCTGTCAGCACAAGTCAGGACTCTTGGTCTCCTGAAGTCAGAGGCAGTCTCCAGCCATTCTGTTTCTCTGCACGGACCCAACCGTGGGTGGGCAGGGTGCAAAAGCCCAGCAGCACTGACATGACAACCTCCCAGGGCTCTGTGGGAGGGACCCAGAATGGAGTCAAGGAGAGGGTGGAGGAGTGCCGGCCTAGGGACCAGCAGAAGCTCTGCTTGTGCTTTCTAAGGCAGGTGGCTTCAACTAAACAATTTAGCACTCCTGAGCCTGTCTCGCTGGCAGAGACATGGGTACACTGTGTAGGATTGCCTCTAGGAGGTCCCCACAAACTTCTAGTGCAATGTGGAAGTGAGGCTGGTCTAACTACACTAAGTTCCTTCAGCCCAGCTTTCTGTAGGTATCATAAGGGACAGGGAGCTGCTGGAGAGACCCCCACACACTAACACGACCCAGTGAAGTGGCCACTAGGCATGGTTGATAAATGAGCACATAGACTGTAACTAGTATGAGCAAGACACCACATTTTCAATTTTAATCCATTAACATTTAAAAGTTGAAGCTGGGCATGGTATTGCATATCTGTAATCCCAGCACTCGGGAAGCCTGGGAAATTTAGCAAGACTCTATCTCAAAATTAGGGGGCCAGGGATTTAGCTCAGTGGTTCTGCCGCCTGCCTCACAAGTGCAAGGTCCCGAGTTCAATCCCTGGCACCTAAATAAAGAAATAAATAAATAAGGACTGGGGAAGTAGCTTGGGGTGAAGGCCCTGGGTTCAATTCCTGGTACTGAAAAAAATTAATAATGGAGTCAAATTTTTTAAAACCACTCAAGTATGTCTGGAACAATTAAAATACATGAATCTAGCTTTTCAAATGTAAACTTCATGACATTTAAATTCAATCAAGTTTTTTTCATGAGAATTTAGCATCTGAATTGACAGGCTGTATGTGTGCACACTGGAAAGTATCTGAAACACTCAGTACCAAAAAAGTGTGTAAAATATCTCATTAATGTTTACCTTGGTTATATGTTAAAATGATTAATTGTGGATATATTAGGTTATATATTTATAAAATTAATACTACCTTTTTTTCCCTTTTTAACATGACTACTAGAATGCACAAGTGGCTCACATTAAATTCTGTTGGACAGTGCTGTTCTAGAAAAATCTTCCTAAAAACTCTCACAGCCTCTTCTCCCACTGATGATGTAAGGGCTGTCTCTGCATAACCACTGCTCCTTGTGAGCCTGGTTCCTACCCAGGGGTGTAGGCTCTCCTTGGGGCTGGTTCTGTGTGGAGCTAAAAGGCAGAGCATGACTTAAGACTTCTGACTTCTCTCTCCCTCACCTGGTCACGGACTACTTGATAATCACAAGTCTAGGGTTTGTGAAAAACAGAGTTCTAGAGACAGCACAAGTCCCAAAAGGACAGACTGACAAATACACCTCTGGGATTTCACAGAGGTAGAGGCAGGGAAGGTGAGGCCACAGGGCTTCTGCTCCCCGAGACCCATGAACTCTGGATGCCTCAACCCAGCAGGCTCTCCAGTGCAGCAAAGAACGTATCTGGGCCCAGGCATTCACAGAAGGCAGATTTTCCCTCTCCTCCTGGGCTTAAAATATATCCATGCCTCCCTTTCAAAAGTAAATTACATCTTTTTCACTATAAAATGAAAATGCCACATTATAGAAAGTCTAAAAATATAAGGAAAAGAATTATCTCATTGTTTTGTTGCAGTCGTTGTTAGTATATTGGTTCATTTTCTTCTAGTTTTTCTGTGTTTCTTTTTAAAGTTGTAGTCTAGTGAAAGCACAATTTTGTATCCTGCTTTGTTACTTAACATTTTGTCATCAGTGTTTTTCATATTATTGCATGAGTAGAAATCCTCATGGGCTGGCTCTGGAGGAAGCCTGCTGGGTCAGTACATCTTGGCTATGCTGCTGCAGACTGTGGAAGGGGTTACTTATGAAGCCTACTTCTTAGTGCCAACGCCAGGATTAAGTGTGTAACACTCAGAACAGTGGCTGGCACATGGGAGGTATTCGGTAAATATTAACTACGAGTTCACTGCAGAACAGCTGTGAGAACATGAGCAAGTCAATCAGTATCTTTGGGACTAAGTTTATCTGTAAAATGTCCCTATGATAACTAGAGCTACCATTGACTATATGTGTCTGGGACTTCGAGTATTTATTTGTCCCATTTTACTGATGAGGAAACTGAGTCTCAGAAGTTAACTTGCTCAGAAGTGAGAGAGCCAGGCATAGGTGGAGCCAGCATTACAGCACAGATCCCTCTGGTTCCAATCCCTTGCTTTTCTCTGCACATAATCTCTCAGGTTCCTTCCAGCCTCAACTCTGCTTCTCCGAGACAGAGAATGGCGCTTTTCAGTTGGTTTTGGCTGCCAGTAGGCGGCTCCAAAAAACAATATTTTTAAATTTAAAAAAAAAGAGAAAGAAAAACAACCACAACTTTGATGATGCAGCTGTGGCTCCTAGACAGTTTCGAAATATCAGGTGGCTAAACGCACCTTTGTTGAAACACAGCCTCAAAATTATCTTTCTCTTTATATCCACCCCCCTTATACTAGTTTAGAAAACTAAAGATGCTGATTCAAATACTTTAAAATCACTTTTGAACATCAGAAAAACAAAGCCAAGAAAGCGTCTTTGCTTGTTCCACCTCTGCTTGGTCTATTCAGTGGTTTACAAGATACTTAATTCCCCCACCAACCCACCAACTGCCTCCTGCCTGTGGACAAAGACATCAGTGAGTGATACCTCATAGCCTGTTAACCTTGGATTTTGAAAGCAAGGACATTCCCAAGAGAAATCAGAGCTCAGAAAAGAACAAAAGATAGAATGAGAAAACAAAAGAGACCTTAGTCACAGAAATTAGTAGGTCCCGGTTCCAGGCAGAGGCCATCGAAAATTATGCTGCCAGTTCAGAATTATATTGGCTGCGATTTAAAATCAAAAGCTTCCTGGTGCTTTTCACACCTGCAAATGAAAAGAGCATTTCAATTACCAAGCAAAAGATTTCAGGATCTTGGGGCTGTCATTATGAGTTCTGTTCAATGACCCAAGGCTCACATCTCACCCACACCCACACCTGCCCCTCTTTTTCTCAAAACTGCTTCCCTTTCTTTCAGCCAAGGATGCCAATTTCTTAGGAGGCACAGAAGGAAGGAAAGGAGCTCCTTAGTCTAAATCGCAATCCACACACTAGGCAAATGCACTCAGAAAACAGTCAAAACAAAGAGTTCCCACGTACAATTCATTTGCAACTCTGAAACAGTAAACATTTCCTTTTAATTGGCCCTGTGGCCTTAAAGTACCTAATCTCCTTGTGCCTCGCTCGAACTTCGTTTCTGTAAAATATAATTAGGCCCGCTCTGCGGGGTGGTGGTGACGACCAACCCAGATAACGGAAAGCCCTCACTGGGCGCGGGACGCGCGGCACATCCTAGGCGCTCCAGGAGCGCCGGGGACCGAGGTGATCGCCACTGAACGCACGACTGGGACGGAAGCGCTCGATCCGCAGGTGCAACCTCGAGCCGTGTTGCGTGAGACCGAGCGGGGACGAGGCTCAGGCCAGCGACAGCGGCGCGGGACCCGGGAGACGGGGCTGCCTGCGCCACGGCGCGTGCCCCCCAGCTCGGGAGACCAGGGAGGCGCGCGGGGGAGTCAGGGAGACCCCGAGTGCGGGTGCGCGGCGGGGGGCGCCCCTCCGAGCTCCGGGAGGAGGCGGGAGGCCCTGTCGCGTCCACGCAAACAGGCCATGCTCGGGGAGGAGGAGCAGGCAGAGCCCGAACCCCAACCGCCGCAGCGCGCCTCGTTCACGCCCCGGGCCGCCGAGGGGTGTCCCGGGGTAGCGCGGCCAGACCGCCGTCTTCGGTTCGGTTCCGTTCGAGCCCGGCACCGGCCCCGCCCGCACTTACGTGGGCCGAGCCGAGGAGGGTGCTGATCGCGGGTCCCGGGACGGCGGCGCGGGGCGGCTCCAGCCTCCGAGCTGCCCCAGGCCGCCGCCGGCGTCCGGGTCCTTTTGTTGCGGCGCTGCTCTCGGAACAGCTGATCGTGCCGCGCCGCCCCCGGCCGCGCCAGCCCGGGCCCCACCAATCAGCGGCGCGGGGGCCGCGGGGCCGCCCTGCGAGAGGTTGTCACCAACGCACGTGACCTGGAGCCGGGGCCCTGCGACGCTCCGGGTCAGAAACAAGCCCGGGCAACAAAGCCGGGAGCCTGGGGAGGCCTGGCGGGGCGGGGCGGGGAGGGGAGGGCGTCGAGGGGGGACCCGGCACTGGGGCGACGGGTGGGAGCGAGGGGCGTGGGATCCACGGAAATGGGGCCGGAGCGAGGCGGGCGGGAGCGGGGGAGCACTACTGCAGTGGCCCCCTTTGACCCAGTGAGGAGCACAGGATTTGGGGCACCAGGAACAACGTTTTTTTCCTTAGAAGAGGACAATTAAGGACACAGTGAGGAGGATATACACTCCGAGAGCCCCCATCCGGCCTGGGTTGGGTAAACCTGTGGACGGGGCGACCAAGGCAGGCGTCTTCTGGGCCCCACATGCAGGGGAGTCCAGCCCACTCTACCCCAGTGAGGCAGGAGCCAGGCCCCACCTGCGTGGTACTCACCCGGAGAGCTGACTGAACTTGTCCCTAGGATCTGCCTAGAGGCCGAAGCCATGAGCCCAGGCCTGAAGGCAGAGAGGTCAGGACTCTCAAAAGACCACTGTGCCAGCAGGAAAGGAGAAACCCGCTGGAAGATAGGAGCGCTGCTTCTCCCCCGCTGTGTATCCGAGTTTGCTTGAGGCAGAGGAAGTTGGGATCTCTATTGTGTTTACCTGGGAACTCTGCACATTCCACACATTCACACGGGGCCTGCTACTCACCTGCCTATTTATAGTCAGAAGGCACTTGACTATGCCTTCCAAACCAAAGCTCTGTACCCACGGAGGTGATCGATTGTGTCTGTTGAGGGCAGGGGAGTCATGTTGAGGTATATCAGTTCCCCCGTGGAACCTGTGTGGACTGAGATGAAATCCTTTGACCAAAGTGAAATGTATAGCAACTCTCCAGATTGCTGTCTATCACACATTACAGTCTCCAAATGACTCCCACTCCCACCCGAGAATGGAATGGTCATCCCATTTCAGGAAACTAACACTCCGAGGAGCAATGATCAAAAAAATGGAGCGGTCATTTGACCTTACAGATTACCAGGCTGTAATTTGTGGACTGTATCATTTCACGGAATTAAACATGATCTGGATTTTAGGTTATGGCAAATCAAGTCCACCCTAATATTTTACCCTCAAATTCACTGCTATGTCAGGAGCCCCCCACAATCTTTTGTTTCTCCTTAGGAATTCATGAAGAGACCATACTTCCATTCAGAACCAAATTATGGAAACAATTATAAAGGTCTTGTTTTTTTAAAAGTTAAAAAAAACCTTACCCTTTTCCAGCTTGATAAAGCTTATTACAGTAAAAGGCCACAACACTTTGTTATGCTACAGAAAACAGTATGAGGTAGATGTCCAAAGGTGGCCACCACAATGTATATCTCCACCATGTAGGGGAATTATTTCCTCCCCTTGAATCTGTGCTGACCTTTTGACTGCTTCGACCGATAGCATGTAGTGAAAATAATGTTCTGTTACTTCTGGACATTAAGAAAACCTGACAGTTTCTACTTTGCATCCTGGCATGGAAGCTCCGGGCTTGGGGAAAGCAGGCCACTACAGAAGGACAGGCAGTCCTGAATGAGGAAGCTCAAGTAGCCACATGGAGAGGCCACATGCAGGAGAGAGATGCGTGGCCAGCTCCTGATGCTTCAGCCACCTCAGCTGCAGTCCTAGACACGAGTTGGAAAAGCTCTCTAGGAGGTTCCAGCCTCAGCAGACACCATGTGAAACAGAGATAAACCATCCTCACTAAGGCCTGCCACAAAGGCAGAGTCCAGAACAAACTTGTTCTGCAGTACTGGACATTAAACCCAGGGCCTCACACATGCTAGGGAGGTGCTCTACCCCGAGCTATCTCCTCAGTCCTTGGCCATTAAGACAGTAACTTGGAGAGGGTTTTGTTTTGTTTTGCAGTGCTTGGCATTGAACCCAGGGCCTCATGCATGCCGGGAAAGAGCTCCACCACTGAGCCACATCACCAGCTCTTTGGGTACTTTTTAAAAAGCAGCAATTGGGCCAGGGATGTAGTTCAGTGGTGCCAAACCTGCCTGGCAAGTGCAAAGTCCTGAGTTCGATCCCCAGAATGAAAATAAATAAATAGCAGCAATAGATAACCAAAACACAAAACTAGAAACCAAAAAGGCCTATTATGGTCTCTAAACTCCACGAAGTAGAGGTTTTTGTTCTTGGTTTTGTTTTGTTTTGTGATACAGGGGCTTGAACCCAGGGCCTTTGCACTAAGGTTCACCCCCAACCTTTTTTTTTTTTAATTTTGAGACAGGGCTTGGATTTGTGATCCTCCTGACTCAGCTTCCCAGAGTGCTGGGAATGCAGGCGTGTGTTACTATGTCCAGTAAGATTTCATGATTACCAAAAAAAAAAAAAAAGAGTGGGCCCAGTGGAAGAGTACTTGTCTGGCATGCTGAAGGTCCTGTGTTCAATCCCCAGCCCCAACACACACACACACACACACACACACACACACACGCACGCACATGCACACAGACACACACGCAAGAGTCATTTTATCTCAGGAGTCATTTGCTTCCTGTTTATTCTCTTGCTGCTTATAATCTTGCCACCTGGTACTTATTTATTCCAGTGATGTATGAAGAGATGGGAGGGGTGGTGTCAAAAGTCTGCCCCTATGAGGGGGAGCATTTTATTACAGAAACTGTTTGGAACTCTTAGGGCACAATAATAATAAAAAGCAAACTGACTTTTATTCAGGTTTGTTGTTTTTAAATTCTGTACAGACAAAGAAACAAAAAGCACAAAGCCCCCACCTGGGGTGGACCCTCAACCCCACTGGCTTCCTCTGCTGCTGTTGACACACACATGCAGTGAGACTCAGGGGTAATGTCATCGCCACGGCAGAGAGCTGTCTGAACACAGCTGGACTGTCAGACCACACAACTGCCAACCAGCCTGTCGTCTGTTGGCTGACAAAGACCCAGCCGGTTCCCTGCCTGGGCAGACCCAGTGAATCCAACCGTCCTTTAATTCATAGGATAATTCTTAGAGTGTTGCTATAGTACCCAGCTCCAGGCTGACCCCCAGCTGTGGGGTGACCCTTTCGCCATCTGTCAGAGCACCCTTGTCTGTTTTCCATGGAGCTCAATACACTCCCTTATCTACCCACACAAAAGGGATTCAACCTCAGGTTTTGTTTGAAGGATCACAGGGCAGGACCATGTCTGTGCCAACATCCAGATACTGTACAATGCAACCTATGCGCCTGCCTCCTGCTCGTGAAAACAGGCTGCAGCCATCACCCTGCCAGTTGCATCAGACTGCTGAAGAATGTTTCCCTCCCAAGCCCCAAAGGAAAACCCCAGAGGCTGTGAAGCATACACAGGTTGCTCAGCCACAAAGCAACAAGTTGTCAGGCTTGCACTGTGGAAAACACCAAGATGAAGTCCACTTAGATAATTCTTAGTCTACCCATCCACAAGTGTGTCTGCTGGGCTTTTAGTATGCTGCCAAGTGTCTGGAAAAGACAGGAACAACATTTAAAACTGCGTTTGAGAAGAACAATCACTTATAATTCTAACGAAACCTGTTGTCCCAAGAGATGGGTGTGGAAAAGAGCCTGTGTGCACCAGAAAGCCTGGAACAGAAGGAAACGAGATTCAGTGAATGCTATTTTCAGAAATAAAAATAAAACGAAAATCTCACAGGGCTGGCAGTTACTGTCTCGGGAAGAAGTCAGCAGTTAGTTGTTTCAGGGCCAGAAGTGTAATTGTTTTTCAAGACCCTGAAACTTTCATGACTTTTGTATATTGGTTTTTCAGTTTTTATTTTGTTCTTTGGTGCTGGGCATTAAACCCATTAGTTTTTTAAAACCCTACTTTCACATGTGATTAGAAAATCTTTTATATAAAAGAGGTCTGTGTGGTGGCAGAAGCACTAGAAAGGAGTGGGGAGGTGGCCCCATCTCATGGAGCAGCTCGTGCTAGAAGGGCCTTCCGGAGCTGTGAGGGCCATACACTGGGGGGCAGCTGGTCAGGGACAGCCCCTCAGGCCTATAGCCTGAGTCTCTGGGTCTATAAAGGCCAAACTTTAAGACCTTTTAGTTCCTGGGTGAATGTATAGATAAGCCAATTATTTCAAATTATGTCAAAACATCCTTACAACAGAGTGGAAAGCAGGGTCATCCCTAGATGGAGTGGTGTGGATATACACTGCAGAGTGTCCACACAAAGCTGCCCAGCTCCCAGCACCCATGGAGCTTGGAGCCCTGCTGTACAGGGCAGACACCCTCAGTCCGGGGTGGTTGTCAGGTTAGCTAAAGCGTGCGAGCAAAGGTCTTTTATTACTCCCACTGCCAAAGCTACCTCTTCACTCTCTGCTTCTTCTGCACCACTGCCCAATAGTCTTTATGGGCAAGGTGCCACCCGAGGTAGGGCTTGTGACCATAAATTGCTCTGTTATGGGGACAGCTTGGGAAGAACGTGCCTTTCTGCCTTCTCCAAACAATGACACAGATAATATGATTGCTACTTACATAAGCTACACACTCCCTCAATAATATGCCTACTTAAGGGACACTGGTTTATAGGATTGTTCTTTTTTGCTTGGATTAACTACCTTAAATATACATGACACTTTGCACGATTAATTTGTGTTCTTAAATACCCAGATTTTTCATGGCTTTGCGATTTCTGGGCCTAAACAGTTTGATCCCAAGACAGGGGGATGAACAGTATAGTCCCATAAAGGTTTCATCCGTGTGTGTGTGTGTGTGTGTGTGTGTGTGTGTGTGTGTGTGTAATGTGTGTGCCTGGGGGTGCTGGGGATTGAATCTGAGGTTTTAAGCATGCTAGGAGCTACACCCCTGACCCAGTCCTATAAATGTTGAACATCATCTGTTCATTAATTCAAGCCATTCATTCAAAGTGCCCATTTTGTTCCCACATTCATTTATTCATTCATTCAACAGTTGGTTAGTACCATTTACTCTGCTAGATACTGGAGATATCGCAGTAACAAACCAGACTAAGTCTCAGCCCTCAATTTCCTTTCACCTAGTAGAAAGGATATGATAAACAAGTAAATATATAAGGTGATGGGCACGGCGAAGAGAAACAAAAGCTGGGTAGAAAGCTGGAGAAGTTGGTGGGGAGAGTGGATGGTCAGGCAGGCCTCTCTGAGGAGCAAAACTGGAAGGGCGTGAGGCTCCAGGCAGCAGGAAGAGCAAATGTAAAGGCCCAAGGCAGAAGCATCCTTGGTGTGCGTGCTTGAGGAAGAGCACCGAGCTCCTGTTAAACAGTGTAACCGAGAATGTGGCAGCATCTGGCATCTGATGGTTATCTGACCATCCATCTGTCTACAAGTTTAAGAGGACTGGCCACAGAACTTAAAATTCTTTTGCAATCTTTTGGGGCTTTGCAACACTTTCCAGAGGCACGCAGATCTCTTTATATTTATTATAACATGGATCTGAATTTCAGAGCCTTAAGAACAGGTCTCACTGGGCCTCAGGTAATCAGTTCTGTTGTACCCTAGGAAGACAAAGTTTTCAGTATCTGGGAAGAAAGGAAGGGAGGGAGAGAGGGAGGAAAGGAGGGAATAATAGAGTCCTTTCTCTGGAATGGGGTAGTTCCTTATCTTCTAAGTGCTGCAGTGTTCTCACCTGTAAAAAAGGAAAAATAAAATCAGCTCAGAGAGATGATAAAAACAGAAAAGTGCCTGGCACACATAGGTATTCAATAAGCATGTTCCCAACTGCACATAGGCCCTTCTTGTTTCAAGCATTTTATTTCTAATCACCATGTAAAAATAGGATTTTTTTAAAAATAAGGAAATAATTTAAGGCTTAAAAAACTTTGTTTCAGAGAACTTAAGCTCAAACAGCCGAGAAAGTAAACAGCAAAATATCTTTGTCTTCTTTCATAAGTTTGTAAACATGAACCTCAGAGGTTAAAGTCTAGACTTAATGCTGGATCTGTGCTTACCTAGCCTGCACTTGTATTATCTGAATGTTAAAAGCCATAGTTTAGAAAATCAGCCCCTCCCTAGCGCACACCGATACACCTGCGTTACTTTACCTGCCCAAACCCAAGAGCAATTGAAACCAGTCAGTCCTGGCAAATGAACTCCTAGTAGACATCTTGGTCATAACTCAGAATATAAATTGAGAAGCAACTGAATGTGATGGTTCAGAGCACTAGTTCTGGAATCAGGCCTTAGTGCAAGCTATATGACCTTGTGTTTGACCTCTATTAGCCTCAGTTTTCTGACTCATTAAGCAGGGCTAACTAAAATGCCTTTTTAGGTGGCTCTGTGGATCAGCTGAAATAATGCATGTAGAACATTTGATCCAATCTTGGTATTATAGTAAGAGCTTATTAAAATGTCGTAAGTCTAACCTGAGTGTGCTGAGTTCTCCGGCCTTGGGGCAAGTGCTAGGTGAGAGGGGCTCAAGAAGACCTCTTCAGAAGGTGTTTGGAGCCAAGCCATGAGGAGCAAGTGAGCTCTGTGAAGCCCCAAGCTGTGGCTGCAGTAGAGGGATAAGGAAGAGCGAGTGTAAAGGCTCTACCACACCACGCAGGTAGGTAGAGGTCAGCTATCCTGGCCTGAGGGGAGAGAGGGAAGCTGACTGCCAAAGGAGATGAAGTCAGGAAGGCAGGCAGAGCCCAGGCCAGAAGGGAACCTGCACACCAGACTAAGAGCAGTGCACTGCATTTGAAATGTGATGGGAAATGAGAGGGCTCAAAAAAATTAAAACAATCAAGCAGGCTTTGAGTGGGAAGATCCTGGAGAGAGCAGGACTGTATGCAGGGAAGTAGGATGCAGTGGCAGAGGCAGGGGAGAAGGCGTGATTAGGTGCAGGGGGCAGCAGACAGGTGGGGTCAACATGGAAAGAGGGTTCACACACCGCCCCCATCGGGAATCAAACTCAGAACCTTGCAACTTGCCAGGCAGGTGTGGCCCCACTGAGCTACATCCCTGGCCCAAGAGGGTTTATCTTGAAGGTAGAGACAGTGAGGCTGTGCGTGGAGTGAACCGATGTGTGAGGGAGAATCCAGGCCAGTGCTCAGGACTCTGTTCTCACTGGGTGAATGATGATGCTATTAAACGGAGTGAGGAGAAACAGCAGAGGATGTGGAGGTCAAGGTGAATTTGAAATGCTCTGTAGATACCCAGTTGGAAATGTCCAGGGGAGCTGAATATTTGGTCTGCAGCTTAAGGGACAGGTGGAAGTGCTGAGTAAGCATGCACCCTACCAGGCTTCTTAATAGTATGTGAAGCCATAGAACTGGGGAGAATGAGCTAGGGAGACATTATGGGCAGAGGAGAGGGCAGAGGGCTAGGCCTGGGACTCTGGCATTTAGAAGAAAGAAGGATAAGGGTTATCCAACCTAGAAGTCCGAGAAGGAAGCAGCCCATGGGCCGAGTGAAAAATGACACAGCACTGGGATCCTGGTGCTGCACATGTCTTCAGAAGGAAAGTGAGACCCAGTACAAGAGATGCGGTATGATGAGGATGGCCACTCAGACTATGGATCAGTCCTAGAAGATCAACAACACAGCAGTTCTGCGGAATTGGTGGATTCCTGACTGAAGTGGGAGAGAGAGAGAGAGAGAGACCACCAGAACAGGGACTGGGAGGTGAGGAAGGAGGAAGGGGAAGTAGCAAGCCACTGTACCAAAGCGCCAGAGATCAGATAGCTGAAAGAGCAGAAATGAGTTTCATGGTTTGTGAGTCTGGGATTCTCTCTCCCTGGTTTGTGAATGCTTGCCGTCACCTGCATGTCACAGGCCCAGTCTGTGCTGTCTGTGTCTTAATCTCCTTTTCTTGTACTGACACCAGCCTTGCTAGATTAGGCTCACCCAGTATCCCGATTTTAGCTTAGCCACTAGTCCCTGTCTCCAAGTACAGGCCTTCACAAGTGAATTTGAAAGGGGTGTGATTCAGCTCGCACCACTAAGCAATCCTTTTTAAAGGAATTTTGCTGTAAAGATGAAGGCAAATAAAAGTTATTTTATATACATACCTATCCCCTAGATATGAATCATGATTATATTTTAGTATACTACTTTCTAGATTCATTCTATATTTCTCTCATTTTTGAGTTATTGCTATATGTATATAAATTTTAGTACCTTGGTTTATTTTTTGGTCATTAAAAGTTTTCAAAGATATAAAAAAATACAAATAAAGGGATTTTGCTGTAAAGGAGAGCACAAGATTGAGATGGAGAGGGGTGTGGAAGGCAGGGAGGTTTTGTTCTTCTGGTGCATCCCTTGTGGAGGGAGGACCGCTGCTGGCCGTGGTGTGGTGGAGAAGCTAAATCGCAGCTGCAGGGCAGATGGGGTAACCACAGTGGCAAAGCCTATCTGAGAAGAAATGGGATCAAGAGGTGTTAAATGACTCATTCATGTCCCGTAACCTGCAAGCAATGGAGCCCACACTCGCCCCCAGGAATTTTCATTTTTAAACTTCAGATCCACCAAACTACATTTTAATCCTGTCCTTGGGAGCAGCAATACCTGGAACAGTCTCCAGGATGTAGCCGAGGAAACACATTTGCATATCCAATGACAGTTGTTCTGAACATACTGGTATCCAAGGCTCAGAGCAGGGGATGAAGTGGGATGGTAGGGAGAGTCGGATGAAGAGGGGAATTTGCCTGACGGATGAGCTAAAACATCCTCAGGAAGTCTGCTTCCAAAGGTGGTTGAATATTTTAAACTGTGACCCGGCTTTAGCCTGTTTGAACTGACCTTGGTCAACTTGGTGGTGAACTTGGCATGTCACCACCAGCTTTTTCACGGGGTTACATCACCAGCTTCCCATATGCAAATTGAATTCTCTGTCACCAGTGCCAAGGTACATGTGGCTTTGTGATTTCGCTTCTACGAACTCTCTTATCACAACACTTGCATATTGTGGCCCTGCTGTTAAACAAATCAATCAATAAATAAACCTTGGCTTCACATTTTGTACAGACATACTTAACTGACACATAGACAAACAAAGTCGCTTAGTTACCGCACAGCCTTTGTGTCACAGGTGACAACCCTACCAACATTTCCTTCTTGACGCTGTGTTTTTCACCTGAGTGGACAGGTCAAAGCCCCAAACTCAGTAGGGCCCTGCTGTTTTTGTTATAGCAGTTTCCAGCCCTGGGTAGGTTGTCTGAAGGCAGAGTAGAGGTGACTGGGTGCCTTGGCAGCAGCTAATGACTTACCCAAACTCACCCAATGGAAATTGCTCTGTGTGTGTTACAGGGTGGCTGTTGTGGAATGAATAAACAATCAAGTGAGCAGGTTTTAGAACAGCAGGGACAGGGGCCTTACTAGGTGCTAGGACAATGGCATCTCAGTACTGTATTTTTAATCCAAATGGCAGAACACAAATCCCTTGGCTTTGTTCTATATCTTCTTACCAATCTTTCTGCTGAATAGCCTATTTCATTATCCTCCACAGTGTTTGTTTCGAAACCACCTATGTCCTTCTTCCTCTCTTGGAAACCACCTGTAGCAGCCACGCTGGGAGCTGGGGCAAACATTTGTTTTTGATAACAGTGCATTTTGAATGTCTGTGGTTTCAATTTCTATTTTTGTCTGTGTCGTAACTTTTCGATCTCTTCATACCTTTTACGGGTAGCTCTGCTTTTCCCAGGCATTGATACTTGGCCTAACACAAACTGTGACAAGACAATTGCAAAATAGTCATTGTTACTCCCAGAAAATGTCTTGTGAAAGACTAGAGCTATAAAAGGCCAGCACAAGGTCATGCTTGGCTTTGTCTTCATGATCTGTAATCACCCCCAAGCACCAGAAATTGTGCCAAGAGCATTCTCTTTTCTGCAATTGTGACCTAAACCTACAACACAGAGGCGCCCACTCATTCCCAGTTAGAAAACTCAAGGCTCTCCCTGACTCATGAAAGTCACCACTGCACTCTCTTGGGTTGTACTTTGTCTCTGAACTCTAGGTCTACCTCATGCAGAACTTCTCTTTCCTTTGCACCATCCAGCTGTTTATTCAATAGGTACTTTTATTACTTGAAAATCTGGAAATTTGTCTAATGATTTACAGTTTTCAACTACGTTATTTAAGTTGGTCCCGACAAAAATTCAAAGAATGACCTCAGGGCCTTATTTATTTATTTGGTTTTTTGAGAAAGGGTCTTACTGTGTAGTTCAGGCTGGATTTGAACTCACTATGTAGCCCGGACTGGCCTCAAAATCACAGAGATCCTCTTGCCTCAGCCTCCTGAGTGCTGGGATTACAAGTGTGTGCCATCATGCCAGTTATTTATTTAGAGACAGGTTCTTGCTATGTAGATCAAGCTAGCCTTGAATACATGATCCTCCTGCCTCAGCCTCCAACTTCTAGAATTCTTGTGTGGCACCATGCCCAGCTTATTCCTGTTTTATAGAACAGAAAGCCAAGGTTCCTGGCTAGTAACAAAACTTGTACTAAAAAATGGGTGCTATGAATTCTAATCTAGGATGTTTTCCTTACCATAGTACTGGCCATCATTGTGGCTATGAGCCTCCAATTTTGGCTCTATAAGAATGCCTTGGGGTGTTTGTTACAACACAGATTTCTGGGATCCACCCCTTGGCATTTCTGATTCCATAGATAAAGAGTGGGGCCCGAGAATGCTCTCATTCACACCCATGCTCTTTCTCCCTTGCCTTCCCCTTCGCCGCTTCCCTTGCGGCTAGGGATGACCATCTGATCTAGTTTCTACTGGTGAGATGTCCACAGAGGCCTACAGGGAAAACCCGTGCTTTTCTCATGGAAAGAGACAGGTTTGGCCCCTCACTTTCCTCTTTCCTCCTGCCTGGAACATGTACATCATGCTTAGAGGTACAGCGGCCACCTAATGACCAATACATTAGAGTGAGCAAGATCAGAAGAAGCTGGGTCCCTCATGGCCCTGGACTCCTTTCCCCTAGATTTCTTAACGTACGAGAAGTATTATGTAAACCACCATAGCCAGAGTCTTTGAACTGGTAGTCAAACGCATCTCTAACTGAGAAAGAGAAGAGCGACAGGTGCGGGACAGTCTGGGGAAATGGCATGTAACAGTATTTTTTGAGGCTCTTTCTATAGCTGGCACTGTGCTGAGACCGGGCTCCCGTCCCCAAGGTGTTCCTAGTCAGAGTAAAAAGACCACCTTGAAGACACATAAATAATACACTGTGACAAGTGCAGAGGTACAAACAAAACACTACAGAACCCTTCAGAAAGAGCCATGCCCAGGAGGTCAGGGAATGCTCACAGAGGGTAACCTGTGAGCAAGGTCTTGAAGGGCAAATGGAGCTCTGCCAGGTAGAAATGAAGAAAACTTTCTGTATTTGTGTGCCTTTTCTCCCCTCCCCTTGAGGTCCAGAGACTGACCTAGTTAGGGTGTGTTTGGACGAGCTGCAACATAATTTCTAATTAGACAATAGAGGATTCCAAAACCCAAGCTTCTGGCAAGAGCCACCTGCACGAAACTCAGTCTGAGGAACAAGGAGGGACATTGTGAGGGTTGGCAAAGCCCCTTGATAGCAGGTCTAGGGAGCCAGAAATCTGGGGCTGAAAGACAAGAGCAGGAGAGCAAAGGGCACTTGGAGCAGGAAGAGAGTAGCTCAGGAAGACCAAGAGAAGCTTGCTTTTCAGCCAGATAAGAAACTCAGTGTAGAAGCTCAGCAGTTTGATGAATACCCCATTACCTTCTTACTGTCTTGGTCTTCTTTGTGCTAGGTCAACTTGCCTAGAGTAAGAAATGCCTAGAGGATTAGTAAAGCACAGTTGTCGCTGTGTCTGTGGATGACTGAGATGTAGGCCAGCAACAGAGGGAAAGATGTGGGAGGCACCAACCCATAGGCTTGTAGTCTGGATAGCATAGAAAGGGAAAGACAAGGAAGTGTGCGTGCCTGAAGAGCCAGTCTTCTAGAGCTGGTGTGCTCTTCCGTGCCATCACCTTTGGACATCAGTCTCCAAGTCTTACGTTTCTTCATCCTTCCAATGCAGACTTGCACCGTGAGTTTCCTGGGAGCTTCTGGGCTTTTGATCTTGGACTGGTGTTGTGTCTTTGATCCCTTTCACCCGTGCTTCCATCATTTTGGCCTGAGCAGCTATGGGACCCTCCAGATCTCTAGTACATAGATGGCCATTGTAGACTCTCAGCCTCTGATCCTCTAAGCCCACCCAAGAATCACCTTGCATAATTCTGTGTATATTTTCTATTGATCCTGTTCCTCTAGAGAAGCCTAACTAATACAGAGAGGAAGGGGGCTGAACCAATCTTTTCATGAGAGAGCCACATCCGAGATAACTAACCCCCTTCTGTGATGACGTAGGAGTCCACTCATGAAAGCTTAGCTCCCAGGACCCACTCACCTCTTAAAGATCCTGTTCTGTTGTAATAGGATTCATGTTTCTAACACATAAAATCTAGGGGATAGATTCAAACCATGGCACTTACATTCAATTCCATCTTCACTCTCAGATTCCATCCCATAAAGCTTAGGGTGAAAGCTTACACAACGTGCAGGGCCCTTCAGTCTACTGGGCTGCTTCTTCTTCGACACAGAAAGCCTGACTGCAGGACCCCATCTCCCCGATACATCAGGGGCATTTCTGCCGAGCGCCTGGTGTGTATTCTGCTGCTCCTAGAGGGTAGAGGGTAGGACCTGGCTCCTGAGACTTGGCTTTCCCCTCCCCCAGCCCAGGTAGCTCTTCTTGTTATGATGGAAGCCTGTCCCTTGTAGAGTCTCACTCACCTCAAGCTCTGTTCACTTTCACTTGGGAAATCCAAGCCTGGAAGGGAAGAGTCTCCAGTTACATCTGCTGTCCACCTGCTCAGCCTCCCCTGAGACTAACAACAGATCCTTTTAGGATGAGGAGAGAGGAAGGAGGAAATGCAGGGGAAAACAAATTAACTTCCAAGCAATGATTGGGTCACATGTTGACGGCGATGGTGTGTTCAAGAAGCCGGTGCAGAACAGGCCCCTTCTAGGGGGCCTGAAGACAGTCAGGAAAGGTCAGGTGTGTCTGGGGTCCTCGGGGAGTGAGAAGGAAGAGGCTGGAGGGGATGCAATGGGACAGACTTGGAGGACTGCTGTGGAATTTGGATTTTATTCTGTAGACAACAGAAGTCAGGAAAGGCCAATAAGCTATGCTGAGTCATGGCCCTGTTCATGTTTTGTTTTTAAGGAGGTTACTATGTTAGAAGTTGGCTTATTTCTGTGGCTGGCCATAGAAATAAGCCAGGTGGGTCTAATAACAGTTGAAACCAGGGAGTAGAAATAGAGATAGAAAAACACAGTCACAGGTCTGGAAGAAAATCAACCAAATTTGGTCATTGTTGGTTAGGAGGGACTGATGGGAATAACAGAAAGAGAAGTTGAAAATTGCAAGATTTCTAACTTGGAAGACTGGGCAGTCAGTAAAGCCATTTGCCTAAGAGTGTGAAGACAGCAAATATTGCTAGGGAATGGGGACAGGTGATGGGGAGGAGGGAAATAGATGTATTTAGTACTGGTTACAAGCTAGGAATTGTTTACACATCTTTTTGCTATTAAAACAGTATGAAGTAGCTGAGGATGTAGCTTGGTGGCAATGTGCCTGCCTGGCAAGTGCAAGGTCCTGAGCTCAGTCCCTGGTACTGGAAAACAACAACAACAACAACAACAACAAACCTTGTAAAACAGTATGAAGTAGTATTGTTAGTCTATTTCACAGATAACAAAACAGGTCCAGGGACATTGTTGCTAACCCACAGTTACCCAGAGAGTAATGATGTTAGATTGGAAACTGTCTATGTGGTTTCACAACCCATGCTTGGCCTCATACTCCTCAGCATTTGGGACATTTAAAGGCCACTCAGGACTTGAGCCTGGAACTTGGGAGACAGGAGGAGTTGCAGGCATCAGGTTGGGAGTCCTTATTGTATAGATGCTTCCTGTATCATGGGAGCAGATGAGATTGCTTGGGGAAAGGATCTGGCATACAAAGAGGAGAAAAGGACACACGCTGGGAGCTTCACGTTTGAGAGTGATGACAGTTAAGTCTTGTGAAGCTGCACATCACAGAAAAGGCAAGGAACAAGGCCAGGATTGTTTTTTCTCTTATCATGAAGTTGGGAGGAGGAGTTTTCATGCACAGTATTCGGCTTCATTACAGACCCAGGCTCCCTCTTTTTTTTCTGTCACACTCAGTTTCATCTTCAAATTTGGTCCATTTCTCAAAATGTCCTTTGGAGGGCCTTCCATCCTATTGCAGGCAGCTGGAAGGAAGAAGATGTCAAAGGAAGAAGGAATCTGCCAGCCAAGTGAGACTGCTTGGCTTCTTTCCACAAGACCCTACTGTAAAACTTATGCTTACACTGGCCAGAACTTAGAACCATCTTCAACGGGGCTGGAAATGTGGCTCTTTACTCTGCCAACTAAACCAGGTTCTCCTGATAGGGAAGGAAGAGAATGGAAACTTGGCAGCCCCTGAAAACTGTATAAAGAGGTAGGCAGAAGAAACAAAGCTACAGAATATTTGCAGAAAGAGTCAAGAAAGAGAGACAAGCCATGCATGGTGGCTCATGCCTATAATCCCAGCATTTAGGAGGCAGAAGGAGGGCCAGGGATGTAGCTCGGTGTTGCTGCGCCTGGCTGGCAAGTGCAAGGTCCTGAGTTGGATCCCCAGTATAGAAAAGAAAAAAAAAAAGGAGACAAGAAGATTACAAGTTCAAGGCCACCCTGGGCTACAGAGCAAAACCCTGTCTAAAAAAAAAAGTGAGGGGAGAGAGAATAATTTTATAAAAACTATATACTTACGATGCTTTTTGTTTCAAGTTAATGAAAATTCAGCTCAAACTATTTAAAACTTTGCTCAAGTAATCAAAAGAAATTTGATCAAAATCAAAAGGTAGGATATGTTTACTGGGACTCTGGGTTTACAACTTTGCTGTTTTCTTGGCCCTCCCTCTCTTGGCCTTGTGTGCAGGCTGGCTTCAAAATGGTAATAAAGCAGCTGAAGCTGCTCCAGGACTCGAGTATGCATGCCACATGGACCAGGCCATCTCGATAACAAAATTCCTGAAATTCATTCATTCAATCAAAAATATTCCTGAGTACCCACTGTGTGTGAAGCACTTTTCTAGGTGCTGGAGACAATGCAAAATAAACCAAACAAGAATCTTGCTGTATAACAAATTATCCTCAAACTCAGAGGCTTAAAACATCAAACACTGTTGCACAGTTCTGTGGGTCAGGACTCTGTGTGGCTTAGACAGGTGCCTCTGACTCGGCGTCTCTCATAAGGCTGCAGTTGGAGAATCTGTTGGGGCTGAAGTCATCTCAAGGCCAATTGGGAAGCATCTGGCCCCCACCTCACTCACATGGCTGTTGGCAAAGACATCAGTTCATTGCAATATGATCTCTTCAGTGGGCCAAGGAGGGAACAGGAAGGAGCATTCAGTCTTTCTGTAATACAATCTCAGAAATGACATCCACCACTTTTGCCATATTCTGAGTGTTTTGAGGCATACCACTAAGTCAAGCCCTCACTCAAGGCATGAATACCAGGAAGTGGGGATCATGGGAAACTACTTTGAGAGTGCCTACTTGCCATACACTAAATCCAGTCTACCAGCAAATCCTGCCAAATATATGTAGAATCCAATCCTCCTCACTCCCACTGATTTCACCCAATCCAAGTCTCTGCTATTTCTCATCTGCCGTAGCAGTAGAATCACAGCTAGCCTTCCTGCCTTTCTTCTTGGCCCTTGGGCCATGTACTTCCCACACCATGATCTTTTAAAAGTAAGGCAGATCCTTGCCAGGCATGGTGACTCATGTCTACAATCCCAACACTCCGGAAGGCTGAGGCAGGAGGATGACAAATTCGAGTCTTACCTGGGTAATTTAGCAAGGCCCTGTCTCAAGAAAAAGAATCTTTTTTTTTTTGGTATCAGGGATCGAACTCGGGTCCTTGCACTTAAGAAAAAGAATTTTTAAAAGGGCTGGGGATGTAGCTCAGTGTTGAGAGCCTGGGTTCAATTCCCTGTACTGCCCCCCCGCCCCCAAAAAGGTAAGGGAGATCATGTCACACTACTGAGAGCTTTCCAGTAAGATCGTTACTATTTCTTCTATCTCTGTGTGATCTACATGATCACACCCAACTTCTTTGATTTAATCTCTTTCCTTGCTCACTTAGTTCTACCCACATTGGTGGTGTGATTCATTAAAGATAAAGACAGCAAGCATCTGGGCATGGTGGTGAATGCCTGTAATCCCAGTACTCTAGGAGGTTCAGAGGTGGGGGCATTGCAAACTGGATCCCAGCCAGGGCGACTTAGCAAGACCCTGTGTTATGATTTATGTCTAGCTTTTCTCCTAAAGCCTCATTGATTCATAGGATGGGCTTTGGGGAGGTGATTGGATCATGGAGGTTGGTGTGATACTTCTCAGTGAATTAGTTCACAGATAAGTTTAGAGCTAAATGTGAGGTTGGGAGGTGAAGCGTGGTTGTAGGAGGTGGGTTTCCTGGGGGCATGGCCTGGAAGAGCCTGTCTCCTTCCCTCCTCCCTTGATCTTTCTCTACTATCTGCTGCCAGGCCATGAGTTGTTTCTCCTCTGCCATGCTGCCCAGCCTTGGAGCCAGTCGACTATGATCTGAAGCCTCTGCAAACTGTGAGTCAAAATAGATCTTTCCTCCCTAGAGTTGTGGCTGTTGGGTATTGTGTCTCAGAGATAAGAAAGTAAATAAGACACCCTGTCTCAATAAAAGGGCTGGGGATGTAGTTCCATGCAAAGGCCTTGGGTTCTACTCCCAGTATCAAAAAAATTTTTTAGAAGACACCAAGCATGCTCATACCCCAGGGAGTTCACATCTGCTCTTCCATCTAGTTGGACTGCTCACTGCCTCAACTCCTTCAGACTTTACTCCAGTGTCACTGTATGAAAAAGGGCTTTCCTTACTCTACTTTCTTTTTCTTCATGGTGTCTATTGCCACCTGGCATATTATCTATCTGTCTGTTAATTATTTTTCTCCACTGACTAGAATATAGTTTTGTGGAGGGCAGCTTGCAAAGAGTCAGAGTCAGCACCCAGACAATAGTGAATTTTGGAGGGAGTGGAGTGAAAAAGGAGACCTGGTGGGAATGGGCCTCTCTTTCAAAAATCTTGAAGTTAGAAACAATGAAAAGTAAAACATTGAGTGATAAAAAATTAGAAAATGTTTATATCAACAAAGACTATAACATTCAAACCCAAACCACCACAACAGGGTAATTGTTTTCATTAAATATGACATGGGTTGGGATCTTTACAATGGAAAAAACTTATCAAATTGTTAGGAAAAATACTGGGACTCTAATGGGAAATTGACAAAGGACATGAACAGTCAGTTCACAAAGAAGGAAATACAACTAGTAAACAAAGATAAAGAAAAAATCTTTGGCATCATTAGCAAGGAAAGAAATACAGATTAAAACCACAAGATGATCTGTTTTCAACTATCAAATGAGCAAAAAGGCTATTTATATTATTTAACCCATAATTCCAGTTCATGGAATCCTAAGAAACTAAGCCAAAATACAGATGAAGGAATTGGCCATGATTCTATTTAAAATAATTAATAGTAGAAAATAATCCAAATGCTTTACACCGAGAGACTAGCTTAGAAAACTGGCATATTCATATAATAGAAAATAAAACAACATAGCACATATTTGGGAAGAACTTGTGTTAACACAGGAAAATGACTGTATCATGTTAGCTGGGGAAAAACGGCAGAATTTTAAATTGCATACCATACCTTATCTTCTTGCTTGTGGGAAAAATATGTACAGAAAAAGTCCCCTTAGGGCTATTCTTCCTCAAAGCACACCTTACTGAGTTCTGTGCCACTTCTCTAAGCTAAGCCTAGGGGTTCAAAGATAACTCAGAAAGTTCTGCCTTTGAGGAGTTGGCCTCTAATGAAAATTTGAAAAACAATTCTTCGGGAGTAAATAAAAAAGTGTCAAGAGATATAAATATAACTAGAATTCAAAAATATCACAGGACAAACGAGCCCGGCTGCCAGGTAATCAGCACACAGTTGGGCCTTCAGAGGCCCTGCCCAGGTCTGTGCCTGAGTCAGAGGCTGCTAGGGAACTGAGAGGTGGACTGTGCTGTCACCTGAGTTCTCGGAGACCTTAGTACTGGAGTTGAGGTGGTCCTGGCTTTAAAACAATGGAAGTCAAGGTGTAGCTAATGGAATTATAAGATGAAACTGATACTCCCAAACAACATTTGTTCTTTAACTTTGTGCTAGAAGAGGTTTGGCAGGCTTTTGCTTAGAACACTAGAAACTGTGCATGGCTCAAAACTCCTTGCATCTTAAGAGTCACCACCCCGCCCATCTCTCTGGGAAAGGCTGGCTTGGGGGTGCCTGGTGTGGAGTCAGGATCAGGCTAGTGGGATTGCCTCTGTTTTCAGGCTTTTCTGGGGTGGAGACAGCATAGAAACACATCTTACATCTCTAGAGTCCTTGATGTATAGGTCAACCTATAGTCATGTGCCACAGAATGGCATTTTGTCAATGACACAACTACAGGGCTGAAGAATTCTCATTGCCTAGTGACAGTGTAGCACAACATATTCCTCATGTATTTGTGGTGGTCTTCATGTAAGCAAATCTACAGCATACAGCAGAGGACCTGCAGAACTGCTTCAGAAAGTGGTGAGAATGATGGGATGGTGATGTGTGGCTTTTTACTCCAATAAATTCTTAAATATGCACCAGAATTTTTGATCACCCTTGTACATTTTGTGTTTACTGTGTCTCATGATTGTATGGGGTGCCCAAGTCCAGTAATGGACCTGTACCATGGAGGTTTGTATGAGGACCGTGCGGGGGTGGTGGTGGTATAAAAGGGCAACACGAGCAATCCTTGTGGTAATGGAAATTTGCATTATCTTGATTGTCTTGACTGTCTCGATATCAATATTCCAGTTGTGATATTGAGCTTTATGGTTTTGTAAGCTCTCACCACTGGGGCAAACTGATAAAGGGCACATGAGGTTTCTCTGCATTATTTCTTATCAATGTAATTATTTCAAAAATAAAAAAGTATAAATTAAAAAGTTAATGCCAGGAATGTCTGATGCAGTTCCACAGAGGTGTCTCATCTAGATTGATAGGTTATCAGCCAAGTCCAGCCCAGATCCACAGGTGCAAGTCTGCTTGTAGATAGAGCTGTCTTCTGGAGGTAGTCTTGTAGATTGAAAGTGCTAGCAGCCCCCAGAATGAAATTCACTGTCTTTGTCGTAGGCCAAATTAAATCCACTGTACATAAAAAATCTGAAGAAAGTATAAATTCAGATGTTTTTCAAGTTCTAAAAATAGGCCTTAACAAGCTGGGTATAGTGGCACATGCCTATAATGGTAGCTAATTGGGAGGCTGAAGCAGGAGGATTGCAAGTTGGAGGCCAGCCTGGGCAACTTAGTGACACCCTGACTCAAAATAAAATATAAATAAATAAAAGCTCTGAGGATGTAGCTTAGTGGAAGAGCACTTGTGTAAAATGTGCAAGGCCTGGGGTTCAATCTCCAGTAACCACACATACACACACTCACACACATACACACAGAAAAGGAAAGAAAAGAAAAAAAAGTAGATATCAATGGAGTATTCTAAGTATGTGAATTATGTGTGCATAGAAAGAGTATATGCATAGTTTCAGGTGTGTAACAGATACAACCTGTGTGTTTCAGCTCTCAGTTTGCTCAACTCTGCCTTGCGGTCAGTAGTAAAGACTTAGGTGTCATAGTTAATTCCTTCGGGAAGGTGGGCAGACAGACTGGCTATCTGTTGGCTACCAGCTCCGTGATAAGAGCTTTCCATTACCCAGTTTAATCTGCATCCCTACATTGGAAGGTGGGTGGTATTCCAAAAGAGGACACTGTGTCCCTCAGCGCTGAGGACATTTGCCTCAAGTATTGATCTGAGATTCAAACCAAGGCATTCTGGACCCAAAATGAAAAAGCAAGTGGCAGCCCAAGGAGTGAAAACCAGGTCTTTGTGGCTCCAAAATGCCAGCTTCCCACTGCTACCTTTCCCCATCTAATCAACACAGCCACTTAGGACAACTTGTGTGACAATTAATCTTGTCAACTTGATTGGATTCACAGACACCTGGATTTGAAGGCAATAACTTAACCCACTGCTGAGGTCACAGATGAACGGGCTGTGAGGAGGTGGGGTCTAGTTAGAGGATGTGGGTCCTAAGAGTGTGACCTTGGGGACTACATCTTGTCCCTGGCCACTTCCTCTCTGGCCCTTTCCCTTTCTCTCCGCTTCCTGGACACCATGAGGTGAGCAGCCTTCCCTTGCCGCACTCTCCATGACATTTCTATGTCACTACAAGCCTAAAGCACTGGAGCTGGCAGGCTATGGACTGAAACCTCTGAGTCCATAAGCCAAAATAACTTTTCCTCCCTGTACTTGTTATTGTTAGGTGTGTTGTCACAGCAATGGAAGCTGACACATAGCTTGCACTGAGTCATGTGTTTGTTAGCCAGCCTCAGCTGTGTCATGCAAATGCTTAGTTTTGCCGAGGACAGAGCAAGTCTTTCTCTGCCTTCCCTGTACCTCCTGTGGCCGGGTAGAGACAGGAGTAGGTATGGATGGGATTCAGGGTCCCCTTTCACTCATACCCAGCAGGTGGCTTTCCGAGTCAGTTTTTCCCTTTAAATCTGTCCTCATTTCTCATTTTAACATGTTTGGTCTTCCTAGGAGGGAGGTGTGAGGAGAAAAGAGAATGAAGGAGCAACAAGATGTCTCCCTAACTATTCTTTCATTAAAGGCCTTGCCACCTATACTCTCACTGGAGGTTTGGGGCACCCCTTGCAGCCCCTGAGTTTGAATCCCTCCAAGGCTCAGGCAGAGGCTGGCCAAAGCAGCCAGAGAGCACATTAGCAAGTATCAGGGACCTGCAATTGGTGGGTACCCAGAAACTTCTTTATTGGTCTTGCTTGCTCCACTGTTGTTGTCATGGTTTCTAACTACACTGACAGGTTCAGGACTGAGACTGGAGCAAGAGAGGGTGGGAAGGCAGATGGGAAGGAAAGAGGCTGAGTGAATGCTGGGAGGTGAGGCACCAAAAGGTACCCCCTTCAAGGTCAAGTCCAGCCGGACACCCACTAATGCTGATTTTCTTCCCTGACAACAGTTACATGTGTTTTACTTTCAGTATTGTCAGCTGATTCTTTCTGATGATCATATGCTGTTTTTTACTGCTGCTGATGCCCTCATTCCAGAGCTGTGAGTCCCTACTTTAGTTTCCTGAGCACCAGAAATTGACCTTAGCTCCACAGACACTGGAATCACCTGAGAAGTTAAAAATGCTGATGTTTAGGGCCAGGGATTTAGCTCAGTGGTTTTGTCGCCTGCTGTGCAAGCGCAAGGACCTGAGTTCAATCCCCGGTACCAAAAAAAAAACCAAACTGCTGATGTTTGGAGAGCGATGGATACTGGGGACTGGGGAGGAAGGAAAGGGGAAGCAGTTGTTTAATGGGCATAGAGTTTCAAGTGTGCAAGTGAACAAGTTATAGAGATTGCTTCAGAAGAATGTGGGTATACTTAACATTATGCACTGTACAATTACAATGGTTAAGATGCTATGTTTTATGTTATGTGTTTCTTTCCATGATAATGAATAAGTAAATAAATAAATAATGACACTCACATGGGTCCCATCCTAGGAAATTCTGGATTAATTGTAAAGTCTCTTCTGTAGGAATAATGGGCAATAGATGTGTGTGTGTGTGTGTGTGTGTTGCTAGGGTCCAACCCAAGGCTTGGTGCCTACTAGCCCAGTGCTCTACCACTGAGTTACACCTCTAGACCCTTAGACTTTTCAAAGCTCTGTGACATTGTGACATACTAAGAAATATCTATGTGCTTTTCCTCTCCAGTTCCTGACCCAGAGCTCCTAAAACCCTTGTACTTGCCCCAGTAGAAGGGGTAATAGGAGCATCTTGTATGATGGTGTCTCTTTGAATTCAGAGCCTGACACAGGGCTCCTAAATCCCTGGGGATTTTCTGGGTGACAGACAGGGGCACCTTTTGTGGTACCGAATAGGGTTTCACTATGTAGTTCAGGCTGGACTTGAACTTGCCGTGATCTTCCAGCCTCAGCCTCCTGAGTGCTGGAATCACAGGTGTGCGCCACCACACCCAACTTTGTAATGAAGTAACTCTTGATGGACTCCGGGATGGAGGCTGGGCGCCGGAAAGATCAGACCATTGTTAGAAGTTTAGAACTTGCAGGCTCAGTTTCCATCTTCCAGGGAGGGGAGCAGAACTGGACACGAGTCCACAATCCCTGTTTGTGTGATGAATCCTCCAGAAAAATCCCTGAGCTACAGAGTCTGTGTGCCAGGAGGGTGGTGCATCCCAGCTCCATGGGGACAGAAGCTTCTGTCCTTGGGCTGCTTTGCACCTTGCCCTCAGTATCCTCTCGCCCGACTGTTCATGTGTATCCTGTATGATACCATTTATAAAAAGCTAGTAATCAGAAGCATTTCGCTGAGTTCTGTGAGTGACAGTAGATTACTGAATCTGAGGAGGCTATGAGGGAACCCTCATTTGCAGCCAGTTAGAAGGAAGTTTGGGAACCTGGGGACTGGCGTCAGAAATGGGGGCAGTGCCACAGGACTGGGCTCTTACCTGAGGTGGGTGCTGCCTCCAGGCTGGGTCAGGAGTGAATTGCAGGACACCCAGCAGGTGTCTGCAGAACTGGATGGTTGGGAAGGTCCCGGCATGGTTTCTCCCAGGAGTGCTGAGTACATCAGAGAAAAACACTGTTTCTTTCTGACTTCAGCTGCCAGGTGACCCCAGAGTGCAGCTGAGACCAAGGACTGTCCTCTCTGAGGCTCTAACAGTGCTGCTTTCCAAGTCCTTATTGTTCTGTTAACTCTGTTTTCCCAGGTGCAAGTTCCTCCTTTTGTTGACATTTTTGATTCTTTTTGATGGTGGGAGCCTTTCCAGGAGGCATTTCTACACCTGTGCCTGCACATTGGGCTCCCGTGGCCCGGCTGCACCAGGTCCCAGTGGAGGCTACAAGATGAGGCGCCTCAGCTATCTGTGGCTGGCCATCCCCTTGCTTCCCTGAAGGATTCTGCTCCGTGTTTGGAGATCCACACCTCCCTCTATTCAAGAGTGGCATGAGTGTGGTGGTGCCCACCTGTCATCCCAGCACTCCAAAGCTGAGATAGGAGGATCGCCATGAGTTCGAGGCCAGCCTGGGCTACATGGCAAGACCCTGTCTCAAGAAAAAAAAAAAGAATGAATGAATTTTAAATTTGAAAAAAATAAAATTTAAAAAAGGGTTAGAGATGTAACTCAGTGTGAAGGCCCTGCCTTCAATCCCCAGTACTCCAAGGAAAACAAAAACAAAAAGAAGACCCATATCATAGGAGACAGATTAAGGAGATACATAAGAAACAGTAATTATGCTTATGTGATAAGAATGTGGATAAAAATCTTGTTTTTCACATATTTTTATATATTTTATATATATTTCTAGAAGACCATATTCTCATTTTTCTCATTTTATGCTGAGTGGGGAACAGAACACAGATATGAACTGAGTTTTGTCAACAGCGGAATCCGCCACTGTAAGCCATGGTGTGCAGGAGATACTAGGTTTGAAGGGGCTGACTGGGTGGCTCCTGAGGAACGTGTGACCAGAGTTGGTTACGGTTAGAAGAAAAGCAACACTGTCCACTGTACTTCAGTGGATCAGGCATGAATCAGGCATGAAGTTTCGTGGACCTCTGCTTACTTCCATCCCTATTCCTCCTTGGTTGGCTGTCCAGTCCTCATCAGCCCGTGCAGTGTGGGGCTCCGCTGTGCTCCAGAGAAGGGCCCAGTACCTGGGCTGCACCCTCGGCAGATCACATTCTCCTTGTCCTCTGGTCGGCTCAGATGTGAGCAAATAATTGAGGCCAGTTAAACTAAGCCACCACAAAGCAGCTCTTTTTTTGTGTGTTAAACTTGAACCTTGATGTAGTTGAACTTGAAATAGCTGCGGTGGCTATACCCATTTTGCTTCCCTGTGGAGCCCAAGAATTAAGCAGCACACAGAAGGGACCAAATCGCTAGTGCCTTAAATTGGCCATAGTGAGTCCAGGGCTGCTCATACATATTTTTAGCTCTTTGAACCAATATTTCTTAAGCCAGGTCAAGTTGGGTTTTTAGAAACTTATAACCAAAATAATTAATAAACTCTGATTATGGAGAAGAAAAAAAAGTGTATTGTCTTTTATCCAGTCCTTTCTTGAGAGAACTAACATTTGGATTCCTTATCTACCCCTATTCCACAGTCACGTGTACCTCTCCCTTTTGTTCCATCAACCTACCTTGCTCCATGAAAATATCACCTCATGCTGCCCAGCTGCTATGTTTTGTTATTTTGTATGTCTTGTAATTTTTTCTTGAGAGCTGGAGGAGGTAAAAGAACTGCTATGCATAAGCCTTTAGTAATGTGGCAGCAAGGTGCTGTGAAGGGGAAATGTTCTGTGACGAAGTGGCTAGGCCCCAGCATTTAGGGAGCCTGGGCCTCTGGGCTGTGAACATTGTATGTGTGGTCAGTTTCTTCTGCCTCTCTGAGGAGGGACAAGATTGCTGAAGTAGCCTGGAGTTGGTAATTCCCATTACCCAGCTCAGTCAGGCTCTGGTAATGTCTCAGCAGACTGGGCACTGGTTTCTCCGAGGGTAGACCTTGTTAAGGAGAATAGAGTGCTCTGGAATATTTCAAAATGGTTCTTTTTCTGTCTTTTGAGGGATGTGTATGGGGATTTTTCTCCAGTATTTCCTGTGAGAATTCGGTTGAGCCCCTAGAAGCAAAACTCACAGAAGTGTGGGATCCTCCCACATGACTGGGTCCCTCTAGCTTTTAACTCTGTTGTGTCCACACTGAGCCTCCAGCAATCTGTCACCTTCAGGTCAGGTTCCTGATCCACCCTTGTTCCCGCCATAGTTTTCACCTATGAGTCTCTGCTGCTCTGGGCGCCATGACTCCCTGTAGCCTTCAGCCTCTCCCATCTTGGGGGCAGCGGTTTGCCCTCAGTCTTCACTTCTCTCATAGATCCAAGAAGAGGTTCATTTTTTAGCCTGCTCAACTTTTTACCTGGTCTTGGGACAGAGTGGTGACTTGCACACTTAAATGCAGAATTGGAAAGGAGAAGCCATATCCCACTCATTTTTAATGTTATTAAATGTACATCAAAGGGGAGTAGCATAATGAATCCCTAAGGGCCCATCACTTAGATCCAACAATTATTACCATTTTGAGAAGTAGCTTAAAATTCCATAGAGACCAGTGCTTAACAGTTAAAGAACGTGAGCATTAAAACAGTCATGCAAGTAATTTGGGAGGGGGAAAAGAACTACTTTTAAGTAAATTCCTTATTTATATGATTTGGAGAGGAATTTTTTTGTTTTTAATAATGAGAACACTGTATAAACAAATAATGTTGACATTTTTTGGTAACACTGTTGTTCAATATCCCTTCACTCAACACCCCTCCCCTCACCACTCTGGTATGTGAAGAGAAATTTGTTTTCCAATACATTTCTTTCTGCAGCTCAGAGGATAAAACAGTTTCAGTTCACTACATGTGTTGAGCCCAGCAGAGGCCTCTTGTGCAAAGTTGGACCACAATTCTGTGGAAGGTTCTGCTGGTAAAGTGGCATCTTTGAGTGTGTATTTTGTGTATAAAAGCAACGTAGAAGGGGACAGAATCCCAGGCCAAGTACGAAGATGGGAGGAGGGAAGGTACAGGGTGAGTTTGGGGTGTGGTTTTATAATGGTGTTTGTGAGAAAAAGGCAGTTTAGGAGCAGATGAATCCTTCAGGTGACATCATGGAGCAGAGGTTACAGGCACAGGTTCTGTTGGTAGACCGACCTGTCTGGTTACCTGTTTGTTGCCTCAGGTGACATAGTGCTGGGAGCCAGTGCAAGAGCCATTCCCAAGTTTTCCTTATGGTACAGCTGTCTCCTTCACTGAAGGCTGGAAATGCCAGATACTCATTTATGGCCCCTTATAATGAGGGCATACCCACGTGACCCAACTGTGGCCAGAGGTACCTGAAGGGAAATCTACAGGAGGACTTCTGGAAGGATTTTCTCCCTCATGAGAAAAGTCTTAAAGGAAAAACTTCCTTTTCCTTCCAACACAGTTGTGTGACAGGAGCTCTGAGGCGCTGGTGACCACTCCATGACCATGAAAGCCTACGCACTGAGGGATGGCAGGGGAGAAGGTGCAGAGGGTGTTAGTCCTTGATGATATGTTATGCCACTCTACATGTGCCACCCATACTTGGAGCTGCATGTCATGTAAAGTGATACATTTTCCTTATTTTTAAAGCCACTCTGATTGGCCTAATCCCTGGTCAACTCGGCACATTCAGCTGTGACCATCGGTGGATTAATTCACCTCCTGAGGCAACCAACTCTCCAGAAGTCTTTAATCCAGCACTTGGGGAAAATAGAGCTAGGAGAAAATCACTTCAGATCTTAAGAAGTCTGTAAGCAGAGCCCTGATAGAAAAACAGCTGTCCTAATAAATCTCCTGGCACAGTCACCCTCTCTTGGCTGTTGTAGCCACACTGTCCTTAGCAGCCTCCCATCCTGGCACACCTGGTTTTTCCTTAAACAGGAAAGTGCTTGAGGACCATCTCCTTCCAATGGAGATCACTTCCCAAAATTAAAGTATGGTTTAGAGGGAGATCCCTTAAACCACTTTATTTAAACATATAGAAAACTGTCTTTGTAATTTCTTATTTATGCTGTTAACTTTCCCAGATGCCTGTAGAGGTTCTTAGAGCCACTAAAACAGTGTCCACCAAAGGTGGGCACTTCTGTGGGGTTTCCAGCTTTTTCCTTAGGGTCCTCAAAGATGAGGAAGGCTTTCTGTGTGAGGAAGCTCATTCTGATCATTTCAAAACACTGATGGAAAAATTGCATATGAACCAATTTGATTTCAATGCCACACTGATACATTCCCCATTTCACCTGTTAAGCATTAAGAGAGCAGCAGTTAGGATCTGGGATTTAGCTCAGTGGTTCTGCCACCTGCCTCCCAAGCTCAAGGTCCCGAGTTTGATCCCCGGTACCAAAAAAAAAAAAAAAAAAGAGAACTGTGGTTCAAATGGTAAATTTTATGTTACTTATATTTGACCACAATGTACATATATTTTTTAAAATGAGAGTTTAGGGGTGTAGTTTAGTGGTATTGTTTGTGCTTAGCATGAGAGAGGTCCTGGGCTCAACCCTCAGCACTGACCCCCTCCAAAAAAAATGAAGGCTGTTCAAGAACTCTTGTGTATGTGAGTTGTATCGATTAGTGTCCACATCATTGTCACTAAAGCTTTGAAATTAAAACAAAAGTGGACCATTATGAATGTCTGATGCTAACTCTGGTATATCCACCACTCAGCTTCAGAAACATAACTTTAGTATCATTAAATTTGCATGTGTGTGTCACTCGGAGGTAACTACTCTCCAGGACTTGGTACTTATCATTGCCACGTCTTTATGGTTTTTCTAAACGTGGATACCTCCCTGGAGACCCAGCTTTAACATTTTAAACTGATGGGCTTATTCTGTCCTTATGTGTTATTCTGCAACTTTTATTGACATTGTGGTTTGTTCACCCTTAAAGGTCCCTTTGGTTAGCCATCCCTCCTAAATCAGGGGTGCAGTTCTCCCTGCTCTTTTATTAGTAGGCCTTGATGTCTTGCTTCTAGTCCCTTCAGAAATTATGCTGCGAGTGCACACACACACACACACACACACACACACACAGCCTTCTCTCCCTTCCTCGGAGCTCCTTCCCCTCCAGGAGCTCCACTGCCCACAAGTCCTCCTCTGCGTGACTCAGTATACTCCAGCTACTCCAGGGCATTACAGTAGAGCAGGGGCAGCCACTCTGAGGCATTGGAAGCCGAATATGGTTAGAACTACATCTTAGCTCACTTAAATACACTCAGGAGGAGGAGCCACTACTGACAGGGACAGTCCTGGATGGTAGATCTGTGCGGTTCTAGGCCAGTCAGGTAACTGCAGTCCTGAAGAAGAGAGGCAAGCTGGAAACAAAAGAGGAAGTGAGAGATGACCTGCAAAAAACTCACTGAGGATACAACCTCGATGTAATATTTTGCATAAATTCTGACAATTTTTCTTGTTTACATTGACCTCCTTCTTTTCACCTGGCTTCCTAGGCTGGTGTTTAATTTCAATGCATGAGTTAATTTATCAGTTTTATTATCTTACTATTACAGCCTCCATTAGGCCACCCCGCCCATGCCCATGGGCCTCCTCTAAGTGTATGAACTAGTAGGGAGATAAGAGTAATTAGGGTGAATTTCATAACATTTTCACACAGCCTGTGGATTGCGGAACTGAGATGGCTGTGACTGCTGATGTACTACTTTTATAATCAGTAACTCATTTTCTGTGTCTCCCTCAGGTGACACAGGCCCCTTCAAGTGATCCTTGGTTGTTTAGAGAGAATAAAAGAGAGACACAGAATCAGAGAAGGGATAGGGAAGAGTGAGAGCCATGTTCTGCAAATAATCATTTTTCATTGTTATTTTTCACCCTGAAATGATTTTTATTCCCTCGAAAGTGGGAAAAACTCAAACAGCAATAGCAAATCATGGGAAAGCAGCCTAATCTGCATTGCATTTGCATTTCTTAGTTTCATTCTCTATTGCAGAATTTCTGAGGCAGATGTGTCTTAAAAGCAGAAATGAATATGTACTTTAAAATTATGGGAATTATGTATTTAATGGAATAAGCACTGAACTGAGAACCAGAAGATCTAATTTTGAATGGCCCCAACCCAAGCATTAATTTGCTTTAGTTTCTTCACTTGTATAATGAAGGACACTATCTGCTGGGGCAATAGAGTCACACAGTGGAGCGTTATCCAGTCATGAGAGGAATGGAGTGCTGACACCTACTACAACATAGGTGAATTCAAGCCACTGTGCTAAGTGAAAGAAGCCAGATACAAAGGACCATATACTGTATGAGTCCATCTATATGAAAGGTATGGAATAGCTAAATCTATAAAGACAGATAGTAGATTAGCTAATGAGTATAAGATTTATGTCTGGGGTAATGAAAATGTTCTAAAATTGTGGTGATCGTTGTATTCAAAAATATTAATATACTAAAAATCATTGCCTGGTATTTATTTCTTTTTGTTATTTATTTTTTTATGGTATTGTGGATCAAACCCAGGGCATGCTTGGGCATGCTAGGCAGGCACTGTTCCACTGAGCTACACTTCCAGCTTTATTATACTTTAAATAGGTAAATTGTGTGATGTGAATTATATCTTGGTAAAACTGATATTAAAGCTGGACATGATGGTCCGTGCCTGTCATTCCAATACTCTGGGGGGCCAAAGCAGGAGGATTGCAAGTTTGAGCCCAGCCTGGGCAACTTAGCAAGACCCTATCTCAAAATAAAAATGAAAAATAAGAAAGGGCTAGAGGGGCTGGAGATTTAGTGCAAGGTCCTGAGTTCAATCTTGGTACCAAAAAAAAAAAATGGCTAGGGATATATCTCAGTTGTGAGTTTAATCTCCAGTACTGCATAAAACAAAAAGCAACTGACATTAAAAAAAGAAAAAAAACGAGCCAGATGTAGTGGCACATTCCTATAATCCCAGCACTTGGGAGGCCGAGGCAGGAGGATCACTGCAAGTTCAAGGCCAGCCTGGGCTACATAGTGCATTCAAGGCCAGACTGGACTAGCCAGTGAGATTCTGTCTTTAAAATAAAAATGAACGTAATTTCTACCTAGCCTCAAATAACTTAGAGATTTTCACAAATAAGAAAACCATTTCAAACTATAGAGTGATAACTGTTCTTATTCTCTGCTATTTTCGTTAAATTAAAGGCTGATATACTAAAAGATTTTCCCAGTGACAACATTTCTATGGACCTGAGATATAGAGCTGCTTACTTATAGCTCTGAAATCTATGAATCAAAGTAAGAAGAGGAGCAGTTTAAAATTTCATGACCTTGGAGCTGGGTGGGTGGCTCATACCCATAATCCCAGTGCACTGGGAGGCTGAGGCAGAAGGATCACAAGTTCAAGCCCAGCCTGGGCAATTTAGTGACTTAATGAGATCCTTCTCTCAAAAAAGAGAGGTAAGGGGCTGGGGATGTAGCTCAGGTGAAGACCTTGAGTTCAATCCCCAGCACTGCAGTAAATAAATAATTAAGTACAAGAAACAAATACAGTTCATTACGATGGCCAGGAGAGAACAGTGGCTAGATTATAAACTTGAAATCAGGGATTGCTTCTGTTTTGTTCTCTTGAAATCCCAGTTCCTTTCCTGTTTCCCTTACTTCCTGTTCCTGTGGTACCCTGGACGGAGACCTGAGGTGATGAAGATCAGTGGTGTGTTAGTCGTGCTCCTCATGATTTTTGTGTCCATTCATGGTTTAGAAGATGGTGCGGTCATGGGATATTCTCATTGAAAGTTCGATCAATTATGAACCGGAAAATTCAGATGTCTGGGGTTTCTTACCAATATCGTGCTATATTCAAAGATCATTTACATCAAATTATTCGAAAAAGGTAAAATGATAATGGTGATGAGTCCAAAAAATCAGCCAGAAAGAAGAGCTCAACGTCACTTGAAGCGAAAACTCAGGGACCCATCCAGAAGGGGCAGTAAGCAATATTGCAGGACCATATCCAATTTCTCCCTCCCGGTTAAGTATGGAAATTTACCTGTGAATTCAGGAGGGAGAGGCAGCCACACTGACCCTGGAACTGTGGCTCCTGAGGACCGTCCTGCCTGTTGGAGAATGGGCTGATACCTATGGATTTCATTTTCTACCTGTTTTAAAATTACCGTTTTAAATTTCCTCTGCAGTCTGTATTTGTGAACATTTTTGTGTGTGGGGGCGAGAGCTTCTTCAGAGTTTAAGCTTGTAATGAAGGAATTTTTTAAAATAAAGATTTGAAATTCTTAAAAAAAAAAAAAAGAAATCCCGGTTCCTAGTACCAAGTCTGGCTAAATAAATGTAAATGAATGAGTGAGTAATGAATCAATGAATGGTGAAACTAATGAGGTAAGAATCACTGAATGAAAATGATGAGGCTCTTTTCACCCAACCAATAAACCATTTCACCAGCCAACACTCTTAGCTTCTGGCTTTGAGGCTGATAGTGGCTACCTGTTGCAGAACACAATAATTCTTTTTTTTTTTTTGGTACTGGGGATCGAACTTGGGACTCTTAGCTTTCAAGGCAGGTGGCGGAACCACTGAGCTGAATCCCCAGCCCTATGGTTCTTATTTTTTTTTCCTTAGGATTGCATAGGAGAAGTTCTGTTCTATAGGAGTGCATCAGTGGCGCGGCTCTTCTGTCAGTTGTGATGAGCAGGAGAGGGCACCCTTGGCCCGGTCTAGATGCCCTGGGGGCACTAAGGGACCAAGACAAGGGCAGAGTATTCATAAGGTGGCTTGGACTTAAGACAATGGTTTTGTGTGGTCCTGGCATTCTAAGTCACTGTGCTAAGGATGGGAATTATTAGCTTTGAGGAGAAGCAAATACTCTCTATTTCTGCATTCTATCAGTCCCTGGGAGAAGACTTGTGCATCTGGACCCAAATGATGCTAATCATAATCTCTTTTTTCTTTTTTTTTCTTAGTACATGTTTGCAGTACATAATGATTACATTTATATGGGGAGTTGGTATGTGTACAGAACACATTTTAATTCTTTTTTTTCATCCCCTATCCTTCCCCTCCCTCCCTGTTCCTTCCCACCCATAATCCCCTTCCCATTTGCAAAAGCTCTATTTTCATTATTTTTTCCTTTCAATTCTTTTTTGTTCATACCCTTTTCCTTCCTCCCTTCCTTCACATAAGAGAGTTTTTCACATAAGAAAAACCATGTGATATTTAAGCTTGTGTGTCTGACTGATTTCACCTAATATCATGATCTCATGTTGCATCTATTTATCCACAAATGTCTCAAGTTTTCTCTCTTTATGGCAGAGTAGTACTGCATTGTGTATAAATACCACATTTTCTTTATACATGTATCTGTTGATGGACATATAGGCCATTCCCTAGATTTAGCTATGAATTGTGTTGCTGTAAACATGGATATGCATGTGTCCCTGTGATGTGATGACTTTAACTCTTTCAGGAAGATTCCTAGAAGGGGGATAGCTGAGTCAAATGGAATCTGATCATAATCTCAAAAAATGAAATCCTGGGCCAGGGATTTAGCTCAGTGGTTTTGCCACCTGCTGCGCAAGCACAAGGACCTGAGTTCGATCCCTGGTACCAAAAAAAAAAAAAGATGAAATCCTAACATCATAATCCCGAATGTTGAAATCCTGAAAGACCAAAGTCTCTAAAGTCTAAAATTAAAAAAACAAATAAACAGTCCTTAAAGATTAAAATCCCGAAAGCCAAAATCCCCCCAACCACAATTCCCATTGTGGGAAAAATAAAAAAGCCTTATAAGAGGCATAGAAAGCCAGACTCTGAGGAAGGGATGTGTGTTTTCAGTTGTAGCAGAGTGGTTGCCTCATATTAGGCAGAATGAATAACTGAGGCTGACCCTCCTCAGCATGAGGTGCCACCATCCACAGGCCAGGCCTCAGGAGGACGAATGCCCAAGGCAAAGTGGGCTCTCCCTGGATCCGGGTAGTTTCCTCCTCCTCAAGCTTTCAGCCTCAGACTGAGTGTTACATCATCCACTTCCCTGGTTCAGAGCCCTCTGGGCTTGGCTTCTTGGGAAACTGCATTTTTTTAAAATTAAAAAAAAACCATTTGTTTTCTTTTTTCTTTTCACCACTGGGGATGGAACCCAGGGCCTCACATGTGCCAGGCAAGTGCTGAACCACTGAGCCATACCTCTGGACCCCCGGTGTGGTGTTTGATCATCTCATCAGGAGACTTAGCTTATCCTGAATGCTATTTCAGGAAACTATAGTTATAAAGCCAAGTGCACACAATTAACAACCACATTGACATGTGTTACATGTTTATCTCATCACTGTTATAACTGTGTGAGAGTTGTTAGTATGCCTGAATATTTATGCTTACAAAAAATATGTTATTTTTGCCTATTTAATATGTAAAGTGGCCTACAAAGTATTTTGTCATGTTTTTAATGTGTCTCAAATAATCCTCTTTTTTTTGGTACCGTGGATTGAACTCAGGCTCTTTTGCTTGTGAGGCAGGCGGCAGCGGCACCACTCAGCTAAATCCCTGGGCCAGTCCTCTTCTAAAAATATAAATAAACCTGGCATTGGTGGTGCACAACAGTACTCTTAGCTACTTGAAAAACTGAGGCAAGAGAATCAAAAGTTTGAGGCCTTGTCTCAAATAAAATAGAAAAGGCTGGGGATGTAGTTTAGTAGTACAGAGCTTGTCTAGCATTTGTGAGTCCCTGGGTTCAATCCCAGGACTGGAGGGCTTGGGAGGAAGATAAATAAATATTTTTTAAGGAATTTTTAAAAATTAGTTTTTCTAGAATTATTTTTGGGATTTTGATCTTTCAGGATTTTTAGACGTAGGAATTCTTACCTTCTGGGATTTCAAATTTTGAATTATGGCATTCAGGGTTGTGTCTCTGAAGATTATGGCCCAAACCTAGGCCCAAATTGACATGGCAGCAAACTAGAACCCCTTACAGCTGAATCAAGGAGGAGATTAGACCGGGTATGGTGCCATCACAGCACTCAAAAGGCTGAGGCAGGAGGATCATGTTGAGTTTTAGACCAGCCTGGGATACATAGTGAGTTCAAGGCCAGCCTGAACTGCATAGTGAGACCCTGTCTCCAAAACAAAACAAAACACCAAAGAAAGGGGTAGGACTGATCTAAGGGGACCTCCTCTCTTTCCATTATGGGTTCTGGAGATTTCCCCTGTTAGCATTCACCTTTTAAAAAAATTTTTTTAATCATCCAAATACTGTCCTTGGAACTCCCCTAAAGGACCAATCAGGTAGTAACAGCTATGAAAAAGTAGTTAAAGAACTTTAAGATCTGGACTCTCAGAGCAAAGGTACTTATTCAAACCCTGGAAATTTCCACTTAGGAAATAATTCTAGCTTAAAAGAGATTTCCTCCTGACAGGGAATAGAGGTCACAATTAGTCAAGAAAAGATCTAGAACATCCAGTAAGTTGAACAAGTGCAGTTTAACTGGAAGCCCAAGGCTTCTCCCAGATGGACAAACTCCAGATTTCCCAGTTTATGCTCAGGCAGTAAGTCCTTCCTGTGCAGGAGACAGCAGCAGCAGGACAGCAGAAGCCTTAACTAGGGAGGGACCTAGCTTCACCTTTTATTTTCCTCCTATACCTCGTCACTTAACTTGGACATGTCCTGGAGCTAAACAACTCCAAACTTCAAACTTCTCAACAAAGAATTACACGAGGAGGGAAACTGTATGTGGCACATCAAGTAGATGATCTTTCCACCCCCGCCTCCACATATTGCTTCCAAAAAAAGATATCTGAAAATCCAGGAAGCCAACAAAGGAACAAATAAACACAAACTGCCAGTAAAACCAGCTCACCGAATCAAAACTGTCTCCCAATTTCTAGTTCCTTATATTTGATAAACACCTTACAATAGGCTTGGCTATGACTTTGGTTATTCTCGTTTTGATGCCATTTATTTTAGATTATAAAGCTGCAGACCATGGAGTGTGGAGTCAGGCAGAATGAGACTGATCCAGCTCCCGGGTCACTTGCTGTATAATCTGGTGCCTGGGGCAAGCGACTTCCTCATTTTCATTCCTAAAATGGGGATAGTAACACTTGCTCAGATTTGTCCAAGGATCTAAGGAGATCATAATCCCATCCCTGTTCCTGTCTGTGTCCTTCTCTCTACATAACCAATTCTGTTTGTTCTGCTTCTACTCGGATGGAATACTGCCCTGACCGTGTGCGTGGTGCAGCCTCCAGAGTTTTGTTATGTAAATACAAACAAATTAAATACTCAGGCATATTCTTTTGCCTCCTTGCTTACTAACAGGAGCATAGGACTGCTCTGTACCTTTTTTTTCCCATCCAATCTACTTTGGAAATCTTTCATATTCCTACAAGGAGAGTTTCCTCATTCCTTTTTTTTTTTTTTTAAACAGTAGCATGAGAATCATTGTGTGGCTACAGCACAGTTTATTTAACTATGCTTTACAGGAAGACACTTGGATGATTTCCAGACTTATTTTGTAACAAATACAGTTGCAGTGACAATCCTTTGGTAAACAGTGTCATTTATGTGTGTGAGCGTATCTACAGTTGATGCATTTGAAATTTAAAAAATAATTCTAAGCTGGGTATGGTGGCACCCCATGCCTGTGATCCTAGCACTTGGGAGGCAGAGGCAGGAGGATCATCTCGAGTTCGAGGCCAGCCTCTGCTACTTAGTGAGTTGAAGTCCAGCCTGAACTACAAACGAGTCTGTCTCAAGAAACAACAACAAAAAAACCCCCCAAATCAAAGTTCTAATGACATGAAACTCACTGCATTTGTAATTTTGATGACTTTTGTCCAATTGCTCTTCTGTTGGTGTCATTTTGCACTCCCCAGCAATGTATGGGGTAGGCATTAGACTCTTAGAGGTACTTCCACAAAGTGGGGTTGGAGGGCCTGTTATGGCTTGTGTCTAGATGTCTCCCCAAAGCCTCATGCAGTCATAGGGGGTTTTTTTGGAGGTGGCTGGATTTAGGGTGTGTGATGCTGGGATTAAGGATGCCTCAACCTGGGTGTGAGTGCTACCCCCCTTAGGGCAGGTGGCCTGGATGGAGTATAAGGGATGGAAAGAGGGCTGCTCCCATCACTTGCTGCTTCACTGCTTTGCTGCTTTCTGCCTGCCTGCCATGGACTGTTTCTCCTCTTTGATTCCCCTCTGCAATGCCACCCTGCCTTGGAGTCAGTCAACTATAAGTGAAACTTCTATAAACTGTGAGCCAAAATAAGCCTTTCCTCCTTTAATTTTGGGCATTGGATATCTTATCTCAGCAATGGGAAAAGTAACTAAGACAGGGTCCAAAGTAGATTTTGACTTTCTTTCTTTAAAATTGGAAGTTTTAAATATTGTAAGTTAAAAATAATCTTTGCATGTGGATATATTCTTATGGTAAAATATTTCAAGCAGTGGAACTATATGGTTAGAATTTAAAGTTCATGGTCAGCACTTCTTCCCTCCATGCAATCCCTGCCCCTCCCACTGTAAATCAGTGTGCCAGTAGTAATCATCAAATAAAGTAGCCCTCCTTCCTTGAGATCTCTAAAGATGTCTTCGCAAGATTCTTTCTTCCTTTGCTTCCCTGACACGGACCTTTTCTGGCTTCTCTGACATTTTTCTAGTCCTTTCCTCATCTCCTCTGGCTTCTTTTTCTCTTCTTGCCTGGAAAAACAGGCCTAATGACAGGTGGTATTTATTGATGGCCAGTGATGCACAAGAACAACAGAACCCCAGACCACGAGGGACAGAAGGTCTTGGGGCTGTGGCTGGTTGTTTTCTGTGTGGCAGTGACAATCCCAACAATTCTGTCTCTAAATGCATTCCGTTGCAAGGCTCCCATAACAATATACCATGTGCTGGGTGACCTAAACAACAGAAATTTTTTTTTTTTGCAGTTCTGGAAGCTAGAAGTCAGTCCAAGGTCAAGGTGTTTACAGGATTGGTTTCTTCCTTGGCCCATAGATGTCTTCTCTGCCCCTTGTCTGTCAGCCCTCTGTACCTGTCAGCGTCCTAATCTCCCTTCTAATAGTGACCAGCATATCCAATTAAGGCCCACCCTGGTGAGCTCACTTTAATTTAATCTGAAAGAACCAGAGGCTGAAGATGTTTCAGAAGATGACATGGAAAGCAGACAGAACAAAGGCTTTTTCCAGAAAATGCTATAAGACAATGCTCTGTGGGTCCATAATTTATTTTTGCAGTGCTGGAGACTGAACCTAGGGCTTCATACCTGTGAGGCAAGCGCTCTGCCAGTGAGTCACACGCTAAGCCTCACTATGTGTCCATCACTGAGCACTGATAAATCCTAGTGAATTTTATACCTATCTCAAATTTACGGTTTTAACAAAAATAAAAGTGATAATTCCTTTTGGTCTGAAGTGAAATGTGACTTGTAGGATTCAGTTGAGATTGTTATTTGAATATTTATTCAGAAAATCACAGTGCTAATAAAAAAGTGTAAAATGTGGTTTAAGAACATGATTATATTTTAAATAAATAATTTTGGAAAAATCTAGTGCCCAGTGATGAGATTGGTGTATGTTTGTTTAATAATCACCTGTTTCAAATCTGAGCTGAAAAATTACATTTCCTGAGTGTTATGGTTTATACCTAGATGCCCCCCTAAAGCCTCATGTGCTCATGGGGGGGCTCTCGGAAGATGATTGGGTCACAGGGGTGTGATCAGTTCACTGAGTTTGTAGCTATATGTGGAGGTGGGTCACTGAGGACATGGCCTGGAAGGTCTTCCTAACTCTTTCTGTTTCCTGCTGCCATGCACTTTGGCTTCAATATGACAGGCTCAATCTGTACGACTCACACACCCAAGTCTGTTACTGCTGTTGAGTTCTCTATAAATATAGTCTTATACACTCAACTACTTTGTGAATATTAAAATGGGTTGTTTAATGGGAATTCTTATCTCTTTTTGTATACAAAGGATAATCCCCATTGCCTCTTATCTAACTAGAATTGGATAGATGGGTAGTGGATCTAATTCAGCTTCCCCAAGAAAGGTGAGTGACAGACTCTGTGTCCCAAGGGTGCAGAATCACAGTGTGTTGTTGCTCACATTGCAAAGAGAGGACATTAAGGTCTCAGTTAAGCTCCCTCCCTCCAAATGTCATCTGGAGGTCCCAACCCCTGGGACCTCAGGCTGTGCTGAATGTGGAGGCTGGCTCTTTAAGGAGAATGTTGTGCTAAGGGGGGGGTCACTGGGCTATGCCCCAACCTGAGTGCCTGGTAGTGTTACAGGACACTGACAAGCGTGAAAGGAAGTCTGTGAGGCCACAGGGCGAAGATGGCCATCTGTAAACCAAGGACAGAGGCTTCGGGAGAAATCATCTTGATTTGAACTTTCCAGTCTCCACCACTGTTAGAAAATAAATTTCTGGGGTCTGCCGGAAGCATGGCAGCTTCTTCGAGTGATAAGAAGGAGAAGGAACGGCTGGGAGGCAGCTCGGCATCGGCAGGCAGTAACAGTACGCGGGAGTCTGTTGTCTGCACTTGAAGATCTGGAGGTCTTGTCGAGAGAACTTATAGAAATGCTGGCAATTTCAAGAAACCAAAAGTTATCCCAGGCTGGGGAGGAAAACCAGGTCCTTGAGTTGTTAATTCACTGAGATGGGGAATTTCAGGAACTAATGAAATTGGCACTTAATCAGGGAAAAACCCATCATGAAATGCAAGTTTTAGAAAAAGAAGTAGAGAAGAGAGACAGTGATATTCAGCAACTACAGAAACAGCTAAAGGAAGCCGAACAAATACTGGCAACAACTGTTTACCAAGCAAAAGAGAAACTCAAGTCAATAGAAAAAGCAAGAAAAGGTGCTATTTCCTCTGAAGAAATAATTAAGTATGCACATAGGATTAGTGCAAGTAATGCTGTGTGTGCCCCACTGACCTGGGTTCCAGGAGACCCACGAAGACTGTACCCAACTGATTTAGAGATGAGAAGTGGATTGCTGGGTCAGATGAACAATCCTTCCACGAATGGTGTGAATGGTCATTTACCAGGGGATGCCCTTGCAGCCGGTAGATGACCAGATGTCCTTACTCCACAGTATCCATGGCAGTCAAATGATATGTCAATGAATATGTTACCACCAAACCACAGTAATGACTTTTTGTTGGAACCTCCTGGGCATAATAAAGAAAATGAAGATGATGTAGAGGTTATGTGAACGGATTCCTCAAGCAGTATTAGTGACTCTGATTAAAAACATGTGAGACAGCCTACAAAACTGAAGACCATAGAATTCTGTTTCTTGTATAGTAGCAAGGAGGCATAAACTGCAAAGGCATAAGGAGTAGCCACATAAATATTAGCTGTGATGGAATTGTGCAGCCCATTAAAAGTCAAACTGTGCAGCCCCGAAAAAAAAAAAAGAAAAGAAATTTCTGTCCTTTAGACTATCCAGGCTGTGGTATTTGGTGATGGCAAGCCTAGCAAACTAACACAAACTAACACTTGTGCCATTTCCTTACAGTAAGTCAAGAAAAGACTGATTTCAGAAAAGAATTGTGTTCAGAAAATATGAATAGAAAGGCCCCCTCTCAGCTGAACATGGTGAGGCATGCCTCTAATCCCTGCACTCTGGGAGGCGGAGGCAGGAGGATTGCAAGTTTGAGTCCAGCATGGGCAACTCAGGGACTTAGTGAGATCCTGTATCAAAAGATAAAAAGCTTCTGCCGCCTGCCTCGTAAGTGCAAGGTCCTGAGTTTGATCCCTGGTACCAAAAAAAAAAAA
>NW_004624763.1:2341670-2376802 GCF_000247695.1 Heterocephalus glaber
AAATAAGAACCAAGATGCATTATATAAAGGTACAATTCCCAATGAGAAATGTAATTGTGTTGTATACCTACAATGTACCAATAATAGAATTTAATACCAAAAAAAAAAAGCGCTGGGGATGTAGCTCAGCCTTGGCTTCAATCCTCAGTCCTAAAAAAAAAAAAAGCCCATTTCAAGGTCCCTATGCTAGGAGCTCATCCTCTATTTGGCAAGAGGAGCATGGCAGGTAAACTAGAAGGGAGCAAGTTCGCTGTGCTCACACACAGGGCAGGCTGGTGCAGCTACAGTGCAGGTGTTGGTCTGGGGTCAACCTCACCCTGCCAGGATCATAGCAGGCACTTAAGAAGGAGAGGGAGAGACAGACGATGCAAGGATCAGGTCTGAGTATATAATGTAACATGCATGCTAACACGCATGCTTGGAACATCATGATGATATTCCTACAGTAGCCAGGAGCCTATTTTTGACGCAGAATCATTTCCATGACTTTTAACAGACACAATTTTACTGGGTTTTAAAAAGTCTGAAGGTCTCCGCAGCCATCCTTGTTCCAACATGTAGAAATAGCTGGCTCTCAATTAGTTGTCTTATTAAAAGGATTCACAGGGCTACCTATTATTAGTGTGTATTATTTTTCTCGATGCTTCAGACACTTTGGCATTTATCTTACTGTTGCTATAGAAACCCAGGTCTGTAATAAGCGGCTCTTTTAATTCTGACAGTTAGTCTTATATAAAAGAATATTTTAATGAGGTGAAGAATTTAGAGAGCCCAGCCAGAGGTCTAGCAGAAGAACTGTGTTCTCAAAACAGTGACAAAATTAGCTTAGATTGTCCTTTGTTATGATTGTCTTCTTTGACAACTGCTGAGTATTCATTAGTCAGACCTCCCTAAAGATCTATGACCGTACATAAAGATTAGAGGTTTGCTTTGTTTTTTAGAAACTGAAGCTTTCACCCCAGTCTCTCTCTCTTACACCTGGGCTGCTCTCTAGTTACAGGGAGATGCAACTTTTCTTTTATGCTATTAATCAGAAAAAGACTGAGTTTACCTTCAATGCTCATAGACCATAAAAGTCTCTCTCTAAATCAGTCAATAAAAAATAATTACACCTTTCTATTTTATGGGATATTCGGAAGCTATATATTTTGTCTTTCTAATATTCATTGCCTATGAAAATATTTTGGGGGAATGTTTATTAATTTAATTAATTTGAGTCATAGATAATAATTGCATATAGCACAAAAATCAAGATACACCCAGTAAAATATTAGCTTCCCTTCTATCCCTGGGTACAGGTGGCAGCCACTGTTACTGGTTTCCTTTGCACTCTTTAAAGACAGTCTCTGCAAATGCTTGCACTTGCGTGCATGCACACACACACACACACACACACACAAAAGCATATTATAGATACAGTACTGTACTTGGTTTTTTCTCACATACTGCTTGGGATACTATTTTATTTCATTACATAAAGAGCTGTCTCACTCTGTACAAAAGCTTTCCCTTGTAATTATTTAGCAGTCATGTACTGAGTGCTACAGGGATCACGTGAGGTTCCGGCAATATTGAGGGGAAGACCACAAAATCCTGTTCTCAGGAGCCCACCCGAGAACTGCCTGCTGTCCATGCACGGTCAGGTGGAAGGAGAGGTGCATGCACAAGGGGGAATCTGGCTTTGCTCAGATCAGTCACCAAAGGGTTCAGTGGCAAGGTACTTGAGCAGCTATCTTTTTATTTATTTACATGGTACTGGGGATTGAACCCAGAGCCTTCACACTGAGGTACATCCTCAGCCTTCTTTTTTTATGTTGCCCAGGCTGGGCTCAGACTCATCACCCTCTTGCCTCAGCCTCCCAGAGTTCTGGCTTTATAGGCGCGCACCCCCACACCCAGCCTGAGCAGGATCTTGAAGGCTAAGCCACGGGGTACACAAGAAAAACAAGTTCAGTTCAGGCAGGAGGAACAATAAGTACCAAGTCCTGGGGCTAAAAATCAGCATGGTGTTTTGGGGAACTGAAAGTGGTGGCTTGTTATGGGTAGAGAACAGGATAGGGGTGTGTGTGTGTGTGTGTGTGTGTGTGTGTGTGTGTGTGTGTAAATTAGATTAGATCAGTAGCTCTCCAACTTTTGGACCACAACCCACAGTTAAACACATTTCACATCACTACACAGTGTATGTGTGCAAGTGTGTGTGTGTATGTGCACACACAAGAATATAAAGCAGAAATAAAATTCCATGAAATAACACCCCTACTCAAAGTGCTTTGGTATTTTTCTACTAAATTCCATCCTACTTATTTTTCTAAATCCTAGTTATGACTCACAAAATTGGTTTTGCAAACCACTAATAGGCACTATCTGCAAGTTGGACAACTCTGGACTGCATTGTGTTTGAAGATTCTGATATTCTATAACCTAGTCAGCCTTTCCTTGGTCTAAATGACCCGGACTAATTTAGAATGTCCTGACAAGAGTCTCAAAGCTTCTTTGGACATTCATTCAGAAGTATTTATCCAGCACCTACAATGTCTTAGATGCTATGCTAAATGCTAGAGATACAGAGACAAGAGAAAGCAAACTTGGCCTCTATATTCATAAAACCAAAAGCCAGTGTCCCAGATGAATTATTTGCTGCAATAATTTTAATATCAAACTAAAGCATGATTATTATAAAAATTCAGACTATATAAAAGAATGTAACAGTAATAAGCAAAAGATGCTCTTATGTCTTTGTGCATAAAATTTCTTTTTCTTTTTGGTACCGGGGATTGAACTCAGGTCCTTGCACTTGGGCAGCAGGCGGCGAAACCACTGAGCTAAATCCCCAGCCCTCTTTTTTATGATTATTATTAGGATAGAGAGCCTAAACTTCTTCTTGAATTTCTCACCCTTTGGAAATGTTGTGGGGCACTGTGAGTCAGTTTCCCAGAGCCTGATCAGCCCTACCTTGAGAGAGCTAGTCTAATCAAGTTTGTGATCCCCCCAAAATTAAGTACTCAGACCCAAACTTTTGGTACTTTGATAATGCCATAGTTCAGGGCCATCCTGTTTTGAAGTGAACCAACTGGCTGTCCCCTGTCTTCACTGTGACAGGAAAGCTTTCAGGTGACGGAGGACACCCAACAGTGTTTGGCTGCTGAGACAACATAATCCCTTTGCCATATTTGCCCACAGGCTTTTTGCCTGATTCCCATAAGGCTGTCCAAGGAGTAGAGAAAGATTCTTGGATTCTTACATAAACACCTGCTTCAGTTTGGCTGTGGAGGGGTGGGCTGTAAACTCCTGAACAGCATGAGCAAGTTGTATATAATCACATACACTGAGGGAGAAGATTTGATTTGTCATTTGCCATTCACCCAGCAGACATTCCCAGAGCCCTGCAGATTGCAGATTTCTGTGCAGGGAGTGTAGGGGCCTCAGAGTTCAATAAGGTCCTGCTAACATATTTAACCCAGAGCTGGAGTAGCTGGAACACTGTACGCCTTGTCAGGTGTTCGCTGGAGAAACAGAGCATTTTATAGCCACTATGTTCACCAAGGCTTAGACACATCCGGGTCACATTAACTTACCAGTTGGAAAGAAGTTTGGAGATAATAAAAAGAGGATTAGAGGACTCCTCTGGTTGTTAAATTATGTTCAGTGAAATATTGTGTCTGACTTTGAGTGGTTTTGTATTTCCAGTATATTTGCTTATGTTTGGTTCCTGATTTTTCTAATTTTCTGCTTCCTGATTTTTCCTAATGTTTCTGATTTTTTTGTTTTGTTTTCTGATACAAAGTCTCACTATGTAGCCTAGACTCTCACAGAGAGCCTCCTGCCTCAGACTCCCAAGTTTGAGGATTACAGGTGTGTGCCACCATTCCCAGCGTGTTTCTGACCTTGTTCTGTATTTTTTGATACATATGATAAAAATAAATTTTGCTCTCAGTCTAGAGCTTTGTTTCTCCATAAAGAATATAGATACAGATATTTCTCTGTTAATTAATTTTCTATTAAGGCCAAGGCAAGTCACAGCATAATTTGTTAAACATGCACCATGAGAACCTAAGAGCAGTGTCATGGTTTTTTATTAAAAAAAATTCTTTTATTGGTACATTTTAGGTATAAATGCATTTACATTTATCATTGGGTGCTTTTACGTGTACATGATGTATCTTGCTTCTTATTTTTTCCCCATTACCTGTGCCCCCTTCACCTCCTCTACCCTTCCCTATTTACATAGATTTCGTTTCCATTTTTAGTGTCATGGTTTTGATGGAGAATTTCTCCCCAAGGCCTCATAGGCTCAGGGCCAAGGCTTTCGGATGGAGATGGATCATGGAAGCACGGTACTCATCAGTGTGTCCGTCTACCAGTGAGTTCACGCTGGGTGTGCTGTTGGCAGGGGCCCTGGTTGGAAGGGTGTAATCTCCTTCCTGGCTCCTCCCTCCTTTCTTTGCTTCCTGGCTGCCATGAGGCGAGGAGCTTTCCTCAGACCTTTCCACTATGCCCTTCCTGCCTGGGAGCCAGCCAGCTATGGACTGAAAGCACCAGCCAAAATAAACCTCTCCTCCTTTTATTGTGTGTACCTGGTATTTTGTCTCAGGGACAAGGCAAGTGACTGCAACAAGCAGAAACCAAGTCTCACCCTGCTCCTGAACAACAACTGGCAGCAGGCATCCAATTTAGAAAAGTTAATTTATTGAGCGCGTACTATGCATACTTAAGCACTATATCCAGCTTACCATCTGGTAGGAATAAAGGGCCAAGAACACAAAGAACTACAATGAAAGCAGAAGCTGGGAATGTGGCTCAGTGGTGGAGCGCACGTGAGACATGTGGGGCCCTTGGTTCAAACCTCAGCAACACACAATAAAAGAGTAACCGTCTAATCAGTGCCACCAGGAGACTTGGCCCTGGGAATGATCCTAACTGGTTTGAGGGTTAAGTAAAATAACTTTTCAGTAAATTAAATTTAAATTGGATCTGGGATGTTGTTAGGATTTCAGCAGTTACTCAACACTACTGAGCATCCATTATGCTGGGTGCTGGAATGCAGTCTCTGCCTCCAGTAGCAGACCCAGGAGACTGGAAGGGTGTGAACCACAGGTCTTCACCCAGACCCTCTGTGGAGCAAGTAAGCAAAGCCAGTTCATGCCAGCTACACGAAAGAGGTGCTCGATGGGTTCCTGCAAGTGAGTCCATGAGAAAGGGCAGCGCGAACCCAGTGGTCTGGGGACCCATGGCTCCTTCTCTTCTTCTCTTTAGAGATCGTCCTGCTGCCCTGCCCAGCTCCTTCCTTCCCCTTAGCCCATCCCTCCCCTCTTCTATAACCTCTCTTTCTAAACTGCATCTTTCCTATCACCACTAACCATGTTCAACTGTCTCCTCTTACAAAAGAAAAATCTCACCTCCTTAGACTCCTCTAGCCCCTACCTTTATCTGATTCCTCCTCACAGTCAAAGCCAGCCTCACCCAGCCACATTTTCCCCTTTCACTTACTCTTCAGCCCACTGCACTTGGCTTCCACTGCTTTCTTCCCACTGGGAGTCCTTGCTAAGATCATTACTCACCTTCCTTAACATGCTTGTCTACTTTCTCCTTCTGCAAACATTCTTTTCCCTTGGCTTCCACAATGCCACACTCTCTTGCTTTCTCCCAAACTCTTTAGCCATTGAATTCTTTTTTGTTTTTGTTTTTGAGACAGGGTCTTGATATGCAGTTCAGGCTGACCTTGAACTCACTATGTAGCCTAGGCTGGCCTTGCACTTCGGGCAATTCTCCTGCCTCAGGCTCCCAAGTTCTGGGATTATAGCAGTGCACCACCACACGTGGCCAAATTCTTTATTGTAGTAAAATACACATATCATAAATTTGTGATTTTTATCCTTTTTAAGTATAAAATTCAGTGCCGTTAAATACATTCATGATGTTTAAATTGGGCTCAATAGTATTTTGTTTGGTTCCCTTCAGTGACCTCTGCGAAGCTGTAAGCTCCATGAAGGAAAGAGAAGGGCTGGCTCCGCTCACCGTTGTAGCCACCACGCTGTCCCAGACTACACCTTCCCCATGTATTTGCTGAGTAAATGTCTAGAGAGCCAGTTAATTTCCATGTGCCCCTGCCTGATCCATTCCTACTTCTCTGCAGAGAAGTTCACTGCAGACCTGACTTCCTGCCAGGCTGGCTTCTGACTGAGGTCAGGCAGAGGGGGGTGCTGGGAGGGTCACGAGACAGAGGAGAGGGAAGTGGTCCCCTGGCTGCCTCCCTCCATGACTGCATCTCCTTCATAACCCAGCCCAGCGTGGGCTGCCCGCAACACTTTGGTCCTAAGTGGGATTGTGGCTTCCCAGTGTCATTTTTCTGTGAGTATCTCACCATTATTTTCTAAATTTTTAACCCTACAGGTAGGATTGAACAAGAATAGAGACAAATTATAAGATGGACAGGTGGTGAGGGCCTGTAGTACGGAAGGACAGAAAAGAAAGACAGGGACAAAGTTTGACAACTGATTCCATGTAAAAACTATATGCTTGCTGAAGATAGCAACTGTATTTCATCATCATTCAACTTTAATGCCTAGCTCTTAGTAAATACTCAATACGTGTTGGTGGAGTGATGTATTGGAAAAGTCGAAGATGATTTCAAGGTTCAAGGCTGGGTTGTTCCCCTTTTATTTTTATTTCATTTTTTGTAGGACTAAGGATTGAACCTGGGGCTTTTGCATTAAGCCATATCCTCAGTCCTTTTAATTTTGGGGGAGGGCGGAGTCCCCCTGAGTTATTAAATTGCCCAAGTTGGGCTCAAACTTGTCACCCTCCTGCCTCAGCCTCACAGCAGGCTGGAATTACAAGCTTGAGTCACCACACCTGGCATTGATTCCCTCTGTAAAGCAAAGTGGTGTCAGGTTAATATGTAAGCAGTAATTACAGTCACAGAAACAACAACACAGAACAAAAGTGTAGAAATAGTAGGATTTTTAGGGCCAAATGCATCTAAATCCCAACATTCCCACCTGTTTTTGACATCTCTCTTTCAGGTAAGTTTCCTTCTCTGTAAAATGGGAGTAAGAATCTCCCAGGTCACAGTGTTGCTGAGGGGAATACCCAAGATTATCCACGTAGAGCCTATGCCCACTCTGAGACTCCACCCAGCTAGACATCTTGGGATGTGACACAGACCACACGACATCAGGGTCTGTTCGCAGGGGTTTCCTTTGAGGTTATTTCTTGTGACCACAAAAACAAGCTAGTAGTTCCTGTGTCTGAATGATCCAGGGCTGACGCGTTCACTGAGAGGGTCTATTAGTGTACACCTGTTCCTGGAATACACTGCGGACCTAAGAGGTCTTCTCTCTCCTGCCTTTTGTGGGATCCTAGGAAGTTACAACCTGGGCCATCAACATCAGTAGATTATGTCCTAGCTGTTAAGTCTCTGTGCTGCTCAGGGTAGGACTGATGCTATGTGGTGTCCTCCTTTTATTGTGCCTTTATTTTAAGACCACTAGGAATACGTCAACCCTGCAGTGGGGCTGGGATTCAGACCCAAACTTCCTTCCATCCTTGATGTCCTGTATCTTTGTCTCCCCTATTCTCTAACTGCCCTTAGAATAATTCCTCTTGGTCTCAAAGACGTAATTTCCCCACTCCAACTTGGAGAGCTGGCTTCATATTAAAGTCCATTAAAAGGTACCAAAAATGACCATCTCTAACACTCTACTGGATTCGCTGGGACAACTATAGCAGGAGACAATGCTTTTTCAGGAACTGGGCAGAGAGGAGGAAGATGTTCCCTTTCAGGATATTTATAATTCCAGTAATGACCTCTGGTGACCTCTCACCCAGAAGTAACTTCCCTTCTAACTTGGGATAATTGACCTTCCTGTTGTTTAGTTGACAATTCTTTCCCCTTTAAGACATCTCTGCAACACTTAACTCTCAAAGCATCTCAATGTTCCAGGTTTTATTTTAGGCCTCTGAACCTCAGTGTTCAGTTTACTCTGTTTGAATATTTACAACCTTATACACATGCTATTTCTTTTTCTTTTTTTTTAGTACCAGGGATCGAACTTGGGTCCTTGCACTGCACAGCAGGCAGCGAAACCACTGAGCTAAATCCCCGGCCCCATACACATGCTATTTCTATAAATTTACCAAGGTAAGCTAGTGACTTCAGACTAAGGAAGCATGTTTTAAAGATGCATATATTGCATATTTTAAATATGTATTAACATGCTGGAATGGGAAGACTGAAAGACCCCCCTAGTCCCTTAAAATCCAAAGGGGGAAAAACATGCAGCCTCCCATTTCCTTTTTTTCAGATTTTTAAAAAAGCCTATAGTTCCTTAGGGTTATACAAAAATGCTCTTGGTATGTCACGGAAATATCTGCTTCCTAGCCAAATGATTCCAAGGGTTCTCAAAGGCTGAGAGAGATTCCAGGTGCCTCCCTTTTCTTTCTTTTCCTTTTTTTTTTTTTTTTGGTACCGGGGATCGAACTTGGGTCCTTGTGCTTGCGAGGCAAGCAGCAGAACCACTGAGCTAAATCCCCAGCCCCAATTTTTTTTTTGGTACTGGGGATCGAACTCGGGACCTTGTATTTGTGAGGCAGGCGCCAGAACCACTGAGCTAAATCCCCAGTCTTCTTTTCCTTTTTTTGAGGCTCATTTCTTTTTTTCTCCCCTCCCTCTCTTTCTTTCTGGAGACAAGGTCTTGCTATATGGCCCAGGCTGGCCTCACACTCACAACCCTCCTGCCTCCGCCTCCCAAATGATGAAATTACAGGCATGCACCACCACACCTAGCTAACATCTTTTTAAAAAATAGTAAAATAAAGTTTAAAAACTTGTGCTGTTTTGATTGTTTACATTTTAGTGTAATGATGCTTTAACAGGAAAAAACACACACACAGTAGTTATGCCAGTCAGAAGATAGTTAAAAGATTCAATTTTAAAATTCCAAGGTCTATTAAGGTGCTGTAGTTTAGTCGTGAGTCTCAGTTTTAAATTTGGCTGGGGGTGGGGGTCTTCTTTCCATCCCGTCAGAGAATCTTTGTGTTCCTCTCTTTGGAGGCAGGGTTAGGAGCCTCGATTCTGTCCTTTATAAATTGTGAGGCCTGGGGGCAAATGGTCTCTTGGCTCTGTGCTCTCTTATCCTTCCCCTCTCCCTCACCATAAGCTGAGAATATTTAGTTAATATTGGGAGGGCAGCCAGGTGTGGTAGCGCAGGCCTGTAATCCTAGCTACTCAAGAGGCTGAAGCAGTGGGATCACAATTCGAGGTTAGCCTGGACTAATTAAAAAAGTCTGGGGTTTTCCAATCCCTTGTACAGAGGGGAAAATGGGCAAGTATATTCTTATTTAATAATAAAGAACTGAAGATGATGATCATCAAGTCCTAGCCATTTTAACTATGTAAAGAAACACCTGAAGCTGGGTGAAGTCCACCTGTAATCCCAGCACTGTGAGAGGCTGAGGCAGGAGGATTGCAAGATCGAGCCCAGCCTGGGTAACTTTGTGACTTAGCAAGATCTTGTCTCTAAAAACAAACAAAACAAAACAAAACAAAGCAGATAAAACCAAAAAAACCCTTGAATCTTCCCATCATGGATAAGGACAACAAAAGACAGATTCTAAGGTCACTTTCTCCCTCAAATGCTGATGCCTAGGTTTTTCTTAGCTGACTTTTATAGGTGTCTGATATGTCTTGTTTAAATCACAGGCACCTCTCAAAGGAACTTATGCTGAGATAGTACTAAAATGAGTAATTAGTATTATTGGTTAATGCCCATTTAAATTGTTTGTTGTAAGATTTAAACTGGAAAGCAATTTTTCACTTATGATGTGGCTACACTAACATTTACACATCTATACTTGTAGATTTAGAAATGTCCCAAGCTCCATGCTTGTGACTAGACACTGTTCACCAATGTATCATACATATATCCAAACGTCAGGCCCTGTCATTCACCCAGACCACTGCCTGGCTTTGGAAACACAGAAGGGAAGCTCAGCCATCTGTATGTAATTTGTAGCTGAAACCACCCTTTCGTGTAGATGAACTGGCTGATCTGTGGCACTGATAAAACCAGATCAAAGTTGGATTTAGGTCATCAGCCTTCTCACCCTGGGAGCTACTGGGTCAGTGGGTCACAGGAGAGAGAGAATGGATGGTGCTGCAGGGATCCTCACAGCAGCAACAGAGAGAGGTGCAGGGGCTGAGGTCTCCCTAAGAGGCTGAGAAATCTCACTATAAGCTCCTGTGCTCTGGGCCAGCTGGGGCAAAAAGTGGATTCATAAAGGTTAAGCAGCCCAGGTAGGAAGTTGAGCTCCTCTTTATAGCGGAGAAACAACCAGCTGGAGATGTAATTTCAGCAGAGAAGGCAAAAGAGGGCAGAGAAAGAAGTGGTTAGAGAATAAAGGGAATTGACAAATACATTCCCCTATTAAATGCACAGAACGGGGGAGGGGTTGGTGCTCAGTGATGGAGGCCCTGGGTTCAATTCCAGCACCCTGCTCCCTACAAGGGTGTTCTGTTCTTTTCTTTTTTCTTTTCTTTCTCTTCTCTCCTCTCTCCTCCCCTCCTTTTCTTTCCTCTTTCTTTCTTGGGTGCTGGGGATTGAACCCAGGACCTTACACATATTAAAGAATGCTCATTTTGAATGTCAATTTCCTTTAATATATTTAAAAGCTCAGCGGTGCTGCACCTGCTTGGTAAGTGCAAGGTCCTGAGTTCGATTTCTGGTACTGAAAAAAAAGTTTAAGCAAGTAATCATTTATTAATGTTTCTTTAAAAGCTACTTTTTTAAAACAATGTTTCTTTTATTTCTTCCTAATAAAATACAGAATGTCCTCTGCCTCCAAATACACTATACTTCTGAATTACTACAGCATTGCAAATTCCCCAGCACATAAATTAGGAGAGCCAAGTACCCCTATGAAAGCATCATTTCTTTTCTGAAAAAGGAAACTGAATTGTACCTTTAAGAAACACAATAAAAGACTATGTTTAATTGAAAAAATAAATCCTAAAAATAGAACTTTATCTTTTAATACTTTCAGGATTAGTTTATCCAGTGGGGTGTAACTTCCTGGTATTGAAGTAATTCCAAATAATACAAACAATAATACAAATATAATTTATAATCATTTGGGATGTTAACTGTTCTACTAAGACAATTGCATAATTGTTTTTCATTGTTTGCTTGCTTGGTTCTGTAACTGTAGACTAGATTACAATTTTCACTGGTTCTGTGGACATGCCTTGTGATGCAGATTAAGGGCTCTCAATTAAAATAAATTTCAAGTTGTACAAGTCTGTAATCCCAGCACTCCAGAGGCTGAAGCAGGTGGGTCAGAGTCTGAGGCTAGCCTGGACTGCATAGGGAGACCTTCTCTCAAAACAACAACAACAACAGCAGCAACAAAAAACCACAACAAAGACAAACTTCAATCTCCTTTCTAATTGATTTTGTGGTACTGGGATCAAACCAAGGGGTACTCTAACCTCTGAGTTACATCCACAGCCCTTTTTATTCTTTGTTTTGAGTCAGGTACTTGCTAAATTGCCTAGTCTAGGCTCAAACTTGCAATCCTCCTGCTTCAGCCGCCTAAGTAGCTGGGACTACAGGCATGCACCACTGCACCCAGCTGTAGTGGTGCTTTCTCATTCTAAATTTAGGAGTCTGGTGCTCAAAAAAGTAGGAAATAGAAGTATTTGCAGTTTTTGTTTTCATTTCTCATCAACATCAAAAAAAGGAATGTTTCTTTTTTATTTTATTTTATTTTATTTTATTTTTATTTTGTTTTCTTTTCAAGACAGGGACTCATTATGAGGCCAGGGAAGACCTCAAACTCCTGGTGATCCTGCCTCAGCCTCCCCAGCTAAAAGGAGTATGATTCTAAGGGAATTTGCAACTGTTCACTAACATACAGCTGGTCATAATATAAATTTAAATAATGTCTGTGTTGCAGAGAACAACACAATGGATTTTAATTCTCAAAATTCAATTAAAAATAAAGAATAATTCCTTTCAGAGTTAAAAAAGAATCCCACTAGTGTTAAACTTCAGCAGTTTCAAATGGATGGAGGTGGCTAGCTGTGGTGGTAGGGCTCTCGGGGAGCAGATGGTGAGACAGGACAGGGGCAGCAAAGATTTCATGGGGGCATAAAAGCTGTGAAGACAGAAGGCAGCAGACTTGGGCAGGGCAGCCCTGGGACTGAGAGGACCTGACAAAAGCTCTGCGCCCAGCGAGCAGTTGCACAGTAAAGGAGTCCCCTATTCCCACCTGCCTGCATCACCGCAGCGGGCTGTCCCAGACAGAGTGGGATCTCTGCTCTAAAACTGATGCTGGCCTGAGGGAGCACACATCAGAGGCTGTTGCCAGCTTGGGGAGACAGGCACTGGATGTACTTTCTGCTACATTTCTAGGATCACTCTTCCCCCTTGGAGTCTTACCATTTCCTTGCCCCTTACCTCTATAGCCAAAGAAAGGTTAGGTTCCTCTCAGTATGATATGCAGTTCAACACAACAGAGATGACTCTTCTTTTCCCCTGGAGTTGAGGAGTCATTTTCAAAAAGGGCCACCAGTTATTTTCCCTGGATGTAAATATGCCACTCCTTTAATAAGAGAAAATGGTAGTGTTGTGGTGACGTGTGCCTATGATTCCAGCACTCTGGGAGTCTGAGGCAGGAGGGTCACAAATTTGCAAGTCTGTGCTCAGCTTGAGCAATTTAGTGAAACCCTATCTTGGAAAAAAAAAGTCCTGGGGATATAGCCCTGGGTTTAGTTCCAGGGAGGGAGAGGGACAGGGACACAGGAAGGGAAAGGGGAAGAGAAAATGGTTGTGGGAAATTCTTTTTTTTCTTGGTACCTGCGATCGAATTCGGGACCTTGTGCTTGTGAGGCAGGCGGCGGAACCACTGAGCTAAATCCATGGCCCGGAAATTCTTTTTTTTTTTTTTTAAGATTACAGATTTATTTACCTCTGATCATGAAGGTACATTTACAGAAAAAAATAAAATGATCATCAAGACATTGTTTCCCTAGAACTCATTAAGGATAAACCAACCTCATTCCAGGTAGGTCCCTGGGCCTTGAAATCCTGGCCTTTACTTCACCCAATTCATTAAATCAGCTGCAGGTATTTCGTAAGGCGGTGCTTCTCAAAATGAGGTCCCTGGACAAGTAGTATCAGCTGGAATGAGTTGGGAGGCAGATGAACGATCAACAACAAAGTCACCGTACGTTTATCTCTAGTAGTTTCACAGTGTCGGGTCTCACGTTTAAGTCTTTGATCCATTCCTGGTTGATTTTTGCAAGTAGTAAACAGAGATCTACTTTTTTTTTTTGGTACCGGGGATTGAACTCGGGTCCTTGCGCCTGCGAGGCAGGCGGTGTAAGTAGTAAACAATAAAGGTCTCGTCTCAGGGCTATCCAACCTTCTTAGCACCACTTTCTGAAGCAGCCGACATTTCCCCTGCTGTATGTCCTTGCCACCTTGTCAAAGCTGGCTTACTGTAGAGGAGTGCATTTATTCCTGTAGTCTCTATTCTGTTCCACTGGTCTAGGTGTCTTTTTTATACCATCATGCTGTTTCAGTTATTGTATCTCTGTGTCTATTTTTTTTTTTTTTGGGTACCAGAGATCGAACTCGGGTCCTTGTGCTTGAGCAGCAGGCGGCGAAATCACTGAGCTAAATCCCCGGCCACCTCTGTGTCTCTTCTGAAGCAGGTACTGTGATGCCTTCAGCTTTGTTCTTTCTGTTCTCAAGACTCTTCTGGCTAGACCGAACCGGAGACCTAGCCGGAGACCGAGTCGAGACCGTGCCGGAGACCTAGCCAGTGAGGAACCCCCACCCCGCACGCCCACCAGCTGCCAGCTTAGCCGAACGGGCAGAGCAGGCGCAGGCTGACTGCGCCCTGCTCAGTCCGGCTCACTCCGCCCACTTGTGACCAGGAGACTGTGAGGACACCCTGGTGAGGGGCCCCCAGGCAGATCTACAAACCACCCCCGCCTCTGGCCTCTTGGCTGTGCAGCTACTTGGTTCCACACTACAGAGGCACAGGGGGACATAAAGGCCATTGTCCTGAGCTGCAGAAGTGAACAACAGAGAGAGGGCCTCTCTCAGGCTCCCTGATGAAAACTGAAGCCCACTGGAAAAGACTGTTCCGGCTATTTAGTCTTCTGTGGTACCATTCCAATGTAGGGTTATTTTCTCTATATTTGTGAAACAAGTCATTGGCATTTTAATAGGGACTACACTTTGAGCAGCGTGGACATTTTAACAACATTAATTCTTCCAATCCACGAACATGAAATCTTTCTCTATTGAGTGTGTCTATCCTCTTCAATTACTTTTATCAGTGTTCTACAATCTTGGATAAAACTTCAAAAGGCCTCCAGCTTGTGGTTGATCTGAGACACGGTCTGCGCCTTGTGACACAGTTGCGCGAAGCAGGAGCTCAGGCTCGTCATCTTCTGCCACCCCTCATAGGTGATGTCCGCCTGTCCCAGGTCCATCTCGCCCAGCAGCACGTCCACCTCCACAAAGGCCTTGTCGAACTCTTTCTCTAGCACCTCCAGCCATCAGAATCTGGACACCCCACCCGGGGAGACCCCTGCGGTGCAGGCGGCACCCCCAGGATCAGCTCAGGCTGCCACTGGGCACAGGCTGCCCGGAGACATGGCACCGCCTCAGACTCCCAGATGGCGGCGCCAGAAATTCTTAATTTAAGTAGCAGCTTCCTCTCATTATAGACCAAAGCAATCAGAGATTGCGAGAGGAGAGTGAAATGTAAAATTTGGGAGCAAAAGTGGGAACTCCACAGCCCTAGATGCGTGGGATGACCTCCTGGTGCCCATCCTTTTGATCTCTTATCTTCTAAGCTCACCTTTGAGGCTTAAAGTTTTGTTTTTGTTTTTTTGTTGGTACCTGGGATCGAACTCGGGTCCTTGTGCTTTCGAGGCAGGCGCTGGAACCACTGAGCTAAGTCCCCGGCCCCAGCTTAAAGTTTTATATACATGTGGGATTGGTTTAAGGTGGGAGTGGTATAAAAGCTCAAGAGTTTTCTTAAACATTCATAACATTCTAATCAGATACTTTCCTGTTGTTGACATTTGACAATGTTGACTATGATGTTTAATAATTCTTTAGAGAGTGGAAGCTTTACTCTATAAATTCAGAAGCATAAAGATTTATATTCTTGGCAAGCTTGGTGGCACACACCTATAACCTCAATACTCAGGAAGCTGAGGCAGGACAATCACAACTTCAATGCCAGCCTGGGCTACATAGTGAGTTCAAGGCCACTTTGGACTATATAGCAAGATCCTATCTTAAAAAACAAACAAGTGAATTCTTGATTTGTTCAAAACCAAATGAGCACCTCTATGTCTTTGATATGGCAGTTAGGGTGGAGTGTCAAATTGATTCATTTTGGGATCTACTTGAGGGATTGATGGAACACACTTTAGGGTGTGTCTGGGTGTCATGGAGGTGTGGTATTGGGGTCCATGGTTGGTCCCTCACCCGTTCCTCTCTGGCACTGTTCTCCTGCTCTGCTTCATGGTCACCATGAACTAAGAAGCTTTCCAAGCCATGATGTTTCTGCCTTGGAACCAGCTGACTATGCACTGAATCCCTTAAAAATGTGAGCCAAATTAAACCTCTCCTTCTTCAAGTTGGTACTGGGCATGTGAACTAGTGATGGGAAAACTAATATAGAAAATCAGTACTAGAGTGGGGTGGCTGCTGTCAGTGTACCTAATCATGTGGTTTAGAAGCCTTTGGAATTGGTTTGTAGGAAGAGTTTGGAAAGGTTTGGAGATATGGGCTAAATGCTGTAAAAAGAGCTTGATGGGTGATTTTGCTCAGGGCTCAGAAGACCTGTTAGAATTCTAATAGAAATGCAAGGCATAAAGACCAGGCTCTGGATATTTCAGTTGGGTACAAGGACTCCATTGACAGTTGGACTAGAGGCCATCTGTGTTACACTGGCAGAAAATTTGTCTACATTTTGCCCATGTCCTGATACTTTGCAGGAGTCTGAGATTAAGGGTAGCGGACTAATTGATCTGGTTGATGCAATTTCAAAGCACCTCAACATATAGGATGTAGCATGGGTACTCAGGCTACTTTTATCCATATTTAGAGTGAGAAGCAGGAACAGAAAGGAAAGCAGAAAATTTTTAAAAAACTTAAATTTTGGCCTGACAAAACCATGTGTAATGTTAGGGCAAAAGGAGGTGTGGTTGCTGAAGAGATTATTACTATTAAAAATAATCCAAAGGAGGCTGGAGATTTAGCTCAGTGGTTCTTCCACCTGCCTTGCAAGCATAAGGTCCCAAGTTCGATCCCTGGTACCAAAAAAACCCCCCAAACAAACAAACAAGGGCTGGGGATTTAGCTCAGTGGTGCTGCTGCCTGCCTCACAAGTGCAAGGTCCTAAGTTCAATCCCTGGTACCAAAAAAATAAATAAAATAAAAACAAAAAGCCAAGTACAGTAGAACCTTGGTTTGTGAGCATAATTCATTCTGGAAACATGCTTGTAATCCAAAGCACTTTCACATCAAACAGAATTTCCCCCTAAGAAATAATGAAACTCAGATGATACATTCCACAACCCAAAGATATTCATATAAAAATGATTACAATACTTTAATACAATACAAAATAATAAAGAAAATATATAACATAAAGAAAAAATAAATTAACTTCCACTTACCTTCGAAAATCTTTGTGGCTAGTATGAGAGAGACAAGAGAAAAGAGGGTTATTGTGGAGGACAACTTTCACTATCACTAATGGAATCACTGCTATCTATTGGCTTGATGCAATCTTTAACAAGGAACCTATCCAATGACACTTGCTTTTGCCTCCTTTTGAGGATTTTTGTGGAAATTTAACATTGCATTGTTGTTAAACAGATTCATCACTTACATTGCTACAGCCTTATTCAGGTAGTGCTTTTCTACACAATTTTGCACTGTTTCCCACATTTTACACATTTCCCTAACCTCACTTGAAGTGAAAGTTTCTTCTGCCTTTTTCTCTTTCTCCTTTGCAGATGAGATTTCCTCCATAAACTCTTGTTGTTGGGAGATAACATCCACAATCCCACAGTGAGAGAGAGAGAACCACTGGCTCAGTTATGGTCATGTGATGTTTGGTGTCACATAATACTTGTATTGCAAGACACCACTTGTTTATCAAGTTAAAGTTTATAGGAAATATTTGCTTGTGTTGTAGAACACTTGCTGAACAAATTACTCACAATCCAAAGTTTTTCTATACAGTGGACCCTTGAGTTATGACCAGCCTGACATATAAAGAACTTGGGTTTGACCAGAATTTTAGTTTTAATTTACAAACAGAGTCTTGAGTTATATCCTGAATTCTATCCACTTGTGCTTTCAGAGTCTCAGATACAGATTTAGCCCTTAAAAAGTTCTGGAAGGAACATTACAACATCGTTTTCTGTGTGGGGTTAACTGAGAAATCCTTAGCCAATGTCTCTCTAAGGACACTGAGATCTGCCTTTATACAGAAGACAGACTTTGAAGCCTGTGTAGAGGAGCCTGAGTCTTCAATTGACCAGCCTATGTTACAACCAGCCCTTGTGAATGAAGTCAAGGGTCCACTGTACTTTGTACAGGAGCAAGAAGAAAGATGCCCCGAGGGCATTCCAGAAATCATCAAGACTCCACTCATCACAGACTCAAGGATGTAAAAATGTCAACCTTTTATTTGAGAAGAAAGTCCCTGAGACCCCTTGCTTGAGAAGGGCTTCCCTGGAACTGGTTCCCTGGGATTTATTTCACTATGCTCAGCCATCCAGGGATGGAGAGGACAACAGTCTTTGGTATTGTCCACATGATTCTTGTTTTACCAGCATGCAGAATGCAAGATTTGTGGGACCATGGAGGCCTCTGTTTAAATTTCAAAGGAAAGCCTGGGAGGCCGGGCAAAGAGCCCCTGAAAGGGCAGAGCATGAACCTGTAGAAATGAAACCAAAGGTGCAGTGGCAATACCTGGAAGTCAGAGATGCCAGGAATGTGGAATGTCTCCCTAGGAAAGCTGTAGGCCATGAGTGAAGCAAATCCAAAAGAGAGGCCATATGGGCTACCACTGGCAAGGCCACAGGGATGGGGCTGTCCAGGCCCTATGAAACTCACGAACATATCCTCTGGAGCAACAGGACTTAATATTTGCTTTGCTTGATTTCAGTCTTGCTTTGGTCTGATTCTTTTCTGTTTTTCTGTTCTTCCACTTTGGGACGGGAATGTTCACCCTATGACATTGTACTTTGGGATTACATAATTTAAAAAAAAATTTTAACAGAGGTTCACAGCTAAGAGTTTGCCTTTAGTCTCAGAAGAGACTTTGTCTTTGACTTTTAAAAAATGGTGGAACTGGGCCAGGGATTTAGCTCAGTGGTGCTGCCACCTGCCTCGAAAGCACAAGGTCCTGAATTTAATCCCCAGTACCAAAAAAAGAAATGCTGGAACTGTTGAGACTTTGGGAAAGGGATTGTTGCATTTCTAGTTGTATGAAACTATATTATGGTAGGTGGAATTATGAATTATTGTCTTTATTTGGAGGTTAAGTATGGCTTAAAGAGATGTTTGTTGACAAAGGGTAGAATGTGGCTATTAGGGAGGAGTGTCAACTTGATTGGCTGGGGAGTCAGTGGAACACACTTCTGGGTGTGTCTGGGTGGGTCACGGGGAGTGGCCACAGGGTCTGTGTTTCATTCTTTGTCCCCTTCTCTTTGGAGCTGTTCCCTTGCTTTGCTTCCCAGCCACTGTGAACTAAGCAGCTTTGCTCCATCATACCCTTTGAGCATGGTATTTCTGCCTTGGAGCCAGGTGACCATTGGCCGAATCTCCTTAAAATCTGAGCCAAACTGATCCTCTCCTTTAAGTTGTGGGTGTCAGGTACTGTGTTCTAGTGACAGGAAAGCTAATATATTCTTATATTTAATTTCTAGAGCTTAGTTCACATATATTATTATAAGGGCCACCCTTTCTGAAGCTGGGTTCCTTTAGTTCAAAGGATAAGTATTTTGAATTTAAACATATGGTCCCAATACTGTCTCCCTCTCAAAACTATGAGTGTCCAGTTATTTAGACTCTCACCAGCCTGGAAATCATCAATCTTTTGAATTGATGGGCAAAATGGAATTTTATTATCACTTTAATGTGCAATTCCCTGTCTTGTAACAAGATTAAGCAATCTTTCATATGTTTATATGGCCTCTGTACTTCTTTTGATTCTTTGGGTCGTTTGTCTTCTTACTGATTTATAAAAGCCTTTGTAAACCAGGGCTTTTAACTCTTTTTTAAAATCATGTTTATGTTACAAATATTCTCTTTTAATTTATCACTTGTGTTTTGACTTTCTATAGCAGTGCCAGTGAACCTTTCAGAGACCAAGTGCCCAAACTGTAATCCCAAACCCACTTTTTTATTGCAAAGTGCAACACTACAATTAAACCTGAATACTAAGGCTTTAGTTTAGAAAAAAACAACTCATACATTAACATCTTTTGTCTTAAAAGAACACACAGTGATATCCATGCCATAGGTTCACCAGCACTGGTCTATAGAATAGCAAAGATGCCGCTCCATGCCCCTCAGCTCATGGGCAAGAGATAAAAGACACACAATGATGATACAGTTTGATAAAGTTACACACAGTCTTCTCAATAAATGGCAGAGGGAGCATTTCTATATCAGCAGCAGGCTATTTTCATCTTAAATACATTTTAATGGGTAATGAAAATAATGTAGTTCCATTGAACTGGTGTATTTTTATCACATAGTCAGCTAAACAATCTCTTTTTATTTTTGTTTATTTGTCATGCTGGGGATGCAACCCAGGGCCTCTTGAATGGTAAGCAAGGGCTCTACCATTGAGCTACACCCCCATTCCACAATCAGTACTTTTAGATTTTACCGGATCTTGACCACTCCTAACCTCATTCAGCATCTACTCCTTCTCACATGTTCCCTCCCAAATTCCATTTTTACTCAGTGTTTCTATCCACCCTTTTATTTCTAAGGGAATGTTACTTTTAGATCAAAATAGACTTTTAGATACACCAACAGTGAGTCTTTATGAGTATACACATGGAAAACATCTGAGAAACTTCTTTGAATAGTTGACTATGAAAAAAGAAGTTTTAGACTTTAGTTTTTTAAAATAGGAAAGCTGATTTCCCAGTTTAGTAGTCATTCATTTAACAAATATTGATTGCACACCTCTTAGATGCTAAGCATTCATTTTTTCTCTTAAAAATTTTTTTTTGCGTGTTGGGGATCAAACCCAAGGCCTCACATGTGTCTGTCACTGAGCTACTCCCAGGCCGAGCTCTCTTAACTGCTGTAGCTATAATTTTATATCCGCAGCACTTACCTGCTAGCAAAGGAAAGACACAAACCAGCAAAAGCATAAGTATATGTCAGGGAGTGGTACACACTACACAGAAAAATAAGGCAGCATAAGTGGGGTGTTATGAGTTGAATTGTTTCTCTGAGAGATCTTGAAGTCCTAGCCCCAGTACCTGTGACTGTTAACTTATTTGGAAATAGATCTTTGCAGATGATCAAGTTAACATACGATCTTTAGGGTGGGACCTAATACAACATGACTGCTACCCTGATAGAAGTGATAATGTGAGGTGGGCACAGTGGTGTGTACCTGTGATCACAGCATTCTGGGAGGGTGAGGCAGGAAGTCACAAGTTTGAGCCCAGCTTGGGCAACTCAAGGGGACTCAGTAAAAAAAAAGAAAAAAAAAAAGGATGTAGTGAGTCTTGTTCCCTTTTCTCAAGCTGCTCCCAGTCTGTAGTGCGAGGAGAGACAAGACAGACAAGAAAACATCCAGAATAAAGGCACAAGAGGATGAAAAAGACAATGTGATAAAATGCAATATATATTAAACTGGTCTTGGTGCAGTTATGGACGCTAACTCAATGGCAGGTGCCCAGAGAGAAATGAGGGACAGGACTAGATGGAGAAAGAAGATAGGAAGAAAAAAGAAGTGACATCAAAGCCCTTAGGCTCCTAATTTCCCTACAGCCAGCACAATGGGTGACGTCACCGAGGGGGTCCCCAGGTGCTGGAGTTAGGGCTGTGAATAAAGTAACAGTTTCTGGTGCATAGTTGTAATTCCAACTTTTTTCTCTGAGGGTGAAATGACCTGATCACAGGGATAATCTGGAATCTTTAATATATGTTCATATTTTCAGATATAGATAGATTTTGATTCACCAAATCTGATTAGAAACAACTTGTGAAGACAATCCATTGTAATCACATCACAACTCTGACAGGTCTTATCTGCGTCTTGTGTAGGGGCCATCATCCATCTTCCTTCTTCCTATGTGCGATTTTGTGCATTAAGTCTATGGAACATTCAGTGGCACTAATCTCTCAAATGACTCATGGTCTATTTATGGTAGGTGGGTGGAAGAGACAAAGGAAGAAACTCAATACACCAAACATAATTTCTGTATTGAAAAATGGGAATACAAGACCACAGAGGAAACAGAGTAAAATGGATAAAACTGCAAGTGCACTAACACAGTGACCACTTTGCCTCTCGTGTCCCTTTTTTTCCCCTCCTCTGCCCTCCCTCCCTTCCTTCCTTCTGATACTGAAGGTTGAACCCAGGGCCTTACCACTGAGCTACATATGGAGCCACTTCCCTTCCCTCCCCCTCCCTCCCTCCCTCCCTCCTTCTCTCCCCAGGATATCACTAAGTCACTTAAGTTTCCCAGGTGAAGATGGAACTTGTACTCCTGCCTCAGCTTCCCAGAGTGCTGGGATTACAGCAGGTGCCACTATGCCTGGCCATCTCTTGATTTTGACAGAATACTAGTAGTGTGGTAGGCACTATTTTAGCAACTAAAAAACCTGCCACTAAATAGGTATTTGACATTGGCCAATTTTATTACAATTTCTAGTGCCTGTTCCATAGTAAACACATAACCAGTATGAAATGCTCAAAAAATGATTGTTGAATCAACAGATGACTAAAATTGTATAATTCTGTACTTTAAAAAAATGGTAATTATGGGTAATTACAGTAGGAAAAACATGATGTGTTCATGTTCCTCTTACTCATAATTGACATTAAGTTCCCTAAAACCAGTTAACTGTAAGGCTTGACTATTAAATGAGTAGTGGAAACTTTTCACACGGAGGGTATTCCTTTCAACTTTGTGTTTTCTTCATTTTCTCCCTATTTTATTTATTTGCAGTACTGCAGATTAAGCCTTCACACTGAGCTACACCCCCAGCCCATTTTTATTTTGAGACAGGGTCTTGCTAAGTTTCTAAGTTGCCTAGACTGGGCTCAAACTTGGGATCCTCCTGCCTCAGCCCCTCAGCGTGCTGAGATGACAGGCGTTTGTCACCATGCCCAGATCATATTCTGCCATTCTTAAGGTTGCTGGGTCTGATTTGCTCTTCCAGCTGCTAAGGCTGCAAGCTTGGGTTGTGTGTTGGTGCAAATTAGGAGCAGACCAGCCCTGTAGGCGCGTGCCTCTGCATGAGCAGAAAGACTGCCCTTTCTCTGGGCGAAGGCAACTCCACACCCAACCACACCATCCCCTCTTGCTCCCTTGGCCAGGCAGGCCTGTGCAGTGCACCAACTGCACAACCAGGTGCTTTGTTCCCAGTGCCAAAAAACTTGGCTTTTAGAATAATACTGTGAAACTTCCCAATGCCAGGCACTCAGCCAGGCACTGAAGATAAAAAGAGAAATGAGACAGAGTCTACCTTTGGCAGGTAGGAAAGAGGGCTATGCAAACAGATTACCACCATAACGGCAGGTAAAGTGATCAGAGAGAAACACAAACCACTTAGGGTCACAAATGAACAACTTATTTTTTCTTGGATGTGGCTTTTCTTAGAAAGGAAGAGGTATTTGAATAGGGTCAAAAGGATGAGAAGTTCATGAGGTAGGAACAGGGCAGTAGAACTGTTGATGAGTAACACAAACTCAAAGCTCTCTCCTGTACCCTCAAACCTCAGGAAAGCAACTTAGTCACTTTTACCTAGGCTTGGGCAACACCAGTTTTCTTGGGTTTGTCTGTGTGTCTTTTCACCTTTGAAGTGATTCAGACAAGTCCAGAAGTGGAGTTTGTGAAAACATTGCAGTAAACAGTGCTTATTTGCCAGGACTGTCCCTCTTTGTAGCTCTTTTGGGAGTGTGTAGAGGCCCTAGGTGACTGGTCAAAGGCCAGGGCTTTGGGACCACTGCCAAATTGCCTCCTTGAAGACACAGCACACAAGTCATTCCAGGAAGAGGGAACAGCATCTCACACTATTTCATTTGCCAAATGGAAATATTCTTGGTGACAAACACGAGTGTCCTTTGATGATGCAATTTAATTGTGGATCAGCCAGAAGTAGTTTTTGAAAGGCCTAGACTACTTATTTCCCAAGAAAAAGCAGTTAGTTTTGCCCAGGAAAACTGTTTCAAAACCACAGACTGCTAACTCTGGGGAGCCTTTTCCCTCACTGGCGTTTGCTGCTGGCTGCCAGAAGAATCCAGAGTGGGTATGTGCACAGAATGGCTCCACCCGAGCCACTGTAGCTCTATAAAAACAACTCAGAATGTGTGCTCTTGGCAGGAAGTCAGAGATATCGTGGGTCATTAAGAGAGCAAAAATATAGGCCTCAAACTGACTGTACTGAGGGCAAGGGTTGGGGCGGGGAGGAGAGACAGTGACCTTCATTTCTTCCTCTTTAGTCATATTGCTTCCCTCTGATGCTGCTTTGATTTTGAAGTGACAGTGTTCTCTGAACTTGTTTGTGGAGTTCAAGGTGGATTGGATGCTTCACTGGGCACTGTTCTGCACAGTAACTACATCAACAACAACAAAGAACTTACTGGGTGTTTTTATTGACTGGTCCAAAACTGGCCGTTCCAGGCCACACATCATGAGCTATGTTCTTTTATGACTCCTGTGTTGAAACCAAGGGGGTGGAGAGTTGGGCAGCACCTTCCCTCTGGGATGTCGGATCCCATAAAGCCCAGAGCCCTGGGGAGCACCTCCCCTGTCCATGATCCTCCAGGGCACAGATACCAGTTCGGAAGCACTCCATGGCCCAGGTAATGAAAACCCAGCCCATATCTGTACCCGGGATGAGGTCCCTGAAGAGAACTGGAGGCAGACTTTGTAAACACTAAAAGAACATTCTGACAAAGGAGGCGGGCACATTAGAACATGTCAAGTCCAGGGCGGCATGGAGTCCAGGGATATGTCAACTTGTATTTAAGGACCCTGTTAAAAGGGATCACATGTCCGTGAGAACATCTGGAAAATATGCTCCAAAATATCCTCAGTCACCCCTTAAAGACTTCACATTCCTCAGCTCAAGAAAACAGACTCCCACTTCCCAGTTGCTTCTGTCAAACATCTAGGAACCATCACTTATTTTCTCTTTTATTCACCACCTCCCTCCTTCAGTCAGTTAATCAGCAAGTCAACCTCCAAATTATATACAGATCTATCTGCTTTTTAAAATATATCCACTGCAACCATTCCAGTCCAAGCCACAGTACTCTCTTGCTTGGACCTTCTGATTTCTTATCTCATACCTCTGAACTCTACATGGGGACTTTCTAAACATAAACAAATGGTACACACTGACAAAGAAAAAATCCTATAGATCTGACAACACAGAAAGCTTGAGGGTGCAGCTCAGGGTTGAATGCTTGCCTAGCATCTGCAAGGTCCTGGGTTCCATTAAAAAAAAAAGCTGGATGTGGTGGCACATATCTGTAATCCCAGCACTCTGGGAGGCTGAGGCAGGAGGATCCCAAATTCAAGCCCACTCTGGGCAACTTAGTGACTTAGAGAGACCCTGTCTCAAAATAAAAAATAAAAATAAAAATGGCTGAAAATGTACCTTGGCGCAAGGGCCCTGTGTTCAATCCCTAGTACCACAAAATGGAGGGAGGAGTTATAAGAAAAAAATTAGACTTTGGAATAAACTCCAAGTTTTTAACAAAAAAAGGTAAAAATGTTAACAATAAAATACTGAAAGTTAAATACAAATACGAAGTAAACAAAAAAATTTGATATCACTATTCATATAAGTCAATATTAAAAGTGAGCTTTTAAAAATAAAATATAATAAATCTAACATTTGCATCCAGAGTTTGTGGAAGTATAAAATTTACTCAGTAAGAAGTGTGGGAATGTCAAATATCTCTAAGATTCTCCTTTGACTAGCAATTCTATTTCCAGGAATATACAGTTAGGTAATAATCACAGTTGGGGACCAAGATTCAATTATAAATTGTGACAAAGTAATAAATATATATTTGATCTCTGCCCCCAGTTCCCAACACAGAGCTCCCAAAACTCTGGTAACTTCCTGAGTAACAGGGGCGACGGAGCATTTTTTGGTTCTGTGTTTGTTATAACATTTGGTCTCTGGCCATAGTTCTCAGCACAGGAACTGAGCTTCTGAATTCCTTAGCATTTCCCGGATGGTAGGAGCAGCTCTGCTCTCATGGCGGGGCTCTTGCTGGTCTCCCGCATGCGTGAAGATAGGTACTAGTCACAAGAAGCCTTGATTAGAAGCTTGGAACTACCAGTGCCATCCACACCCTTGGGGAGGGGAGTGAAGCTGGCAACCGATTTAATAATCGGTCATGCCTGCATGATGAAACCTCCATAAAATCTCTCAGCTTCTGAGGGTATAGTTCAGGGGTACATTTGACTTGCATGTGTAAGGCCTTGGAATTGATCACCAGCACCAAAGACAAAGATTAAATATGGATACATCTGGAAAATACAATGTTAAGTGAAATGAATCAGACACACAAGCTTAAATACTGTATGGAATCTCTCATTTGAGTAAGGCAAAGCACAAATAAAAAGCCAAACAAAGGACTGATAGAAGGAAACAGGGAGATAGATCTTTTGCCAATGGGAAGAGGTTCAGGAGACCAAGGATGGGGGTGAGGGGAGGGGAAGTAAAAAGATTTTAGATGTGCCATGCACATGTACCAAATACCCACAAGGAACATAAACACTGTATGGTGTAAACACAAACTAAAAACAGCATAATAACATAATAATGAAGGGGAAAGGGATTAGAGTTAGATTAGAGGGAAGCAGGTGGGTGGGGAGGGGAAGAGGGATAGAAAATAATCCAGATGTATTATCTGCATGGACCTACTCCCAAGATCACTGTAAACTTCATCTACTGTAAACATGTACTCACCAAATAAAAAAAATTTCTCAACTATGTGGTTCAGAGATGTGGTAATGAACATATCAAGGTGCCAGGGGAGTGGTACACTAGCCCCACTAGTCTCACCAGTGGGAGATGGCATAGAAGCCTCATGCCCCTTCCCACAAACCTTACCTTGTTCCCTTCTTCATCTGGCTGCTCATCTGTATCCTTTTCTACATCCTTGACAATAAACTGGTAAATATACTGCACATGTTTCCCAGAGTTCTGTGAGCCAGTACAGCATATTATTTAAACTAAGAAAGAGAATCCTGGGAATCTCTGATTTATAGACAAGGTAAAAGGAGATATGGGGGACTGCTCCTTTTTATTAGTGTAGGAAGGGGGGATTATCTCAAAAGAATGAGCCTCACACCCATGAAGACTGTACTAACTTTCAGCAGTTTGTGTTAGAACTGCCTGGTATAAAAGGCTCACACATTTGGTATCAGAAGCAATTTGTTAGTACAGAAAAATTGTTCTGCCTTTTGAATAGTGGTTAATCTAATAATCATTTACATAATTGGCAAAAATATGGATTGAATAAGGCCACAGTTTGAACTATACTACAACAAAATGAACTATAATGCTGCTGTCAAAAATGTTTATGAAGCTCAATATAATACCAGTTTTCTATAAGTTAGTTATATAACAATTCTAATTCTGGAGAATTTTTAATAGAAAAACTGATACTAAAAGTCAAATGGAAAAATAATGGCCAGGAAATTTTTGGGAGAGGAAACGCACAGTGAGCAGGGGTCAGCCCCACCAGATATACATGAGAACATACTGTAACTAGAATTTTCTTTTTTTTTTTTTTTTGGTACCAGGGATTGAACTCGGGTCTTTGCACTTGCGCAGCAGGCGGCAAAACCACTGAGCTAAATTCTCAGCCCTATGAGAACATACTGTAAATCCTCAGCAACTGACAGTGTGGTGGTAGATCATTAATAGACAAATGCAACAGTATTGGCATAAAATATATACATGAGCTTATCTTGTGAAAAGGGACGCATTAAAGGGAAAAAGGTAGACTATTAAATAAATCACAGTGAGCAAGTAGTGGATATAAAGAAAAAAGTTGGGTCTCTACCTTTATAACATTTACCCCTCCCAAAAATGTTAAAAAGAAAATAAGGAAGGCCTTTCTAAAGATGACACAAAATCCAGACACTATGAAAGTAAATGTTGACAAGTTTGACAGCTTAAACATATATTACAAGATTTTTACATGGAAAGGATTCTACAAAGACCACCCCAAAACCAAACTGGGAGAAATATCTGTGATCTACATTGCAGAGAGGTAATCTCCCAAAAATGACATGGCAGTGCACTTCCCACAGAGCTAGCACTGAGCAGCCCCGCTGTGGACTTTTTCTCACCTTCCTCGGCCAGATCAGGCCACAGTCAGCTGGACAGAAGTGGGCACATTACACTTAAGACTATTAATCAGATGTAACCACTGGGGCAGGCTCCTCTAGAGGCAGAGGATGGACACCTGAAGGAAGAGGCTTCTCCATGAGGAGGAAGCCCATGGTATCCTTTCCCAGCCTCTCCGGTGCCTCAGCAAGTTCTGCTGATGCAACCTTAACCACATATCTGAAATCTACCCAGTTTTCTCTCTCTCTCCATGATTACCCCACCCAGGTCACCAATGACTCTGGCTTGGTCTCTAGCAGTAAGCTCCTGCCTGCACTCCCTGCTTCCATGCTATTTTCCAAACACAAACCAGAGTTGGTTACTTAGCATTATCCAAGCTGCCCATCATTTCGAAGCCATGTAGGACCACGTTTCCTCCCAGGCCTATACTCTTACTAACATGCATACACTTCCTTGTTCAGTCTGCAGTGTAGGAGGCATTCTCTCTATGAAGAATGGGAATGTAGCTTACTGATTCTCTGCATCTTGTACCCTGGCACAAGAGAGAATTTCTGAGATACTTAAATACTGAGCATGAGCCATCTTCCCCATGTGAGGCCATGCTTAGTAGCTGGGGTGGGGGTAATTGACATTTTCAGAGAGAATGTACTTTTCCATTTTCTAATAGATGTTTACAACTTTTGCCTACTCTTTTTTTTGGCCTGCTCTTTTTGTAAAGAAATCTCTTTCTCCTCCCATCTACTTTATAAAACAACCGTCAACAGCATGTGGGACTATGACCACAGCAGGTCTTTGGTCTTTGGCCCTTTGCTATGGGACAGAGTTATTAATGAACTCAAAATTAATCCAGAAATTTTTACCTACTAAAGGAGAATTCATGTGGAAGTCTTATTCTTTTCTTTTTGAAATAATTTTTTTTTTTTGGTACCGGGGATCAAAATCAGGACCTTGTGCTTTCGAGGCAGCCAACAGCACCACTGAGCTAAATCCCCAGCCCTCTTTTTGAAATAAATTTTATTGCATAGATTTGAAGTATACAACATGATGTTATGGGATGTGTGTAGTTAGTAAAATGAAGCAAATTAACATAACCACCTCACATAATTAAATTTTTGTGTGTTAACAGTAGCAACTAAAATCTACTTAACAAAAATTCCTAATACAACCCAGTTTTATTAAATATAGTCCTCATGTTCAACATTACAATCCCTCCCTTCCTTCCTCCCTCCCTCCCTCCCTTCCTTCCTTCCTTCCTCCCTTCCTCTAAACAGAGTTGTCTTTTCAAATCTAAGTCAGATATGCCAAACCCCTGCTTTCATTTGTCCAGCGGCTTCCCATTACATTTAACATAAAATCCCCAAATCTTGGCTTGGCCTACAAAGCCTCCCATCATTTGATCCCTGCTTACCTCTTAGTCTCACATGGTCCCCCCTTCTGCACACGCAGTAAATGCCAGCTACACAGCTCTCACTCTGTTCTTCAAGGGCAGTGAACCCTTAACTGACTCAGGGCTTTTGAAAATGAAATTCCCTCTTGTGAAACGTTGCTGGCAGTAAAATACAGAGATGAATCAGGTAGATTCCAGAGAAGCCTTCCTAGGTACAAATTCTGCCTCTGCAAACTGCTAGGTGTGTAATGTTACTTCCACCTTTCTATACCTTGAATTCCTTCTCTATAAAATGGGGGTGATGCCGGGGATTTAGCTTAGTGGTTTCGTCACCTGCTGCTTAAGCGCAAGGACCCGAGTTCGATCCCCGGTACCAAAATAAATAAATAAAATAAAATAAAATAAAATGGGAGTGATGACAATAGTATCAGCGGAGTGACAACTGTCCACATTGCCTGGGCCTGAGGGGTTTCCTAGGGTTCAGGACTTGTATGACCTTGGGATATCCTAGACTGCTTACACTCAAACTGCTACTTGAGAGTCTACCTCATTTAAATCACTGTTATTTTGTGTCTTTGTTTGAGGAGCTAAAGTTATATTCTTATTAATACAATAGCAGGTTTCACATTTTGTAATTTTGTATTTATTTGAAATGATTTTTTTTCTTTTTCCCCTGTGTGCTACTGGGGGTCAAACCCAGGGCCTCCTGAATGCTAGGCAAGTGCTCTACCACTGAGCTACACTCCCCTGTCCCTTGTGATAATTTTCTTTGTTTAAATCTTTACCACTAAAGATTAAGCTCTTTGAGGACATGGGACATATCTATTTGTCCTTCCTGGCATGTTAGCAATTGGCCCAGTGTAGGCACATTCGATTCTGAATAAATATTTTAAATGAATAAAATAATAGCATCATAAAATATCTATGCAATGTTAGCCCTATCAAATAATATTGTACAAGCAATGTATAAAACAAGCAAAAAGGCTATGCATAGAAAAAGGGATAGAAGAAAATGTAAAAATGTAAACAGTAATTGTTTGAATTACAAGTCTTACCATGATGTTTTCCTACATTTGCCTGTGTTTTCCAGATTCCCTTTATTAAGCTTTAAATATACATATAATAAAAAATACGTAATAAAATGAAGGGAGGAGAAGTTCATTGATCCCTGAGGACCTTGAAGAGAGAGAATTCTTGTCCAGGCAGGTTTAACCTCCTGTAGTCTGATGGACTGCAAGACCCTTCAGACTCACAGGTATTGTGTAAAAGCTGAAAGGCAGCCTGACTCTTAATATAGGAGCTCCCTCCTTAAAAGAGGCCATGGAAAAAATAAGACGTGGAGTAGAATTTGGAACAATAAGGCATAACTCCTTCCAGTGTACAATCAACCAAAGAACAGTCTTTATTGGGCTAAATCTTGGAAAGAAATGTTACTATGTTTTATCCACAACTACACAGATCTATCATTATCATGGATAGAGTCATATACTTATGAGAGTACAGTGAGCAAGCGACTCAGCTAAAGGCCAAGTTAATAAATGGTGCTTCTGTGGTCATTTAAGTCAACATTAATTTTCTACATATGCACTGAGCTTCTACCTCGACTATAACTCTGAATAAATGCATATGCATATATCAAAAATATAGTTTTGATTTTTTGGAACTAAAGAAATATTTTTATTTTTTTCTGGTACTGGGAATCGAACTCAGGACCTTGTGCTGGCTAGGTAGTAAAGAAATATTTTTATATACTTATAGTTCTTTAAAAAGCCTGTACTAGTGGCTGGGTGTGGTCATGCATACCTATAATCCCAACTATTGAGGAAGATGAGGCAGGAGAATGGAAAGTTCAAGCCCAGCCTTGGCAATTTATCAAGACTGTCTCAAAATAAAAAATAAAAAGGGCTAGGTATGTAGCTTTGTTGTGGTTTATATCTAACTGTCCCCCCAAAGCCTCATGTGATACAGATGGGGCTTTGGGGGAGATAATTGGATCATGGAGCTATACTCAAACGTACTCATTGATGGGTTCATATTGTTTCAAATTCTCCTTCATTAACTCGTTTAATTCTTAAATTAGACAATGAAAGGTGCAAAGGCCCCAGAGAAGCAAATATTCTGGACAATGTCTGGCTTTCCACTGAAGATACCTAGCAATCCTTTTGGTCCATTTAACAGCGGTGGTTGAAAAGCCTTCCATAATGTTTTCCCTACATAGCTGACTTTTGCTGAGTCCTTATAATGGCCCAGGAACTCTCCTGTATTAACTCATTTAATTCTCATTACAATCTCATATTCTATTATTATTTCCATTATTATTATTATTATTAGGTTCTATTATTATTTCCATTTTATAGGTGAGAAAACTAAAGCACCAGAAAAGGTAAGTAACTTACCCAAGGTCACAAAGTAATAGGAGGTGGAGGCAGGAGGTTAAACCAGGATCTGAATTCAGGTATTTTATACCAGCTGAGCTGCATGGATACACATGCAAACAAAAAAGCATTAGTAGGCTCTTACCAAGTTAGATTACAGAAGATACAGAACAGAGAAGATGTAAAGATGATTCCAAAGTGTTTCCCTTGATGGCAGTAAGGGGAATGTTGTCCAAATAAATAGATTAGGAAGAAGAGTTGGTTTGATTTGTTTTTCAGACACATGGACTCAGAAGTAAACACAAGCCTTCCAGGTGGAAAAGACTAGTTAGGTAGGAGATCAGAATTGGAAATGTGAGCTGGTGATTTTTTTTTTTTTTTTTAGTGCCAGGGTCTCATGCATGCTAGGCAAGTGTTCTATCAGTGAGCTACACTCCAGCCCTGATTTTAATGGAGCAGGTTTAAACTGTGGTATTGAGAACAGTAGCATATGTCTGTGAGTGCTAGGGAACAGAAGCCCAGAGGGAAGAGAAGAAACGCATAGGAGGGACTAATAGTAAGTAGTAGGGTGGGGCTACTGTATAGGCGGAGGAAAGATAGTGTCAGGGAGTAAAACCAAAGCTAGGTGAATTACTTAGGGTTCTTAGGGCCAGAGAACAAGGTGCTGTCCTTTGGGTTTAGGGTAGAGTCAATGCAAATACAATTGGTATCTAGGGGTAGGCAGCTGTTAGCTTGGATTAGGTCAGTGGTGGCTGTTAGGCAGATTAGTTAGACATTATCCAGCCTGAGGAACAAAGAGAGGGGGTCCAAACTAACATGCATTGCCAGTTAAATAAAGAAAGACTTCAACGTAGAATACATTTATAATCATTTGTTAGGTCTCAGACCTAAAGCCATCCACAGAGCACAATGACATTTTAAGGTTACAGATTGTGCACATTCCTCCTGATTCTACAGCCCAGAAAAGCAAGGTTTCTTAAAAGACCCTCCTGCCTGGGACTGGGACCTGGTTTAAATTAAGGACTTATCTTTCCTAAACTTTTTACATAATTAAAGCCCCTGAGGAAACACCGACCATCTAAAAAGGGACAGGAAGACATTTTGCACTTCCAAAGTAACTAAGTAAAATGTTGATAAACATCCTAATTATCCTAGTTCCCTAAACCCCAGGAGTAACCTTTGTGTGATTAGAAAGGATCCAAAGTCACACTTGGTGCAGATGCCTTCCTTGTACTGCCCACCTTCTTGCCATCTACTTTATAATAAATTCTGCCTATACTTCTCCATGGCCTATGTGTCTTGATTGAATTCCTACATCAAGGGCAGAAAGGACCAAGGACCAAGGAAGTGAGGGTCTGGCTCCTCGCTGCATTAGGACCCAGATTCCTGGTGACAGTGACAATTAGACTCAACTAATATTTTGTTTTGTTTTGTTTTGTTTTTTGGTACCTGGGATCGAACTCAGGTCCTTGCGCTTGCGGAGCAGGCAGCGAAACCACTGAACTAAATCCCCGGCCCAGACTCAACTAATATTTGAGGGGCCTGAGGATAAAAATGTTGAAAGAGGGCCAAATACCATGTAAACAAATATTTAAAAGCTACAAATCAAGATAATAAACTGTCAAAATATACCTTATCCTCCTACCTTGATAAATACATCTTCATAAGGACCTGGAAGATCAGTTTAAATTGAGAATTTTCAAACTCCTTAGAATTCCCACTGGACCTTGGAAGCCCAGAACAGGCTCTCACCTATGGCCTGCCCTGGTTCTCTTCCCTCTGCACACACTTTGGAGTAATACAAATATTTTGAATGTTTAAATTTAGTTTGTTTGGAGACAACATCTCTCTGTAGTTCAGGCTGGCCTCAAACTCGCAGAAATCCTCCTGCCTCAGCCTCCCTAGCTAGGTATGTGCCACCACACCTGGTTTGAACATTTGCACCTTGACTTTTATGTGAATGGAAGCATGTCAGCATCTATCATGTTCAAGGGACTGGTATTGGGGATAAAAGAAGAAACAAAATAATGACCCTGCCCTCCTGAAACCTGTTTAGAGTGTAGTAGTAGTGACAGTCAACAAACGGGAGCTACAGATAGGTCGACTGCCCTTGTCAAGGATCTTTTTTTTCTCCTGGAGGTGCAAGGTGGCCAATGGTTCTGAACTCGGGCGACATTCCATCAGCCCGTGGAATGTGTGTGGGCTTCTGGTTGTCACTACGCCTGGTCATTCGGACAGCAAACGTCTGGCAACGCGCTGGGCTGAGTCTCCCAGGACAGTCTCGTCGCGGCCAAAGTGCCAAGAACGCCCCGGCTGAGAAACAGGGCAAGGCACCACTTCTCTCTGGTGCTGGGCGGTCACGTGAAGAGGTCTGGGGAAAGGGGACTCCGTGAAGGGTCGGCAGGACTCAGGCGAGGCCTCCCGGGACCTGCGGCGCGGAGCAGGCGCGGGCCAGACGCAGAGGACCACAGCGACCCCTGCCTCTCCTCCGGGCAGCGTCCGCGAGCGGCGGGGGCGTTGCGCGCGCCAGCGGCGCGAGGTCGAAGGTCACGCGACGCCGGCATCATGGCTGCCTCCATGCTGTTCGCCCCTTGGGGCGCCCTGCGGCTCGTTGGGCCGGCTCTGTGCAGCCGGCGGCTGCCCTGGGGTGTGTGGGTGCACGCGCGGCTGCTGCCAGGGCCCGCGGAGACCCGGCGAAGCGTGGCGGCGGCCAGTGGTGCGGGCGGCCCAGGCACGGCCGGGTACTGCCTGGAGCTGCTGCGGTGAGCGAGTTGGGGAGCCGCCTTGGAGTTGGGGGACTGGGGGTCGGGGTGGGCGGCGGCGCAGCTGGGACTTGTGTGCGGTCCAGGCTGGCAGCCGGAGGATCTCTGGGTCCGGGCGTGTGAATGTGTGGAGGGAGTGAGGCAACAGCAGCCGTAGCATGGGCACAAAGTCTTTGCAAAAGTTTCTTTGGGTGCCTGAAGAATGTCACCTCGCCTGACCCTTAATGTTAACTTCAGCGTTTTTGTATGCATATTTCTTTTTATCTATGGGACAGCTAGTAATTAATTTTAATGGCAACGGTAGTTACCTTTGCTTTCTTTCTGTACCTTCTGCACTGTTACAAGTAGTTTATAAGTAGTCTGTTACAGATTGTGACCGCGCCTGACACAGAGTTACCGGACAGTAAATACAATGTAAGTCATTATTATATGGGCTAACTGTAGGGAATTTGCCTGAGGTTCACTGTGGTAAATTATCATAAAGCCAGGGACTTGAGGTGTTTTGTGCCCCTGTAGCACTACGAAGCCTGAGCATTTGGGAGTCACTTCTTAATTATTTGTGGAGGTGGGTTGTGCCTTCCTTGGAGCCCAGGCCTGACTGTAGAGACCAATAGCTAAGCTGCCCTCTGTCCTTCGTTTGCAAAAGTGTACAGTATCAGGTTTTTAAATACCGGGTCTCAAGGGCTTCTGATAAATACTGGAATGACTGAATTTAGATTTGATTGAGCAAGTAAAACACCTTCATTTCGTGTGTGTGCGCACGCACACGCGTGCGTGGGCATACTGGGGATCAAATCCAGGGTCTCATGCATGCCAGCGAAGTGTACCAACACGGAGCGACAAACCTGGCTTTTATTTCATTTTGGTTTTTAATTTGGTACTGGGGTTTGGATCCATGGACTAGTTCCTAAGTGTTCCATCACTGAGCTATGTCTTCAGTGCCTCTCCCACATTCCTTTTTTGTGGTACTGGGGAATGAGCACAG
>NW_004624763.1:2380023-2421591 GCF_000247695.1 Heterocephalus glaber
TTTATGTTTGTTTGTTTGTAGTGCTGGTTGTCAAATCCAAGATTTCGTGCATACTAGGCAAGGGCTCTACCACTAAGCTATGCCCCCAGCCCCCAGAAAAACTTATTTGAGAATAATTTCACACCTAGTAAAGATAATACAAATAATACCCATATACCTTTTTGTCAATATTTTGCCCCACTTGGTTTGTATTCTGTATATACATATATTTTTATTAGTACATGTTTATAGTACATAGTGATCACATTCCTCATGAGGAGTTGGTACATGTATGTAATGCATCTTAATTCTTTTTTTTTAATCCTATTCATCCATCCCTCCCACTCCATCACTTGGTCCTCTTCCCATATGCAAAAAGTCTTATCTCCCTGTTTCCTATTGTCTGTCTTTTATTTTGCTCTTTACTTATATTTTGGGTTTCTCATATATGAGAAACCATACAATATTTAAGCTCATGTGTCTCATTACGTTTAACATTATGGGTGTCGGTTATTTTGTCTCAGCAATGAGAAAAATAACTAAGACACACGTATAACAAAATTCACTCTGTGGTGTAAGTTCCTTAGGTTCTAAAAAATGTAGAGTTGTGTATTCACCACATATAATCATGTACTGTTCCATTAATTAACACATTTATGATGGAGTCATAATTCATATGTTTAGCTGCCAGGTGGCTCTGATCCACCAGTGGTATGTGCATGGCTGTCCCATGGGCAGCATGGGACAGTCCCATCGTGTGGTACAAGCTGCTCAGTGGGACAGTCATACATGTACCACCAGTGGTTCAAGCCAGTGGGAGCATGCTGACTCAAAGAATCCCTTAAAAAATACTGGTTTTTGAGACATACACGGTGCATTTGTTAAAGTTTTAAACCCTTCTTACAGGTAAAGGACTCAGTTTCTGAGAAAACAATTGGACTGATGCGAATGCAGTTTTGGAGAAAAACTGTGGAAGATATATACTGTGACAACCCACCACATCAGCCTGTGGCCATTGAACTATGGAAGGTAAGAAAAACAAACTGCTACTTTTAATTTGTAAGAATATTATTTGAGCCTACTTTTTGATGATGATAGTGGAATCTACCCTGCAAATTATCATAAACTAATGTAATGTTCAGATCCATGTTGATTTTGTCAGAGGAATTTCCAATCATCCACTGATAATTTGAAGAGGTATTTGGTATGCTACTTCTTTCTTTTTTTTTGTTGAAGGGTTGGGGTGAGGTTTTAAGGCAGGACCTTGCTATATAGTCCAGGCTGGCCTTGGACTCAATATATGGCCCCACATTGGCCTCAGATTCCTGCCTCAGGGTCTGGTGTATTTCTTTATTAAGGAAAAAAAAGAACGATTTGGTATCTTATGGATTACTTATGTATTTATCCACATTTAGCTGTAGAATTTAAAATCCCTCAAATTTTGATTCAATGGAAGGTAAATTTTCTACTCTTTTTTTTGTGGTACCAGGGATCAAACTCACAAACTTGCGCTTGTGAGGCAGGCACGGTGCCACTGTGCTAAATCCCCAGCCCATAGTTTTCTATTTTCTGCACAGTAGCTAGCTCCTTATACCAGTTTCTGTACTGTAGAATGACATATCTTTTGCGAAAGGAGACTTGCTCTCAGCATATTCCACTTACAAATCTGAAACTACTTTGTAGAATTGCCCATTTGTTGGTGAATTTGGGGTATTGAGATTGGGACCCTATGGGGTAGAGCAGTGATGGCGGACCTTTTAGAGCTTTCAACGATACCAAGAGCCCACTGTGGCACGGGTGCCATAGGTTCACCACCACTGAGCTACAGTATTGTTTTTATAGCTAGATGTATAGAGTGAATGGTTTTATATTGAAGCAGGCATATAGATTACTCATTCATAAATGACCATGCATAGTTTAGAAGTATGCTAAACCAGTGGTGGTGAACCTGTGGCACAGGTGCTGTAGCCGGCTGTTTGTTACCATTGAAAGCCCAAAAAGATTCGCCATCACTGCCAGCTAAACTGTGAATGGAGGAAGGGAATTAGGTGTCTTTTGTCACTGATCTGTGACCCCATTGTAATGTGATAAGTGCTGAAAGAGGGTTTTGCAACAGGAGCCACTGAGAGACCTGACAGTGGTACGCCTCTTCCCAGGTCTGTGCGCCAGCAGAGGCAGACCTGGTTTTGGGGCCCCAGATTGACTCCACAGAGCCCCAGTAAAGATGGAGGGCCAGACTCCCTGCCCCACACCAGGCACTGAGAAGAAAAAGTGGATGGGAAGCTGTGAGTATTAGATCAGTTGTTTACCTCTTCTCATTCCACTTCACGCAGCTCAAGCCAGGTGACTCAGAGTAGAGAAAAGTTTCTCTAAACTCCAGAAACCCTTCCTGCTTATTATTTTGTACACAAGCCTGATTTCAGTGGATGTTTGTGTTAACACTTGCATCAAAGATCCTGGCCTTTGTCAGGAATATGGTGGAAGATCAGAGATTCCTTTAATGCAGATTTATCTTTGGCTTCTTTTTAAAAAGCAGAAGATACATCTAAGTACATATTATACATCTAATTACATATTATATATCTAATTATATATGTGCTGATTTAGGATTACCAATTTGTCCAATTTTAATAAGATGTATAGATTTTTTTTTTTTAGCAAAACCAGGGGTGCTCTACCACTGAGCAGCCTTTTTTATTTTGTTATTCTGAAACAGCATCTTGCCACATTGCCTATGCTGGCCTTGAACTTGGGATCCTCCTGCCTTAGCCTCCCAAGTAGCTGGGAGTATAGGTGTTCGCCACTGTGCCTGGCACCACAGACTCTGAAGTCAGATTCTTTTACAGAGAGGGGATGGTGACATTATGTTGTCTAGAGAGCACTTTTCTGCTATAGTGTGTCACTGGTATTTTCAGAGTACAAAATAGTTGAGTATTTATAATCCCCTGCCCTGCCCCTGGTCTCACTAAATTGCTGAATTTTTTTTTTTTTTGGTACTGGGGATCAAACTCAGGACCTTGCACTTTCGAGGCAGACAGCAGCACCACTGAGCTAAATCCCCAGCCCCTAAATTGCTAAATTGCCCAAGCTCAACTGGTCATTCTCCTTCCTTAGCTTCCCAAAGTGCTGGGATTATGGGTGTGCTCCACCACATCTGGCAAATATTTGCAATTTCTTCATTCTGTATAGGATTTTCAGTTTCTCTGCATATGAATATTAGTTGATTTTACATTTTATAGCCAAGATTTTTATTCTATTTGGCTTCATTTTCCAAAATTAAGTATTTTTTAAGTATTTTAAAGTATTTTTTCTTTTACCTTGATCTCTAATTTCCTTCAGAAACAGAACCATGTTTTGTGGTCAAGGTGTACTGTAGGTGTTTTTGCTTTAGCCTTCAGTGAATATGGGTTTCATGTCTCATTTATTAAATATATAGTGAGTACTTCTATATGTCAGGAACATGCCTAGTGGTGTGTTTACAAAGATCAAACCTCCTTGTTCTACTCGGACACATATAAAATAAACCAAGACAAGAGGCTGCAATGGTGGCTGCCCACTTCCTGGGACATGGGGGCAATCCTGCCGGGGTTCCTGCCATGGGGCAGTAGCAGCTGAGAGCGCTTTGGAACTCGCTCCACACAGCCCTTTCGGCTCTCTCAGGTGCCTGCTAGACAAAGTGGGCTCTGTTCTCCATACTTACAGCCTTCATCCATAAATTCATACTGATGAGCACGCCAACCTTTCCATTCTAGCGTCCATGACATCTGAGAGTATTAGTTGAAGTATAGGATCTTTCTCAGACTTTACATTTCACCACTGTATTTATTTATTGTGAAAAGGTACTTAGCTTTGACTTGGCAAAAAGTTAATGTTTTAAAAAGTTATTTGGACCTCAACCTAAATATTTCAGTATTTCTGAAGAAGAGAGATATATTCTCTTTTAAAACGAGAACAGTTACTGACTTTAGTAAATTTAACTTTGGTGTATTACTTTTGGTATAATACTAGTTTCATATTTCTATTATAATTTTATTTTTCCCCTCCAGTATGGGATCCCATATAGGGTCAAGAATATAGTTGTCATATCTCCTTAGCTTACTTTGATCTGGAACATTTCCGTGGCTTTTGTCTTCTCTGACATTGACATTTTAAAAGGCTATATCCCCCTGCCATTTTTTCCTCCCTAGAAAGCAAGAGCTTTACTACTGAGCTGCAGACCCAGTCTTTTAAATTTTTCATTTGAGACAAAGTCTTGCTGTGTTGCCCAAGCTGACCTTGAACTTACAATCTTCCTGCCTCAGTTTCCCAAGTAGCTGCTATTACAGGTGTTCACCACGATGCCTGGGCTCTGTCTATCTGTCCTTTATTGGCATTGTTGCTATTTATTGCCCAGTCAGGATTTTTCCTGATTTTCTTGTTGTGCAATTGTTGTGGAACTAATCAGCCACCTTTGCCATGATACTTTAAAGCTGTGTAGTTATCTTGCTCTTCATCCAAGTTCCTCCCTTTGCTTAGCAGTCCTTCATGGTTTTCTATGACTCAGTCTACTATTATGGTTGCAAAATGATAATTTCCCAGCACAGTCTGTCCACATTTACCAGTTGGCACCTGGCCTTCTGTGAGAATGAGCTCTTCCTCTCCTGTTGTTCATAAGTCCTGGTGTGGATTTACAGATTCCTGTTTGTTCCTAGTTGTTTGTAATTCATTACTGCACAAAATTATTTTGATGTTCAGATGGTTCCGGATTTGGACAGTGGGAGCCCCTTCAGACTGGCTCCTAGGTCTTTTTGACAGGCCTCCATTTTTTTAAAGCACTTTTTTGTTTTCTGACACAGTAAGATATTCTAGGATTATCTGAACTTCTCCTTACTCCTCTTTGTTTTTTTGAGGCAGAGTCTTGCTATGTAGTCCAGGCTAGCTTTGACATCACTGTGTAGCCCACGCTGGCCTCAAACTCCCGATCCTCCTGCTTCAGCCTCCCGAGTGCTGGGATCACAGGTGTGCGCCACCATGCCCGGCTCCCTTACTCCTCCTGAATCACCTGTTTCCCTAGAACCCTGATTCCTTTGGGACAAGTTATTTAGAGACCACGGTCTGGTACGCCGTGGCCTCGTTCCTGCCGGAGTGTCTGTAACTTGCTAAGGTAACAATTTTCCCTGCAGATTATTTTCAGTTGACTTTTAGTTAGTCTTTTACTTTTGGAGAAGTGGTTATTTTTGCTAACTAGACTATCTTGTGGGAGGAAGTTTGTATATAATATGTAGGGTACATTATATAATAGAAAAGCTCAGTATTTCTTTTTTTTTTTGGTACCGGGGATCGAACTCGGGTCCTTGCGCTTGCGCAGCAGGTGGCGAAACCACTGAGCTAAATCCCCGGCCCAGTATTTCTTATTTTTATTTGAAAGTGGAATTGTTAATGACCAAAAACACTGGGGGGAAAAGACAGTGGAAAAGTATGAGAAATATCTTGAATGTTTTGAAATGTTTTCAAGAGATATTTCCTTGCCTCTGATACTTAACACAGCTGTCTGTCTCGTGATGAATTATTACAAATGTTCCCTTCCTTAGTTTTGCATTTGGTTTGTCTGTTCAGATCTACAGAAGTCATTTCTAGTACTTCCTAAAAACTTCTAACACTCTTGTCTTTCTAGGCTGTTAGAAGACACAGTTTGACTAAAAGATGGCTTATGAAAATCATTGATGAACGAGTAAGTTGAAGCTGTCCAAGTCTTAAGTGTTTTCTCCTTTTTTAACCCTTAAGCTAATTCTTTAGGGAAGAAATGTTCTAATGTATATATTAATATTTTGAAGGAAGGAAACGTTATGAGAATTATGCCATTTTACCTGTATTCTGTCCCTACATGCCACCCTCTGCTTCATCACTTTGAGATAGTAGGCAAAGACAGACACCTAGGCAAAGTCATGTACACAACTACACTTTATTAGTTTGGATTTTTAAATTTAACTTTTATTTTTATTTTTTGTGATATTAGGGACTGAACCCAGGGCCTTCACACTGAGCTATATCCCTAGCCCTTTATATATTTTTTTCTAATTACTGTACTCTTACTAATATTTAATAATTGTACATATTAATGAGATACAATGTGATATTTCAATACATACATAAACATGAACCGGTCAAGCCAAGGTAATTAGCAATTATTCTTTTAAAAAATTTATTCTGATTTTTATTAGTACATGTTTGTAGTACCTCATGATTGCTTTCATCATGGGGAATTAGTATGTGTACATAACACATCTTAATTCTTTTTAGTTCCCTTTTTCTTTCCCTCTATCTTTTGGTTCCTTTCCCATGTACAAAAGATCTATTTCCCTGTTTCCTAGTATTTATATTATATTTTGCTCTTTAAATGATTTGTACTTTTGAGTTTCTCATATAAGAGAAACCATGCAATTCTAAGCTTGAGTGTCTCATTTATTTCACGTAACATTATTGTTTCAAGATTCATCTATTTTCCTACAAGTGACTCAAGTCTATCTTTCTCTGTGTCAGAATAGTACTGTATCATGTGTAAATACTGCATATTCTTTATCCATTTATCTGTTGATGAATATATAGTTTGCTCCCAACATAGCAGCTCATGTGAGTTGTTCTACTATAAACATAGGTATGCGTGTAACACTGTTATATGATGTCTTTGCCTCTTTTGGGAAGATAACTAGAATGGGGATAGCTGAGTTGAATGGAATTTCTATTTTTAGTTTTTTGAGGCATCTCCATCTTGAGTCCTAGAGTGGTTGTACTAGTTTACATTCCTACCAACGATGTAGAAAGGTTTCTTTTCTGCTTCAACCTTGCTGGTATTTGTTATTTGATATTGGAGTATAGCCATTCTTTCTAGATGAAATCTCAATTTTGTGTTAATTTGCATTCTCTTATGGCTAAAGATGTTGAATATTTTTTCATGTATTTATTGGTCATTTGTACTTCTGAGAAGTATCTATTCACTTCAGTTGCTCATTTTTTGATTGATTTCATAGACTAAAAATCAAAGAATGGAGAACAATAGTCCAATGGGAGCCCCCAAACAAGCAGGACTAGTAACACTGTTTTCAGACAAAGTGGACTCTAACCCAAAACCAATCAGAAGAGGCAAAGAACTTTACTACAACTAGTTAAGGAAACATTCAACAGGAATGTTGTATGTATGCACTGAACACTGGTGTACTCAACTTCATAAATCAGACACTACTGGACTTAAGAGAGTATGTAAACATCAACACAATTTTAGTGGGGAAATCTCAATACCCCACTATCACAAATAGACATATTAACTGGACAAAAAAGATCAAGAAAGAAATATCAGAGTTGAACTGTACTTTCAAACAAATGGACTTGATAGGTATCTACAGGGTGTCCTACCAAACAACAGAATACATATTCTTCTCAGCAGTACATAGAACTTTCTCTAAAATAGACCACATGGTGGCCTGTAAATCTTGCTTAAATAAATACAAAAGAATTAAAATTATCTCATCCATATTATCAGATTATAGTGCAATCAAACTAAAAATTAATGGCAAAAGAAACCGCAGAAAGTATGCAAACACATAGAAGTTAAACAACATACTCTTGAATAATCAGTAGGTCACAGAAGAAAGTAAGAAATTAGACAGTACCTAGAATCAAATGACTGCCACAACAACGTACCAGAAGCTGTAAGACTCAGTGAAAGCAGTCCTAAGAGGGAAGTTTATAAGTGTGAATCAGAAAAACAAAGTGAGCCCAAGTAAATAACCCATTGATCCACCTCAAGTCCTAGAAAAACAAGAACAATCCAAATCCAAAGATAGTGCATAGAAGGAAATTATAAAGATCAGAGCAGAAGTTAATGAAATTGAAATTAAAAAAAATTTATAAAGAATCATTGAATTGAAGAGCTGTACTTTGAAAGAATAAACAGAATAGACAAACCTGCAGCCTGTCTTACCAAGAAAAGGAAAGACTCAAATCAATGCAATTAAAAATGAAAAAGATAGGGGCTGGGGATTTAGCTCAGTGGTTCTGCTGCCTGCCTTGCAAGTACAAGGTCCCGAGTTCGACCCCTGGTACCAAAAAAAAAAAAAACCCCACCAAAATTGAAAAAGACAAAATAACAATAGATACGTCTGCAATCCAGAGAATTATTAGTAGCTACTTTGAAAACGTGTACTCAAATAAATTGGAGAATCCAGAAGAAATGGATTCCTAGATAGGTGTGAATTACTAAAAGTGAACCAAGAAAATATAAAAATCCTGAATAGGCAATGAAAATCCAATAATAGCCAATGAAATTGAGGCAGTAGTGAAACAAAACAAAAAAACCTACCAACTAAGAAATCTAGGACCTGATGGATTTACCACTGAATTCTACCAGAACTTCAAGGAAGCTCTAATACCAATACTCCACAAACTCTTTAATGAAATTGAAAGGGAAGGAGTACTGCCAGACTCATTCCTGGAAGATACTGGTAGTATTACCTTGACTCCAAAACCAGACAAGGACTCAACTAAAAAAGAAAACTATAGGCCAGTCCCTTCAATGAACATAGATGCAGAAATCTTCAAGGTACTGGCAAACAGAATGCAACAATCATTAAAAAGATTATATATTGGGCTGGGGATTTAGCTCAGTAGTGGTGCCACCACCTGCCTTGAAAGCACAAGGTCTTGAGTTCAATCCCTGGTACCAAAGGAAAAAAAAAGATTATATGTCAAGACCAAGTAGGGTTCATTCCAAGGTTGCAAGGATATTTCAAAATACACAAATCCATAAATGTAATATATCACATAAACAGACCTAAGGGCAAAAACCACATGATCATCTCAATAGGCAGAAAAAGCCTTTGACAAAATCCAACATCCATTCATGATAAAGCCCTGAAGAAAATAGGTATAAAAGGACCTTATCTCAATCTCTTACAAGCCATTTATGACAAACCTACTGCCAACATCATATTAAGTGGGGGAAAACTGAAAGCTTTTTCTCTAAAATCAGGAACAAGACAGAATGTCTACTATCAACCAGTCCTGTTCTAAATATAGTGCTTGAAACATTAGCTAGAAAAATCAGACAAAAATAGGAAGGATGTGTTTAGGAAAGGAAGAGATTCCAGACAATATGATTGTTTACATAAAGACACCCAAAATTTTACCAACAGACTCCTAGATCTAATAAATTCAACAAGATAATAAAGTCAACACAAAAATCAGTAGTGTTCCTGTACACCAATAATGAACTCACCGAGAAAGACATTAGGAAAACAATACCATTTACAATAGCTTCAAGAAAAATTACATACTTTGAAAGTAATCTGACCCAAGGAAGTGAAAGACCTCTGTAATAAAAACTACAGTATAGTACTCTGAAAAAGGAGATTGAAGAAGACAACAGAAAATGGAGAGATATCCCCTGTTCCTGGCTAGGGAGAACCAATGTTGTGAAAATGGCCATAACTCATAAATAGATTAATGTAGGCCCAATCAGAATACCAGCAGCATTCCTTAACTAGAAATAACAATCATGAAATTTATATGGAACCAACAGAGACCTAGAATAGCAAAAGCAATCCTGGGTGACAAATGCAAAGCAGGAGGCATCATAATCCCAGATTTCAAGTTATATTACAAAGCTGTGGTGACAAAAGCAGCATGTTACTGGCAGAAAAACAGATGTGGATCAGTGGAACAGAGAAAAGAATGCAGAAACTACCCCTAGGCACATTCAGCCATCACTCAAAGGACAAAGGGGTCAAAACCATATGCTAGGGGAAAGATACACTCTTTAACAAATGGTACTGGGAAAACTGGCTATGCACATGCAGAAGATTGAAGCTAGCCCCATATCTCTCACCATGTACTAAAATAAAATCAAAAGGGATAAAAAAATCTAAATATTAAAACAGCCTGGTATGATGGCTCACACCTCTAATCCCAGCACATTGGAGGCTGAGGCAGAAAGATCGCTGAAAGTTTGAGGCTAGCCTGAACTACATAGTGAAAACCTGTCTCAAAAAACAAACCACAAAATAAATCAGAAACAATCTTCTGGAAGATACAATAGGCAAAACTCTTGAAGGCATTGGAAGAATCAATAAATGGAATTATGTCAGATCAGCAAAGGAAATAACCAGCAGGGTGAGGAGATTGCTACAGAATGGGAAAAATTTTTGCCAGGTATTTCTCAGATACAGGATTAATATCTAGAATAGACAACTAAAAAAATTGACCCCTTTAAAAATTTTTGTTATTTATTTAATTTTGAGACAGGGTCTTATTGAATTGCCCAGGTTGGGCTTGAATTTATTATCCTCCTGCCTCAGTGGTCCAGAGTACTGGGATTACAGGCATTTGCCACCATCCCTGAATAGTTATGGTTTTTATAAATGGAAATTTTTATACTTGTACAAAAGTAGAGAAAATAATATACTTTCATGTATCTGTCACTCAGCTTTAATAGTTATCAAAATATGTCATCTTGTTTCATGTATATTCTGGCTCCTCCTCACTGACTCTCATTGAATTATTTTAAAGTAAAGCCCAGAATATCATTTGACCTGCAGATGCATGTGTCTTAGGAAGATAAAGACTTCTCAGAAACATAGCCACAATATGATTGTGTACCATATCATTAGTTATAATTCCTTAATATTATCAAATACTTGAGTAGTGATTCACATACCTTCAGGTTCACCTGAGTAGAGAGAATGAAGAAAGTCTGACGAGTCTAGTGAATGGAATGCTTACTAATTCTTAGAACTGAATTCTGGGTCCAGTCAAACCTATTAATTGCTCTGTGGCCCAGCCTTACTTGTGTAGTCATTTTATTTTATTTAACTCATTTACTTACTTTTGCAGTCCAAAGGATCAAACCCAGGATCTTCACACTGAACTACATAGCTACATCCTCAGGCCTTTTTATTTTTTATTTTGAGACATGTCTCACTAAGTTGCCTAGGCTAGGTTTGAACTTGGCTATCCTCCTGCCTCAGCATCTCAGAGTGCTGGTGTTATAGGTGGGTGCCTCCACACCCAGCTTTAATGTTATTTTAATCTTATTTTATGGTGTATTGAATATGATAAATGATTTTTTTAGAGAAGAGAGTTGAGACAGGGTCTAATTTCTAATTATATAGTCCAGGCTGGCCTTGAGCTCACTATGTAGCCAAAGCTGGCCTCAAACTCACAATCTTCGTGCCTCGGCTTCCTGAATGCCAGGATTACAGGGATGTACTACCATTCTTGGCTGATATTTTTAGTTCTTTTTTTTTTGGTACTGAGGATCAAACTTGGGTCCCACAGCAGGGAGCAAAACCACTGAGCTAAATCCCCAGCCCTAGTTCTTTTTGATATTTTAGTTTATTTAGTTCATTAGGGAAAATAGAATCTTTTCTTCATAAAATATTGATATTAAACAAACTTTCTTTGTATTTTCTTTGACTATAGGAAAAAAATTTGGATGACAAAGCATATCGTAATATCCAGGAACTTGAAAATTATGCTGAAAACACACAGAGTTGTCTTCTGTATTTAACACTGGAAATATTGGGTAAGTTGTTTTTCTATTTCATACTTCTTTTTTCAAGTAAAAATACCTTTCAGATTTCACCCCTAATTTTGACAGTCTAAACAGATTAGCACTAGAATTTGCCTTGTACTGTACTCTATAAAGGTACACTTAAAAAGAAGTCAGAAGGAGAATCTGTATCTGTATCTCTGTCCAGCTCCAGCTCTAGCTCTAGCTCTATCTCGATCTCGATCTCGATCTCTAGCTCTCTCTCTATCTTTGGAGTGCAGACATTCCAAATATAGTACTCAGGCTCTCACAGATATTTCATGGGAAAACTCTAGTAAATAACCTGATAATTGCAGATAGCTGCTTTTTTTTTTTTTAAACTATAGCATCTCTTAATTTGAAAGGCTCATATCTTAACTCTTCCTTTTCTGTCAATGACATTTCTTCATGTAAAAGAAAAAAAAAGTAGAAAAATAAATTATTTATGAAAGATTTTTCTCTCTTCTCTTTTAAAAAAAATTTTAGCTTTAATTCCAGCCACTCAGGAGGCTGAGGCAGGAGGATCTCAAGTTCAAGTCCTGCCTGGGCAGCTGAGCCAGCTGCTGTCTCGATATAAAGAATAAAAGGATGTGGCTCAGTGGTAGCCTGTCCATGGGTTCAGTTCTCAGTACTGGAAAAAAATATTCGATGGTATTTTCCTCCTCTGACTTTGTCCCAAGTTAATGACATCTTATTATAATGAGGAAAACATTTGGGACCAGGACAGTACCATCTCATTTGAAGGCGGTAGTATGTCTTTATGTTACCCTGAAAGAATAATACCAGTCCCCGTCAAACTACCTGGACTGTTCACCCTGCATCCCTGGAAGCCATGTTTACCATCAGTTTGCCATTGTAACGAAGCAGATAGCAAAGGGTAGAATGTTTGTTAAGCATGTACTTGAGGTGAGCTCATGCGGAAATTCCAGTGGAGAAGAAATGGAGACTTTTAATTACTTTCCACGATAGCTGATTGAAATTCTAACTGTGTTCTCAGTGTTCTGGTATTTGAGGAAAACTTGATTCAGATACTTTCTAGTAGGAAAATGATCATCATTACCTGGAGCCCAGTTTTTGCCACATAAATCCTATTTTTCAGAAATAAAACAGGCTAAACACCTAGTTTTATGTCTTTAGGTGATTTTTCTATGCTCTATTGATTTATGTGCCTAAAGAGAACAAAGCAGCCTTGTTTCATTTCTAAACCATAGGTATAAAGGATCTCCACGCAGATCATGCCGCCAGTCACATAGGAAAGGCACAAGGCATTGTCACTTGCTTGAGAGCAGCACCCTATCATGGCAGCAGAAGAAAAGTGTTTCTTCCCATGGATATTTGTATGCTGGTAAGGGTGTGGTGTGTGGTGTGCTACTTCTCAGAATTCACCCCAGTAATATGGGGAGGAAGTTATTTCTTGGTTCTTTGCTTAGTCTCTTCTACTAACTGCTTTGACAGGAATGTTTACTGCTTCCTGCAAATGTTCTTCCTCCTCATGTAATAGTTATCCAGTCAGAATTTTATCTGTCAGGGTCTGATGTAGTGGTACACATTTGCAACCCTCGCTACTGGAGGCTGAGACAGGAAGATCCCAAGTTTGAGGCCATCCTGGGCAATTTAACAAGACTGTCTCAAGGTAAAAAATAAAAAGAACTGGGGCTGTAGCTCCATGGTAGAGTATTGCCTAGGTTTGATCCGTAGCATATTAGGGCTCTGGAGGAGCTATGAGTAAGAAGGTCTATGAATCCTCATCTGATGTAGCTTTACCTTGATGTCTTACAGTTGTCCAGGCAATCTCAGAAATTATTCCTAGTGTTCACCTTGGCCTGTCCTAGTTTTATTGGAGGAAATAATCCACTGGGGGTTGAACCAAGGCCTTTGAATCGAGCTACAACCCCCTCCACCCCCATTTTGAATTAACTTGCTAAATTTAGCCCAGGCTGGGCTTGAACTTGGAGTCTTCCAGCCTCAGTCTCCCAGAGTGCTGGGATTACAGGCATGTGCCACCACACCTGGCTTAAAATCTTCTTTTTCAGAACTTTTGCTTTCTGTATGAGATTCTTTAAACTTGTCTGTGTTGGTTTCCTTGTTTTTGTATTTTTGTTTTACCTACAACTGTTTTGTTAATTAACATCTTGTTGGATATTCCAGGTGTGTATATGTGTCTCTTTTTCTTTCTGTACACACTCATGCAGATTGAAAAAACAGTACCATATGTACTGTTCTATCTATAAAGTACCTGTTTTTTTGAGCTTTGTTGATGTTGTGTGCTTCTAGAGTCCTAACATAATGTGTATTTTCCCTCATAGCATGGTGTTTCACAAGAGGACTTTCTGAGGAAGAACCAAGATAAAAATGTGAGAGATGTGATATACGACATTGCCAGCCAGGCACACTTGCATATAAAACATGTAAGTAGCCACTTTTTGCCCAGTCATTTAGGAAATTACTATTTCTAGATGTGGCTATATGGTATTCTTACCTTCACAGTCTCTACTCCTTTTGCCATTGAATTTTCAGAAGATTTATCTCAGGGACTATTGTAAACTTTTCCCACTTTAAAAACCCTCCACTTCCCTCCCTAAGCAGGTGCGTGTCCCTGTGGCTTGGTTGCTATGCCTGGGCTTTCTCAGGTGAGCTGCTCTGCTCAGTGCACAGGGCCTGTCTGCCATGCCACGACTGCTCATGTTTTCTCTCTCTCCCAGGACCTCATGTCCTCAGCTGGTGCCTCCTGCTGCCTCTCTAGCAGCTCGCCCCTTGTTCTTCTGTCTTGTTGCTACTGTCTGTTTACAGGCACCCTATGGACCCTTATGTTTCTTACTTTTCTCTCCCAGTTAAAGTGGTTGAATAAGTGGTCTGGACTCATCATCACCTCAAAGTCCTTCCCATCCTGGTACTGCTCCTCGTGTTTTAATTTGGCTCTGTTTTGCCTGCTGTAATCCATTAGTCTCCTTATTGCTAAATTAGTGTTTCTGAGACAGTATCTCACTAGATAGTCCACACTGGAACTCACTCAGGCTGCCCTTGAACTCAACAATCTTCCTGCTTCTGCCTCCTAAATGCTAGGATTACAGGTGCAGGGTGACATTAGTGTTGTACAATAGGAAACTGCCTCCACTATTGAAACAAGAGTTTGAAGGTTGGGAGATCACTTAGGAGACTTAGGAGAGGAGGAAGTATGATTTAGAGAGAGTAGATGTTTATGTGTATTTATACACAACTGAAGCAGAATCAATGAGACTTGATAACTGATTGGATTGTGGCAGATCAGGAAGAGGGAAAGTCAAAGATTACACAAAGAATTCATATGATGGTGGTGCCTCTCACAGAAGCAATAAAAAAGGAGTGATGTGCTTGATGCTGATCTTTGGACTTCAGACTGGCTGCTGGACATACTGTACTTGAATCATTTAGCAAAATGGGCTAATGAGGAATAAAAGATTGTGACTTAAAAGAGGTTAGTCCTGGAGAGAGTAGATTTGGGAATTATGCATCAAACAGGTCTGGTTAAAGCTCTGAGTATAGATGGAGAACCTCCTCGAGGTTGCTGAAGGAGGACATACATCTAGACAGGAGGACCAGGGATGGGACCATGAGGGTCACCTCCCTTTCTCAGTGCAAAGAGAAAGGGCCGTTTCTTAGGAAGAAAGACAAGGAAAACAGAGTCAGTATCTTAAAAACAAAGGGAGGAAGGGAATATCAGAGTTTTCCATGCTGAAGAGAAACTGAAGAGAAAAAATGACTGTGATAATTAGTAGATCATGGATGATGTTTGAGCAATTTTAGTGGTCTATGGGGGGTAAAACCAGACTGCAGCGAGTCAGGAGGCAGAGACAGTGTGTACTCTTCTGACATAAGGGATGATACAAAGACACAGGACAAGAAGTCCAATGGCAGATGCAGGATGGTGGGCATCGGCCTGAGTATACCCGGTGTTCATAGCTCAGAGTAGCAGGGAGTTGGGTGGGCTTAGTGCAGAGAGAGGTTTCTGACTCCCAGTACGAGTAATTGAGATATGATTTGCCAGAGAGTGAACTTAAAGAAAGTAAAAATGAAGTAATGTCTGCATGGAATGAGTTAAAGATTTGGAGCACAGAGGCAGGAGGGTCTTACCATCTAAATAGGAGGTTGTGCCAGTCTAAACTGGGGCAGTGCTGGGACTTGTTAATGCAAGTATCTCTTCATTTACCCCTTACTACAGAGTTAGACCGTTAAAGTTATGAGATGTTGTAAGATTGTTGGAAAATGCAAAAGCCAATCCATAAGAAAGAATGGAATTTTCAATATTGTACAGTAGTTACTTTTCTCTGAGTCCATTTGGCTTTGGAAACGAATCATAGTTAACTGGCAGGAGATGAGCTATTTTCTTGCTTTTGAGAGGCCATAGTCACACTGTTCAACTGCTCTTGTTGCTTTATGTTCTCTTTCACAGGAAGAGTGTTTATTTGTGAAATTTTTCCAACCAGTTTCCTTTTTCTGTTTTCCTTTTCAGGCTAGGTCCTTCCACAAAAGTGTTCCCGTGAAAGCATTTCCTGCCTTTCTTCAGACAGTAAGTACTTTAGCAGAGAAAGCTATATAATTAGTGAAGCAGATGTGCGTAATCTCTTTCTATATTTTATGGAGTCCCCAGTGCAGTTCTTTCATTTGGAGTCTTTGGTTTTGCTTCTCTCCCTTATGGTGGGTTTTATTAGTTACATGATACTTTTGGTGACAGTCACATATGTCTCCAGAGGTTGGTGAGCAGAGTTATTGCACTGACTCTGCAGCCAGACTGTAGTGGGTTGAATCTACTTTGCCTCTTACTTGCTATAGGACCCTCAGTTTACCCACAGGTAAAATGGGAATAAAAGGAGAAAGTACCTCATGGAATTGTTAGGCTACTTAGTGCCAAAAAGGTATTTCTTCCTGTTCTCTTAGGGTTTTTTTCCCTATAATTACACCACTGTATTGTAGCATTGGCTCCAGAAAGTGGATCACAGACTGTGCTGAGCTGGCTGCATTGAATAACCTAGGAATCTTTTTTAGTATATGTGCTGCCGAAACGAGCATACCTAGGAATCTTTTTAAAAACAGATTCCTCATGGCTTCTTACTAAATAAAATTCTTGGGATTGAGGAAAGAGCCATTCCTAAGAGAATCTGTGATTTATAAAGTTTTCCAAGTTAAAAAAAAAGTTCCCATGGAATTCTGATGTGTAGTCAGTTCAGGAAACCATTGTTCCAAAATATATAGAGAAATTATAGTAATGTTCTATTTATGTCTTCTAGGACACACATGGTCTTTAATGTTTGTAAGATTTTTCCATATTGTGCCTAGCTGTTGTACCTTCATTTCTCCACAGTATATTTTATTTTATGAACAGTTTATTTTTCTTGTTGAAGAATTTCTGGGTTGTGTCCAAGACTTTTGCTAATATAAAACAAAGACACTGTGCATTTCTATGTACATACTGTTCATCTCTTTTTTTGTTGTTTTTTTTTTTTGGTACTAGGGATTGAACTCGGAACCTTGTGCTTGCTAGGCAGGCAGCGGAACCACTGAGCTAAATCCCCAGCTCCCATGTACATACTGTATTTCATGTTGTGCATACACATACAGTTAGGTTTTTAGAAAATAGGTACTACTTTTGTTTTTCTGTATGCTCATATGCCTATAAATGTATAAACAGTCTGTAAGAAAGTACAGTACTTTTGTTTTGCTTCTGTCTGTCTGTATATTAAAGAATCTGCAGGCCGCAACCAGATCACACAGGTTCTGCACTGCAGAACTACAGGGGGCGCTGTGCACATGGCCTGAGAAGGGAATGGTGCCTCAGAATTGCAGTGAGAAACTAAGTGACTTCCTTGTTTAATAAAAAAGCTATTAAAATAAAATAAAAATTTATAAATTAATAAAAAATTACAGAAAACAAAAAACCCAGAGATTTCTGTAGTGTTTTCCATCTTGCCTCTACCCTGTGAAAGCTTTGTCACATTTATGGGGTGACATTTATAGAGACCTGTGATTATTCTCCCTGGTTAGAAATCATGTTTTTCTAGAAAGAACATGCAGACCTATTAAACTTTTCACAAAATAATTTTTAAAAAGATGACTTGAACTCCCTCATAGAACACTGCATTTGTGGTGGGAAGAATGTTTTTCCATGATTAAAACAACTTTTTTTTTTCTCTTGGTGCTGGGGATTGAATCCAGGGTCCTCACATGTGCTTATCATGTGCTCCACCACTGAGTACACCCCCAGCTGAAACATCTCATTTTTATTGCACAGACTAGTTATAAGACCTTACGTCCTGGCTAGAATATTATGTATGACATTAGAAGAGGTTTGGTATTTCTAGCAGTAGCATTGTGATACTCCTGTTGGTCTAATAGAAACTTCTTGGAAGATTTCTTTATTTTCTGTCTCCCTTTTTGAATCTCATTAAATTCTTACTAGATAGAATACCATCTCAGGAAACTAAAATAGCCTTAATACTGGTAATTTTTCTTTAGTTTGTTTGAAAGACTTGATAATTTTATGATCTAATAACTACTATTCTCTTTTTTTTAGGTTTTCCTAGAGGATTATTTAAAGAAAATTCAACGAGTGGATTTTGATATATTCCACCCATCTTTACAGCAGAAGAATACATTACTTCCTTTGTCTTTATATATTCAGTCATGGAGGAAAAGATATTAAAATAACTCCCTGGTACCGATGTTAATTTACTTTCAATTTATTTGTTTATAAAAGTATACTTGTTAGGGTTTTTTATTTAGAAACAACAGATATTGGGGCCAGGGATTTAGCTCAATGGTTCTGCAGCCTGCCTTGCAAGCACAAGGACCTGAGTTTGGTCCTCGGTACCAACAAAAACCAGAAAACAAAACAGAAACAACAGGTACTATATCTGTTTCCCGAAGAGAAAAGGAATTCTTGGGTGGGTGTTGCATAGCTCACAGAAGTGGTGTGGGTTTGCTGTGGAATTAGAGACCCTCCTGAAAGTCTGCCATCGGGCACCATGAGCCCAGGCAGTGGCTGCTGTGCCATCTGTGCGAATTCAGAGCCCATGAGAGGTAGAGGAAATGTCATCCTCTTTCCCTCACCTCCCCTAGACGAAGGAAAGGGAAAGCCGGTCAAATTAGCCCTGGGATTTACAGCCAAAACTCATGTGTTCAGTATAGTTGGAAAATGCATTTATTTAGGAATCACGAGGAATGAACTTAGCCTTTGAGGCGTACTGGTCACTGTGTTGAGGGCTTTATATCCCTAACATTTAATCTTCACAACCTTGTGTGAAAATTTAGCCATGATGATAAAACAAGGCGAGGCAGCTGCTAGTAAGAGCCGGCTTCCTAATTTGATTTCACATTTGGCTAGTCCAGAAGCTTTTGCTTTCCTGTTAATTCCACCACACCAGTCTGTCATGCAGCATGGTTATGATCATGAACAAAGCTGCACTGGCAAAATGTGTATTTGTATTGTAACTTTTATTAGCAGAATTGTATCAAACATTCATTAAGGGGTATACAATTTTAAAAAGTAGTATAAATTGAGTTTCCCAGTGATAGGCACTATGATTGATATATATATGTGTGTGTGTGGTATATTACTCACTTGATCTTCTTAAAAACCCTATGAAAAAAGGCAATCCTTTGGTAATTGAAATTTTAAATTATAAAATGGATAGCAACTGGGAAAAATTTAAATTATTTATATTGCTATTAATTGGTAAATTTTTTATCTGTATAAGTCTCTCCTTAAAGACAAGATTATGCCAGTTTCCCCTTTTTTTGCATTTTTAGTGGTCTTGTCTCCTGCCCTAACATCTCCAGTATATTTGTGCCATTTCTCTGAAGTCTTTGGTTTCAGGTATGAATTGTGCTTATTTAAGCTGTGAGTTCATAATGGCTTAAAATATTACCTTTTTGAAAATTCAAACAGAGCTTTTCAAAGGCAAGAGCATATTGGTTCATTCATCAGGTCCTCCCTCGGTACCCAGAACAAGCTTCCAATATAGAGCAAGTAGAAATTAGTGAATGTTTAATTGAACAAATGTACAATGTGGTTGTGCATATCAGCGTACTTTCAGTTGATACTGATGCTGAAAGAACATCCTCTTGTTCAGTTCTATGGCTTTAGAGAGCCTTGTAGCTTGTCTTCAAAGGCAAGTGCAAGGAAATGGGACATGTTTCCTCTTGAGAGTCTAAGTGACCTAGGGTTGGAGAGTTCATCACAAAGAGTCTTTATTAGCATTGTCTGTTGGTCTTCCCAGGTTAAATTGGGCAGTAATCAGGTGCTAACTATCTTGGTTCCTGTCTCAGGGTCTTAAAACAGAAGGGTTCAAACACTCAGCTGGATTACTGATGCTTTAGTGGCTCAGAAGCCAAATTAATATTAAGTAAGTAATTTCAAAACACTTCCTAAGCCATTTTAGATTTGATAGCTTAGAGATTTGTATGAACTAAATTTACCAGTCTCATAGAGAAAAAAATGAAGTCTTAGTCAATGGTATTTACCATACTATTAATTTCCTGGCATAAAATACTCCTTAAGATGGTGCCAACATTCTCGTTTATTTTCAAATCTCTAGGTTTGTATTAGTATTTTAAAGGCATCAGGTAAAATTTAAAACTGTTTTAGTTGCATCTTGATACTGACTAGGTAGAGAGCAACCAGTAACAAATATTAAGTACAAAATACAGGTCAGTCTAAATGTAGGTAAAGTTGCCTATCATTAAGAAATAAGTTATGGATTGTTTGTTTGCTTTTTGGTACATACTCAACAGTGAGTTACATCCCCAGCTGCCACCATTCCCCTTTTTGGTATTTTTTTAATAGTATATAATTGAGATACATAAGAATTATATTCATCGTGGACCTAGCCCTTTTAAATTTTATTTTGAGACAAGGTCTCACTAAGTTGCCCAGGTTGGCATCGAACTTGCTACCCTTCTGCCTCAGCCTCTCCAGTAGTGGGGATTACAGGCATGTGCCACCATGCCTGGCATGGGCATGTTCTTAATCATTGGCAGCATTCTTTCTCTCTTTTTGTTTAAACCTTTCTTTTTGATGAAATTAAATAATTGTTGAGAAATGTAATAGTGGATAACACCTACTGAACATGAGCTTGGACAGGTGGTGTACTTTGCACTTCTGTGTTTTGCAGTGAAGTAAGTCTTTATCTTTCAACTGATGAAACTGTCTCAGAGATACAAAGTTCAAGGTCACGCAGCTGTTGGTACTAGAGCTGCATGCCAAAGCCACTTCACTTCAATGCCAAAGCCCAAAGCCCATTAGTTTTTACCATCCTTGAGACTTGTAAAATAAACTGCCAAGTGTAAAAGCTCAAGGGCATGACTTTTTTCAGAAATAAGTATTACTGCATAAATTTCAGGTATAGATTAGGTTAAAAAGTAATTACTATATAAATTCCAAGTGCAAATTAGGTGAGAGAGAAATAGGTTGAAATAGGTCTCAAGTGTTGGCTACTGAGTGTGCACAGAGGGGCACTTACCTGCCTTGGAGGTCAGAGAAGGTTTCCCAGAGGCGGCGGCATGTGAATGTGTCAGGAAGGTTGGGTAGGAGCCAGGGCTTGGACAGAGTGTGGACGTTCTTGTGGGGAGGTCCTGGCCAAAGGAGCAGGATATACAAAGAACAGAATGTAACGGCCAGCGTTCTAAGGAAAGCTTGTGAATAAAAAGTGGCCACATCCTCTAGTCTAGTGAAACACTTTGAATTAAGATCAGAGACGGGAGTATGTATTTTGCCCATTTCAGTATACCTTATGTGCCCTTGTATTTGTTTTAGGTCATACAAATTGGATTTCTCTGAAGACACTGGCCTAAGAAAGTTTTGTCCAGAAAGATCCACAGAGTTGTAAACATTATGCAGATGGTTATTGAAAATAAAATAAAACAAAATATCCTACTGGTTTTTTTAGTAAGGAGAACAGAGCAAGAAACCATACACACCCAGAGCTGGGGAGGCTACTGGAAATGGGTCAGAAGGAGGGAAGAGCAGATGAGGGCTGAATACATTAAAATAATGTGGACACTCTACCTACTTTCTTCTTTAGTGAACATACATTTCTTGGATAACTGTAAAATTATTTCTCAAAAATTAGAACCCTTCAAATGAGAAAAGTGGTGGTAGACAGGGAATGTGACTATATTTATAGAACAGTGAATAGGTAGATAGGTGGACTTGAATTTTTCCATTGTACATACCAGTTAAAAAGAGTTTGTTCAACAGCAAAAAGGAATAGTAGCACAATAGACTATTAAATATGTGACATTCTTTAGTATAAGCTGAAAGAAATTGAAATAGTTTAGATGCAGAGCAATAGAGTACAGTGATGTAAAACACTGCCCTTAGGAGTGGATTCTGGAGTCCCTGCCCTGCCTTCCTGACCACCATGTAATCTCAGCAAGTTTGTAAAATATACAGAATCATGTCAGCCTCAATGCTTGTGAGGAACAAATACGGTCAGATGTGTAAAATAATAATAACCTACATCTAGTAAATAACCAATATCATTAACATTCTTATACAGAAGTCTCAACCTGACAGCCTGAACCTAATTAGGCCTACAAGTATATTCTATTTTGCAGGTATGGCATTTGAAAAGAAGAACTTGAGTGCTTTTAGACAGGACATGTTCTTTCCAATTGGCCGCTGGTCCTAGCATGAGCTCTTACCTCACACCCAGCCCCATTCAGACATTCATATTTCTTGCTCACTGTGTAAACACTTGAGTGGGCCACCAGTGGCTACAGAGAATTGCTGGCTAGTGGGGTAATAGCAAGTGACATACAGCTTGAGGCTGGCTTCAGGAAGTGCAGCTGTGCTTTCTCCCAAAATGCTACTCTATTTTAATTATTGTTTACACCTTTCTCCCACACTCATACCAAGTTTCCTTGCTTGCGAGTCAGAATCCCCAGAATGTACTATAGATCTTGATGGTGCTACAAAAATCTTGGTGGTCTGAGTAAGTGTGGCACAGTGTGTCATGGGAGTGCAACTCTCAGAATCTGTTCACTGGGGCTGGGACCAGTAGGTGAAGGATGAACTGGAAGTGTGTGTCTAAGATGTGCTAGCTGGGGAATGCATACGGCATCCAAGAAGCTAAGTCATTGGGTACAACTGGGAAGCAGGACAGGAAGGAAAAGTGAGGCTGGAGAGAGAAGTCACAATCACATTATGATGTTTGGTCTTTTAAGAGTGACACAAGAGGGGCCGGGGATTTAGCTCAGTGGTTTCGCCGCCTGCTTGCAAGCACAAGGACCCGAATTCAATCCCCAGTGCCAAAAAAATGACACGAGATAAGTACTTCTAAGATGACTCATAACATGTATTTATGCATGTACGCATGGATATTTAAATTATTTGAAGTGTAATTGTGTATTTGGATCAGTAAAGCCTTGAATCAGATACAAGATAGAATGTCCTTATTGTTATTTGCTAATTCTGTGGGTGGACTTTTTCTTCCCCTGCACAAATACTATTTTCCTTTCCTCATTAAACAGCCTTGGTTTGGTGTACTGTTTTTCCTTTTATTTTTAATCATGATTAATCTTCCCAGCTGGTTAGTTATATAATAATATCCTGTGTGTTTAAACACGGTCCTACATAATGAATTTCTCAGTGAACAAGTTCAAGAGCTTTCAAAACCACAAGATCTCTTTGATGGGTGCTACAAGAATTCTTTGGGAATCCAGCATTAATGATTTGCGAAGCTATTTCACTATATTCTACATGTTTTTCTTTTTGCTGCAGTTTTATGTAATCTTAATTTTCTAATTTGATTCATAAGTTGAGAAATTTCTCACTTAAAGATAAAGCCTCTACCCTTTTCTTGTAAGCTGTTCACTGTGGTTGTTAGAAATAGACCTAAGTCTTGCTTTGGGGGCTGTGTATAATATACTCTTTACTATTTTTAAATAATGAATGTATTTTTCTTTACAAGCAACTCACATGTCTCATTGCAGAAATCTTGGCGAGAAAATACCAAGGTTGTAGGGGTTAATTATTTTAAAAATCACATATAATTTCGTCAGGAAAGAGATAACCACCATCCATCCTTCCAGTTCTTTCTTTGGCATACATAACATACAGCAGTGGTACACTTGATGTATTGTTTCTAATCTGCATCCTAGCTTCACAATACGATGTAAAAAAGGATATATTAGAAAAATCTACTTTATTTTTATTCTACAGAAGATCATTTTAATTTCCTAGGAATATGTTCTCTCTCTCATTTTGCAGTTGTGGTCCAGATGTACTTAAGGGCCCAGCCTTACAAGGTTGGCCTTTCCTTTATTCCTTAAAATAAAGTGTTCAAGCCACTCTCCCATGTGATATTCTCTGAAAAGCCGAGGTAACCTTTGGCGGTATTTACAGGGAGCTCCAGGGCAGACTGGAACACGAGATTTATGACTTACCCTGCCACTGCTCATGATAGGTTTAGTTGTCTCCAGTATGGATGAGTTTGAGCATCTTTTTATATACTTAAAAGCCATTTGTTTATCCATTGGTTTAATTCTTTGTATTCTTTGTCTAGTTCATGATCTTAAAAAAACTTTCTTCCTACAATTACTTTTAATACTTTCATATTTTTATTTTCCTGCATTTAAATCCGTATGGAGTGGACTGGGGATTTAGCTCAGTGGTTCTGCTGCCTGCCTCGAAAGCACAAGGTCCAGAGTTTGATCGCCGGTACCAGAAAAAAAAAAATCCGCATGGAGTTAGTTTGAGGCAAGGTATGAGGTATGGGTCTGCAGATGGTTGCTTAGGCCATGAGATTTGAAAGGCTAAGCATATATTCATATATTCAGTTTCCATGTGTATTTAAATCTGAAAGGTATTTTAATAAACTAGAGGAGGTCACCTTTTAAAGGAATTTTCTCTTAAACCCTTTTTACTAAAAATACTTTTGGGGAAAAAATCCTTTTTGAGGAGTGGTCACTTTCTTGGTTATTTTTAGAAGTCTTTTTTTTTTTTTTAAAAATTACTCTGTCTAAAGTAGGGTAGTGTAGAGCCCAGAGAAATCAAATTTTAGTCTCATAGCTTTCGCTGTCTTTTACTAGAACAAGAAAAACAAAGCATATTTTCTCATTCTCTCCTCCCTCCCTTCCTCCCATTCTCCCTGCCTTCTTCCCTCCATTCCTCCCTCCCTCTCTCTCAGAAAGTCAGCAGAAGGGAGGAGGAGGGTAAACTAGAGGTCTTTGTAAATCACACTGCAAGTCCATTTGCCTGAGCAAAAAAATGACATTACATGGATTTAAATCATCTTGACTATCTGTTTTGTTTTTATTCTCTGTGTTGAAGAAAGCCTTTTCTTTTCCTTCTTTTTTTTTTTAAACCCAGGGAACACTGAACTACCTCCCAAGTCCTCTATAATTTTATTTTGAGATAGGTTCTTGCTAAATTGCTTGGGCTAGACTCAAACTTGGGATCTTCCTGCTTCAGCCTTCCCAGTAACAGATTACAGGCATGTACTACCACGCCTAGCTAAAATATTTGTTATGATCCCAGATTAACCAAAAAACAACAAAAAAAAGCTTTCGAGTTGGTTGAGTTGGGTTAGCTCAGATGTGAGCCATATATCGAAGAGAAGCAGTTTGCAGGGTCCAGGGCTCAACCAAAGACTGTGAGGCAAACTAATAAGGTAGTTCCTCCTAAATTTACTCATTCAGGTAAATTTTCAGGGTTCATTTAATGTGGATGTAGCTGCTGCCTCTCAGTGAGGACTGTTCTCCCCACACAAGGTCCTGTTTTCCTGTTTTCTGTTTTAGCTCCTGATCCTGGTGCCAGTCTCAAGCACAAAGAGGAGCAGAAGTCCAGCTTCACCTTGGGCCTCTGATGATGCTGGGTGGGGGGGTGGCTCTTAGTTTCTGCTGGGCCCCATCCTGGCCAGGAAAGTGAGGGGTGCCTGTGACCACTCCCCTTGTGGCCTTGCTGTGGTGTGGACAGTGGTCAAAGTCCAGAGGCCACTAGGTCTCCTCTGTCCCCACCCAGCAGGGTGGGGACTGCACTGACACCATGGGGCAGGACCCTTTTTACTGTCAGCTGGAGACAAGTCCAGGCTCCTGTGGCCTTCTCTGAGGTCACACTGTGGAGGCGGAGCCCTCGTTACAGCTGCTACGGAGGCAGGGCTCCCACTCCTTGGGTGGTATGGCTGGGATGGGCTGCAGTTGTATCTGTAGTCACTGTCAAAAAGACTTTTTTGGCCTTGTTCGGCTGCCCTTCTGGTCCTTTGGCACTGTGTCTTAGTCTGTTAGGTGTTGCTGTAACAAAATGCCCCTGGTGGGTATTGTATAAAGAAAAGTTCACTTGGGCCATGATTCTGGTGGCCCGAGAGTCACAAGGGCAAGTCCGGAGGGCAGCATCTAGTGAGGGGCCCCTGGATTCATCACTGTGGCAGATGGCATCATGGAGAGCACATGAGTGAGAACCCACATGGCCGAAAGGAAGCAAGAAAGCGGGAGAGGCCAGGCTGGCTCTCCCACAACAGCCTGCTTCTGCAAGAGCTAAACCAGTCCTGCTCCAGAGAGAGCCCGTTCACCCACCTAGAGGGCAGAGCCCCGATGACCTAATTGCCTGCCACTAGGCCCCACCTTTTAAAGGCCCCACAATCCCAAAGCCACCACAATGGGCAACGCTCTTCCCACACACAAATCGTCAGGGGACAAACCATAGTAACTAGAAAGAACAGGCTTGTGCAGATTTTGAGGTTGCTCCTCTTCATTTTTCTGGGTTTCCACCTTCTTCAGATCCACGTGTGGGATATAGGAGATCAAAAGAAAACCTAGAGAGCAAGAGCGCATCACCAGCTTGTTCTTTGGATCCTGTCTTAGTCTGTTGCTGGGACACAATACCTGGCACCCACAATTTAAAGGAAGAGAGGTTTATTTTGGCTCATAGTTGGGGGAACATCTAGATATAACAGACCCTAAAGTGCCTGGGGGTCTGCCTTCTGCCCTCCTTTCTTCAGTGTAACGTTCAGGGATTTTAGCTGTACTTAGAGCAAAGGGCGAAAGACACCCCTGCTCCATCTGCCTGGAAGCAGTCGGGAGACAACTTACAAGGATCAGTTACCTTCCTGTTGTGGCCTGCCGCTGGGCACGCTGCATCCCCCACTGGTCAGCGTCTGGCACATGATAAGAGCTTCAGGATGTTAGTGACTGACTGAATCCTCAGTTTCCAAATGAAGAAATTTAGGGGATTAAGTAATTTTCCCTAAGCCACACAGCTAGTAGCAATGGGAAGAACTGGGATTTAAAAAATGGGCCTGAGCTCTCAGAAACATCACTGGGCACTTATGAGATGCAAGGTTCCTTTTGTTCTCAGGACAAAGGATGAGTGAGAGGAGGCCTCCAATTGAGACAGCCACAATGTGACAGTGTGACACTGTTGTACTGAATTAACAATGTACTTGCATTCTGCAAGCCAGTGCCCAAAGCTGTCAAGTCTTTCCTTCCATTCACTGCCAAACTTCCTGCCGGCGTCCTAATTACTTCTTAATTCCTGTGCAAATGGGTTTCCACTCCAGTTTCTCCTCAGCAGCTGCCCTAAAGAACAAATTCTGTTTTGTTTTTTGTTTTGTTTGTTTTTTGCAGTGCTGGGGATTGAACCCAGGACTTAGGCAAGCACTCTACCATCGAGCTACATCCCCAGGCCTTTTATTTTTAGTATTTTGAGACAGTTCGTTGCTAATTTTTACTTTTATTTATTTTGAGGCAGGTTCTTGCTAGGTTGTCCACACTGGCTTTAAACTTGGGACCCTCTTGCCTCAGCCTTCCAAGTTGCTGAGATTATAGGTGTGTGGTACCGTGCCCAGATCCCAATTCTCATCCTTTTAAGATTCTCTGAAGCATTTCCTAACATTTCCCACCATGTCCTGACTTTTGGCCTTCATGATGTTCCACTTTCTTGATCTGCTTTCTGTTTTCTCTTTCTCCTCAAGTTCAAAGAACTGCTGGAGATCCCTCCTTTCTTTTGCTGACAACTTCTCCTTCCCAGCTTATCTAAGGACACAGCCTCAACAAGGTAAATGCACTCACTCGCTCACTATTCATTGACTGAGCGCCTGCTAGGTAGCACACTCTGCCCTGTAGCAGTGGACAAGGCAAACAAGGGAGCTCTCCTCATGGAGCTAGTATTCTAGTGGAAGACAGAAAACAAGCCACAACGAATCAGCCACGGAACACAGCGTGTCAGCAGTGTTAGACCTGTAACTGTGTGCACGCTCTCGGTTACCTCTTAGACTCCAAAATGACTGAGGGGAAGACTTGTGGGTGTAGAGCTACTGCCACCACCTTGTGCTGGGTTCTCATGATCGTTTACTAAGGCAGAGCCTCCACATAGTTATGACTGAAAATTTCTGCTGAATTAAAACAATATTATTTTTTTCTGAGACTTTTATTTACTAATGCTCAGAACAGTTTTAAATGTCCTCAGTGTTCATAATGAATTTGAAACCTATCCCGCCATAGGTCCGCTGTGTGATATGGGGCAAGTTACTTAACCAGTTTCAGCCGTAGTTGTTCATGTCCCTGGGGAGACTTAACTTGAGAACCTTGTATCCATTCCATGCAGGCCCCTGTGGTACCTCTGTGTCCCAAGGTGAAGGTCTCTTTTTTTTGAGAGGTACAATAGAATATCGAACCAGGCAGCTTGGCCTCCTATGCAGACTCTTCTACTTCTTAGTGATTGACTGTTAGCAAATTATTTAATCTCTCAGTGCCTCAACTTTCTCATCTGTAAAATGGGATAACCCCTAGCATTCTCATGAAGATTAAATGAGTTAATTCCTATAAACTGCTGAGAATACTGATGGTGCTTAGCCCTACAAGAGTTTTTCCATTTTAATCTATTTACATACATACTTTCATCACTTTCATAGAAAGTCAGGTCACTAGATTTCATCTATTATAATCTTGTTGACTTTAAGGTTTGATTATTTTCCATCTTGGATGCCTTAATGATTTCAGGTTATCAAGTGTATATTTATCTCTCAGCTTCAGTGGATGAACTTCTAAAAAAAATGCTGAGTTTCTCTCTACTTTGGATTATGAAATTAAAAAGATATACACAAACAAAGCCAAACCATATAAAAATTCATGAATTTGGAAGCTGTATTTGAAACAAGTAGGCCAGATGGCAGATAATGAATATACACTAAAACTGTTAATGTCATACATAAGGATTAAAATGTATCAACAACTACAAGCTGGGCAGAGAATTTCTGGTGCCATAATTCACTTTCACGGCTTCTGGCTGTGTAACTCAACTGCAGTTAAAACAAAACCCCTCTGTCCCACATAGGTCCTTTTTCTCAGGTTGGTGGTTTTGAAGCATATCTCTCATGATTTTTTCCCATTCTATCTCCCACTAATCACCTTCCCTTTATTATTTGACTAAATCAGAGGGAGAAAACAAATTTTAGAAAACAAACAGTAAAAAAGAAATTTCTACAACAGAGAAACGCTGGTGATAATACAGTTCATGTAGAAGCTGATATCACCCTCCTTAAATGACAAAACTGGTTTTACATGGCTAGTTCTGTATTGATATTTTAGTTTATTATTGCCAGGCACTGAACCCAGGGCCTGGTGCATGCTAAACCTGTGCTGTACTCTGAACTACACCTCTAGACCCACAGATAATTGCATTCCTTTATTCATTCATTCGTTCATCCATCTGAGGATTGAACCCAGGCCTTCACACTGAGCTACATTCCCAGCCTTTTTTATTTTGGGACAGGGTCTTGCTAAATTGCCCAGGCTGGGCTTGAACTTGCAATCTTCCTGCCTCAGCTTCCCAGTGTTACAGTTACAGGCCTGTGCCACCACATCTAGCTCCCTGGATGGTTATTTAAAAGCATAAGGCAGACAGCATGAGCACAGTGTCCCCATTAGCCAGTCTGCCTGGTGGACTTGCTGACCATCACAGGGATGTCCTGGGGGCTCCTGGGCCTGCAGTGGGATTTAGGAGCTTAGCACTCCCCAGGGCTGAGCCTAGCAACCTTTGCACAGGCACAGGGGCTTGCAGCCCAGAAATGCTCAGGTATTTACGAATACCTCAGATACCTCCATCCTAGGCAGCGTTCCCTAGGAGATAAGAATGTGGGTGGTGGAGACGTGTTCCTCCCACTGTAAGAGCTGGTGGCTGAGTGGCTTGTGGGAAATTGAACAACAGTGGGCTGAAGTCACTACAGTTCCCCAGCTCAGCTCTAGCAACCCCAGGGCATCTCAGAACCAGCTGCATCGTCACTACAAACTCTACATCCTGTGCCTTGTTTGGGGTTGTGGTCTTACTAGGGGCTACTAGCTGCCCTGGTAGGAGTTTGAGGACCTGGGACAGGTTTTGTTTTGTTTTTTCTGCTGTTCACTTTCATTCCTTTAACCCTTCATTCACTCTGCACAGACTAGTGTTATCTTAGGGAGACAGGAGTAGCAACAAAACATGCTGGTCCCACTTTGATCATTTTTAACCTCCTCCTTCTCAGAAGTTAATCTCTGCATGCATCTTGGCACCAGCACCATGCCTGTCTCTTAGGTTCCTTTCTCTCCATATCTCCTGCCTCCCCTATCCAGAGCATCTAAGACCCAGGGCCTTCCTGCTGGGCTGCCCCACTTTGAAGTCCAACCTACACATGCCCAGGGCAGCTCCCCACATCAGAACCCTCCTTGCCTGTCTGAACCTAACTGTGCGCTGGTCTGTTTCCTAAGAGCCTTACTCTCCAGGGTGGAGGCTGTGGTTTCCTTTACACTAGTCTACAGTCTGTGGTAACAACAGGCAGCCCTTGGCGCTCATCTTAGTTACCCTGTAACACATGCCTTTCCTGTCAAGGCAAAGTAGAGGCAGCAGCCTGCTTGCAGTTGGGGCTGCCTGAGCCGCTAGAGGCAGAGCAGGGCTCCCAAGTTTCCTATTAGGGCTCAGAAGTCCTGATCAGCATTTCCGTCTGAAGCCACATTCTTGCACTGAGGCTCTTCAAGGCAGAGAGTGTGGCTCCTGCCTCTGCACTGAAGTGGGACAAAGCCACAGAGGCAGTGCAGGGTCACGAGTGGCCCAGGCTGACCTGCTCTACCCATTGGATACCAGGCGCGTCTGTGTGGTGGGGCAGTGCACTGCTTTTTCTGGCTGGAGCTGAGATATGGTAAAAGAAAGGACAGGGAGACGGGAGACAAGGGAATCATGACTACAAAATTGTTCTTTTAAGACTACAACTTCTGGGTCCCAGTCAGAGTTACTCAAGGCAACCCGTATTGGCATTCCTTTGGTTAAATTTAGGCTCCTTTCCTTCCAATCTCTCTCTTAAGGGCCTGCATTCTATTCCTTGAGTGTGGCCCTTCTAATTTCTGCCTAACAAAACCTGTTCCATGCCCCTTACTGCCTCGTTCTGAAAATTCTTAACTTACTCTACAAGAAGGGTGGGTTAGGTTCCTTATCTCCGTTTCAGGAACCTCTGGGACCCTGTCCGGTAAGAGAGTTCAAAACATCTGTCAAGGCAGGCCCAGCACGATAGGCCCTGTACACATCCTCGCGGGCAGCAAGCATCCTGCGCGATTTGAAGAGCCGGGACGAGAAGGGAGGGAAAGCAGCCCCCATCAGGGTCTCCCCAGGCCGAGAGCAGGAGCCCAGCGCGGGGATGGCAGGAGATGGGCCGGGGTGTCACTGCAGAGGCAGCTGCGGGGTCTGCGGGGACGACGGGCGTGGTGAAGGCTAGGTCCTTCCTAGCCTCCAGTTACCTGGTTCTCCACGCGGCCGAGGGTCGCCCGGATGGACCGCTCCGCGACACTCCTGCCTCTGCCTCCTGGACCTCGCAGGCCGGGAAGCATTTCCACACAGCAGGAGCAGGAGCGGATTTCCGCTGCTGGGTTTGTCTCCCGGGCTGCGGGAAGCCGGTGGAGACAGAGGCGACGCCCCCCTGGGTTTTGGGCCGGGGAGGACCGCGCTCCCCGCTCCCCGGGGACCACAGGGTCCGCGGCCTCGCCCTCCCTGACCTTCCGCTCTCCCTCTCTGCCTGTCCTTTTACGGTCACCCTTCCCTCGGGGTCTGTCCTAGGGACTTTGTCACTTTGACCCTATTTCCTGCTACTTCCGTCCATCGCTCTGGCTCCTTTGAACACCTTCACCCCATCCTTTGTCATAACATTTAAAATAAAAATGGATCTGAATCTGACCACAGCTTCCAGTTTATAGGACATATTAAAGACATCAAGGTGATGCAGCCAGCAAAACGCAGTGTGGGAAGACTAGAGTGTAGCAAACAATAGGAAGGAGAAGGAGGAAATCCCCTGAGATTTAAAAACTTATCCGCCAAACCCAGTCTGTGGTCCCAATTTGACTCCTAATTCAAACAAACTTTTTAAAAATGAAAATTTAAACTTGACTTGATATTGATAATATAAGAAATCATTGTTGAGCTGGGGATTTAGCTCAGTGGTTTCGCTGCCTGCTGTGCAAGCACAAGGACCCAAGTTTGATCCCCAGTACCAAAAAAAAAAAAAAAAAAAGAAATCATTGTTAATTTTCTAAAAGGTATAATGGTTTTTTTTTTTGGTACCGGGGATCGAACTCAGGACCTTGCACTTTCGAGGCAGGCGCCAGAACCACTGAGCTAAATCCCTGGCCCTAAAAGGTATAATGGCTTTTTAAAAAAAGAGTCCTTATCTTTAAAGATTCATACTGAAATGTTTATGGTGCGAATTATAGTGCCTGGAATTTGCTTCAAAATAATAACGCAGAAGTAGGTGAGGGTTGGGGTGTAACAAGGCCATGGTCTGATAATCGTTGAGGGTGGCCTTGGGAGTTCATGTATGATTCTTTCTCCATTAAAACATGTCTCCATTTTTCAAGTTTTCAAAAAGAAAATAGTCTCAGCATTTTCACATGGCCCTGAAAGCACGTGGAAAACGTGAGAACTGGGGGTCCTTTTTGTTACTGACTTGTATGGCTCCTCTTGTGAGCTGACCCCTCACTGGGCTGGGTTTTGATCTCAGGGAAAAGAGTGAGAAACAGTCGGATTGGTCTTGACCCGGGTCAGGGGCGTGTCTGCAGTTTGGCTCGGGTTTTAACCTGGCTGGACTTCCCTTCCTGAACAGAAACTAAAAGTGGCTCTGGGTTTCCAACCACTTGAAGATGGTTTTGCAGCTCTTTCAGTCTCCATGCGCCTGGCCTGTAATTATCAGCGTGTGATCTGCTGCCTAACTTCCCCTTTCTATAAATGGCAGAGATTTCCTCTGCCTCTCTTGCTGACTAGAAGGCAGTGAGCTGTCTTTGGTGTCTCCCCCTCTTCTCTGTGTATATCCATTTAGTCATCAGGTTTATTGATTCTTCCTTCACAGTGTTTTTGACTCATCTCTTCTTTCGACGTTCATCACTCCCTTCTAATCCCAGGTGTGGATTTTTTCCTACTTGTATTCACCTCCTCACCAGCAACTGGCTCTTACTGTCCTTCCTCCAGCTATCCCTCTGCCACTGACCACTAGAGAGAACCTGGAGATCAAAGGCTTCATATTTAGTCTGAGGCCAGAAGAGGGAAAATTCCCCCTCACTCCAAATTCTTTCCCTTACAATCTCAAGAGTTTCATTTAGAGAAAGTTGGAATGATGATTATCAGGCAGCCAGCAACTCTGTACCTCAAAAAGAGTCTAATGTGGAAAACATTGTTACTCAGTTGTTAAGCAAACACATTGTTTACCGATTGTTGGTAGGTCAACAGTTTCTCAGACCTGGATAGTCAACAAGCAGAACCCAAGGTCACAAGGATTTCATTCAAGTGGCTCAACAGACAGATGAAAGAGCTCAAAATGGAGGGTCTGGAGATTCCTTTACTCACTTTAACATAAGTGCAATACAGTAGGTTTCTAAATCGTGGGCACAAGGTTTGACCAGTGACTTTCAGGTTTGTGAATTTGCTCATTTGTATGAAGTTGTGGGTGTGTAATCATAAAATCATTTTTAGTTATGCACTTAAATCATTTTCTTTATTGGAAAACAATTACATTAAATAAAATTAGGACCATCCAGGAAAATTCAGTGGTCATAAAGCCACTGGAGCCAAACACAACCTCACAATGCTTAGAACGAATTTCTTTGAGGGCCCCAAAGAAGCATTTATCATCTTAGCATCCTTGATTAATGACCTCCTTTTTACTTGGATTTTCTCCTTCCCAGGTCCACCATTAATATCGTTTGGGGAAGAGTTGTTAAATGACCTAGTCAGAGGGTTTCCCTGGAATTTTCTAGTTGGTCTGGTGAGAAAGGGTCCTCTTTCCTCTTTGGAGGAAATTAGGGATGTAGCTGCTCAGAATGTGAGTTTTCTTCGACCAGCCAGCCTGAGAAAACTGGGAGAGGGACTTGAAGGATGGAGTCTCTGGCTCCAGGTATGCCTGAGGCCAGCCTCACCCCTACCTCTCCAGTTACTTAACCTTAGAAATCCTTTTGCTTAAGCAGTTCTAGGTCACTCTTGTGTTATCACAAACCCCGTTCACATGTCTCTGAATTATTTTGAATTACTATCAGGGAGTCGACAAACACAGATCAGCACAGTATGACTGGGACTAGGTAGCCACAAAAAATCAAAACAACAAAAGGAGAGAGCCGCTTGCTGACTCTAAACAAGGGTTGTGACTCCTCGCCATTTCTAGAAATTGATGAAGTCATAAAAGGGCCCAAATTTTAAATGAGGGAGGGCTCAGCAGTCCTATTACCTAATGCTACATCATTACAAAGAGCGACTTCTGACCAGTCACACCCCATTCATAATTTTCTGCAGTTCTTAATAAAAATTACATGTCTGTGTGAAGCTCTCCAATGCCCAAAGTTTTGCTAACATTCAAATGCCCCAAAAGTCGTTCCTTCTCAGGAAAGGCAGCCTATAGGGTAATTTTCTCACCCCTCACTGGGGCACTCTGGGCTTCCAGAACTGGGCTTGGCCTTGGCGGGAACTTCATTTCTCACAGTGCTCCAAAATGTCCATTTTGCCCTGCTCATGCTGGTCTCTTCCTCCTTCACACGGGTCAGGCCCAGTCCTTCTACTTTTGTTCAAGCTACTCACCCTGCACCCTTCCTCCCACCTGTGTTCTTACTCATCTTTCCCTCTTTCCAAAAAAAAAAAAAAAAATGGCTGTATGTCGAATATGGTCCCGAGTGCTGGGTACAACAGACTCATAGCACACTGTGCTTGTTCCTCAGAATGTGACTGTATTTAGAGACAGGACCTTTAAAGAGGTAATTAAAGTAAAATAAGGTCAGTGGAGTGGGCTCTAATCCAATTTCTAATCCAATCTGACCGGTGCCCCTATAAGAAGAGGAGATTAGGACACAGATGTGCACCGAGGGGAAATAGCATCTGTAAGCCGAGGAGAAACCAAGCCTATCAACAGCTCGATCTGGGACTTCTACCCTCCACTGCTGTGAGGGAATAGGCCAGTTTGGTATTTTGTTATGACAGCTGCTGCAGACTAATCCAAGGGGCTTATGGTCTGGGGAGGGAGATGAGAAGGAAGAGAAGTGAGAACTATGCAGTCTGGTGAGTGTGGTGACAGACACATAGGATGTGGCTGCATGGGCCCCTGTGGTGGGGGACAAGAGGGAGTGTTAGGAAATTTCCCATGGGGAAGTTATTCCGAGTTCTAAAGGTCATGAGAAATGCCCGTGTCTGGGAGGGTTCAGGGGAAGCAGAGGCGAGCCCTCAGGCACTGTGGTGTCTTGCTGTGTGTGCTGTCACCACCCAGCTCTCTACCTGAGCCACAGGCAGTTCCAGCAGAGGTGATTGGGCAGCTTAGTGACTGAGACCCTCCAGTCTCGAAATAAAAAATAAAAAACGAGGAAGGGAATGTAGCTCCGTAAAAGGCCTTGGGTTCAATCCACTGTACAAAAAGGAAAAATAAAGATAATAATGGTTTGTTTAAGTTAGGATTAAAAAAAGCCCACAGACTACCAATAGTAATAAAAATATTCTTTTTCTTCTTTTGGGATTTGTAACTTGGGTTTTTATTTTTATTTATTGTTTTTCTTTCACCTCTTTTTTATTAGTGTGTATCAGTTATATAGACCAGTGGGTTTCATTTTGGCAAATTTGTACATGTGCATAACATACATTGATAATTTTACCTCCTGTACTCCCCTTGCCCCATTTCCCCACTAGTTTCACATTTTTGAGGGGTTTTGGTGCATATAGGATATTTTGATCATATCACTCCCCCTATTGCCTGCCCTCACCCCCCTCTCTCTCCCTCTTATGCCTTTCCTCTTGTCTAATGATAGTCCCCCTTCTACGTTCAGGTCTTCTTTTTAAAAATTTAACATATTAGGAAAAGCATGCAATATTTGTTTGAGTCTGGTTTATTTTGCTCAGCATGATGATCTCCAGATCCATCCATTTTTCTGCAAATGACAAAATTTTGTTCTTCATTATGACTGAATAATATTCCATTGTATACACATACCACATTTTCCTTATCCATTCATCTGTTGATGGGACCTAGGTTGATTGCATATCTTGGCTATTGTGAATTGTGCCACAATAAACATGGGTATAAAGATGATCCTATAGTATGCTGATTTTAATTCTTCTTCCTCCTTCTCTTCTTCCTCCTTTTTCCTCTTCATGCTGGGGATCAAATCCAGAGCCTCATACATGCTAGGCAAGTTCTCTACAACTGAGCTGTGTTTGGGTAAAACAAATCAGCACTACTTTCCAATGATGCCATTCAGCTTCCTTGGTACCAGTCCCATGGCTTGGTGCCAATTCAATTGGCATTCCAGGAAATTGGACTCAAACACAGAGACTTCTTTAGATGACAAATACCATGGTGGGAATAACAACTAGAAATCTAAAACCTGTCTCGTACCATACCTAGACCGGAGACTCCTGTCTGTAACAAAACAACACTTGGTACTGCTATGGCTTGGGTGTGGTTTGTCTCCTATGGTTCATATGTTGGAAGCTTGGTCCTTGAAATAGGGCTTGGTGGGAGATCCCTAGGTAAATGGCCCTTGGAAGGGATTAAGGAAGCTTTCATGGGGCCCTGAGCTCTTTTGAGAATGAGTTGTAATAAGAGTGAGCACAAACCTTTAATCACTCTCTGGCTTCCTGTTTGGTCATATGATTGCTTCTTCTTAAACATGCTGTGGTCATTGTGATACCATTTGCCGTGGAGCCCTCCACAGAGCCAGTGCTACGCAGTTTGAACTTTCAGGTCACAAAACTGAGACATAAATAATCCTTCTTCCTGGACCGGGGATTTAGCTCAGTGGTTCTGGCGCCTGCCTTGAAAGCTCAAGGACCTGAGTTCGATCCCTGGTACCAAAAAAAAAAGTGACAATAATCCTTCTTCCTTTATTAAGTAGTCTGGAGGGCCAGGGATTTAGCTCAGTGGTTTCACTACCTGCCGTGCAAGCTCAAGGACCTGAGTTCGATCCCTGGTACCAAAAAAAAAAAAAAAAAAAAGAATAAAGTAGCCTGCCTTAGGTATTTCATTATAGTAACAGAAAAAAAGAGAATAATACAGATATCTATTGTGGGATTTTGCTTTTGTAACCAACTTTCACAGTAATAGAACTTAAGAAAGAACTGGTGAATAGATGGAGTATATAGTTAGAGGCTGTCTTACTTTTATAAGCCTTAGTTTTAAAAAGCACAGTGAAATTCACAAAACCCTGGGTGCAACTGGACAAAAATTCCTAAAATAAAAAAGTGCTTAAATTGTGTTTGAAGATCTACTTAGGACAGTTTGAAACTGGATTTTCAGCAATGGACATGCACAGAGGGGACCAATTCAGCCAGTCAGTGACCTTTTGATGTGTACAAAATCAAAACTCCCTGTGCACAACATGTAACTCCTCCTGAAAAAAAACATGCAGCCTGTGAAGAGGCTTAATGACTGTCTACATCTGTCCAAAAGACCCCTAAAATTTCCCCTTCTCACTATCCAGCCGAAAGCAGCTTCTCCCTTCTCCTATCCTATAAATTCTCTCGATAACAACTGCCTGGGGAAGCAAATCTGAGCTTTTTCCCACCTTCTGACCTTCTTACCAGTTGACCCTGTGAGAAAAAGCGCTTTCTTTTTGCAAAACCTGAGTTCCACAGCATTGCCTTTCGTGTGCACTGAGCAGAAGGTCCTTGCTTGGGATCAGTAGCTTATAGACCCAGGCCCAAGTAATTATCATTTAGATCTACTCGATGATTTCTGTACTAAAAGCATCATTGCTCAGTCCTGAATTATACTTGGTAAAGTATGCAGCACCACTTCATGACTCCTTAGGAGTATTTTGGCCAAAGGCAGATGACTGATGCCCCCTAAAACCTGGAACTGGATTTGTAGTACGAAAGCTTACTGACTCTTACCTGCAAATGAAACAGGGATCTGCATCTTGGTAAATGAATGCTTGCCTACAGGAAAGGCCCTCATATCATTTATGGTCTATTTGGCTTATAAAGCTCTCTTTTTGGAAAAAGAGACCTTTAGATAATGTGACTCAAGAATGAGAAAAATTGGGGCTGGGAGTGTAGTGTGGTGATATACCACTTGCCATGGGTTCAATCCCCAGCAGCACAAAAAGAAAAAATAAGAAAGAATGAGAACAATTGGGCCTTGATCTGAGTTCAAATTTAGCTATTCAAAAGGAATCTTGAACTGTCTCTGTTTCCTGTGCTTCTTCATTTCTTCATTGTCCACTTTACCTAAATCTAAAGAATAAGGAAATCCTACATGGCATGGGTCAGAGACTAGCAGGCAATGCCAGGAACTTGGCAATGTCACACGGTCATAGGAAACTTTGTCCAGAGAGTTCATAGAACAGGATAGGTGGTGGATGGCGACAGAATGTTTTAGATGCCACAGAGAACTCTCAAAGTGGCCATAGGCCACCCTAGAAGAATGTTGCACTTGCATTCCCATGGATCTCTCTAGAATCTCTAGCATTACCCAAAGGACCTGAGAAACAAACCCAGAGACCAGATTAGGTAACCTACCTAATAACCCATGGCTGGCTCTGCAGGCTCTGAACACTGGGAATGGACTTAGTCTCTTTGTTTGACTTGAGTAAACTTGGTTCTTAGTATAGAAATGAACTACAAACCCTGACCACAATCTATTTTCCTACTATTTGTCTATGTCTCAGTATTCAAATATTTGACCTCCTATGAGTGGCAAGCTTCCCTTCAACCAACCACATGCTATAATCTCTGAACTGCATTTAGATCAGCCTGGATTATTTTATTATCATCAAATCCAAATTGTATGGAATAATGGCCTTCTTTTCCCTTGGTCTAAACAGGAGACTGAAAGAGAAAAACCTGAGATTGAAAAAGTGAAAATCACCTCAAGCTGACAAAGGAAAAAGCAGCTCTACTTTTCATCAGGCTGGGAGGACAAGGCAGGTAAATAAAGCCAGCTGCTCAGGAAATGAAAACCTCCCTTCCCCTAGAGCTGCAAAGTGGTAAAATAACTCTTGGGGTGGTTATGGATTTGTACCAGTGATACTCCCAGAATCACCTTGCTGTTTTCCTTTGCTCCTGGGGCACCCCATGGCTAAACCCACCCCCATCATGACAGCAGCAGCTGCTCCCTAGTTAGCCTCTGCCTCTCCTAATCCTGCCCTCAGAAACAGCCCCTTTCCCTCGGAGTCCTTCAGTGGGATGCAAAGCCGAGGGAAGATGCTTCCCTCCTTCCTCTTCTCTTCTCCAGTTCCCTCCCTTCCCCAGGTGGTACAGGGATAGGGCGGCAATATTGCCTGAGGGAGGGGGGAGCTGGCCCCAGGGTGGGGGTGCTTGCAGTTTGTGGGAATGTCAGGAGGTAATACAGCGGTTCATACTTGTATCTTCCCTTTTCATCTTCCTATAAATGCTCTCCCCATTTTTGATTACTTCTTATACATTTATAGACCTTCACATTTCTGCTATCCAAAAATTCATCATCTTTGTATCTATGATGCTTTGTAACTTTTTCCTTTCTTGGAGGAAAAACCTCTTATCCATGACTCACATTTCTCACAAAGCTTCCCAGACCCTCTTCTTATCCATTACTTGGCTATGACGATTGTCCTTCGCATTTTTTTCTAGCTTTGTTTCCTCCATCCATGGCTTCCATTTAAGCTTCCAGACAGTCAGAAATCTATTTGGAGTGTAAAACCTGCTTTGGCTTCTTCCTTTCCTTAGCCACATTTATTTTAACACATTTAAAAATATTTCTTGCCATTCTGTGCCTCCATGAAAACAGATCTAAATTTCCTTCCTTGTCCCTCCCTGCCAGAATTTTTCTGTCCTAATCCATAGCACTACTGAGCTCCATGATTGAAGTGGATCCATTGAGGGCTTTTGAGACCTTTGTTTCCACTCTTACTACAGAAGTGCAGCTACAACGTCTTCTCTGATAACATTTTACAACCTCCAGCCTTTCTTGTAATTATATTTTAATTAATTAATTAATTTTGTAGTACTGGGGATCAAACCCAGGACCTTTGAACATAATGCACTTTTTTTGTGTGGTACCAGGGATCGAACTCAGGACCTTGTGCTTGCAAGGCAGGTGGTGGAACCACTGAGCTAAATCTCGGCCCCATCATGCACTTTTGATTCATGGTTGGTACATGTGTGTGTGTGTGTGTGTGTGTGTGAGACACAATCACAATAAAACTCACTGTTTCCCAAGATCCCTCTCCTTTCCCCAGAGAACTGTGGAAACTGCAGCCTCCACCTGCCCCTGGGCTGCATCCCAATAGCAGAGCAGGGCAGAAGCTCAGAGCTGCTCTCGAAGATGCCAGACTGTGCCTGGTGTCTCTGGTGGGGGACGGTCACCCACAGCCACCCTGCTCGAGCCCCCAGTCGCAGGCCTCTCTGCTGCAAAGACTGTAGTTCTGGGGACCCACCTTGCTGAGAGCCTCCTGAAGGCTGGCCAGGCTAAATTAGCACAGCTGGGCCACAGCCACGTGCCTCTGGGAGCCCCAACAATCCAGGTGCTATGCAGGGACGGGCAGGACCATAGATTCTCTCTGGAAGTGAACTGGAAGGATCAAAGTCATGCCCTCCCCGAGTGATGGTAAGGGAATATTCTTCCTCGGCCCACTGCCTGCCAGGGTTCTCTATATCAACTTGACAACTTCACAACCCAGTGCAAAGCACTCCCAGCCCAGAGGCAGCTCCCGGCACTCTGTAAACCCACCAGCCAGTGTCTGCAGGGGCCTCTCCTCTCTGTAGATTCTGCCTCCCCCACTCCCCTTTTTGACAGTGCATCTGAGATTTGAGTGCTGTGTTCTCACACAGTGATCTCAGGCTTTCGCTTCCGGGAAGTCAATTTAAGGTTATTTTTAGCCAGATTACTTTCATGAAGATTCCTTTATAATTCCCCTCGAGTATCACTCTATATAGAAGAAATGTATGTACTGTATAGACTGAATACTGAAGAAAATGGGAGGGGGAGTTGTCAATATTCTTACACTTCATAAATAGGATTTTCCCCTTCAAGACTTTTATCTCTAACTATGCTCTTAAACCCCAGGGTTCAGTGCATGTACAGTGAGCAGAAGCAGTAATTCTCCAGGAAGTGACAATGTGCTGTTCAAGCCGCTCTGCAGCAAACCCAGAACACTTCCCAGGGCCACAGGATCTGGGCTGCCAGATCTTGTCCTGGGCATGGGGCGAGGTCTCTGGCGAACTGCCTGGAGATCACGTGCTCTTCTCAGGTCACGATGGGGTCAGCTGGGCACAGACTAAACTTCTCTGTTTCACGTGCTTTGGGGGAAAGTCCAGACAGGTGGAAAACTAGTATTCTTAATTAACTTTACGATAATGAAGCTTGCATTTTATTTTATTTCATTTTTTTTATCCTTTTATTGGTACATTTTAGGTGTACAATATAATGATATTCATCATTGGAAATTTGCATCTTTACATAATCTCTCTTGGTTCTTGTTTATCCCCCTTCCCCTGCCCTCCCTTCAACTCCTCCACCCTCCCTATTTACAAAGACTTTGTTTCCATTTTTTCATTTTCTCATATTAATTCCATTCCCTTCTTTCCTTTCCCCTACCCCTCCCAC
>NW_004624763.1:2427412-2439979 GCF_000247695.1 Heterocephalus glaber
GCATCTGTTTTATGGATTCAGTTTGTTTCCTATGTTGAGATTCCATCATGTTCCTCAGCTCGTCTATTTTTTTATCTGTATCCTCTCTAGATTTATTAATCATGTCTTGCACTATGGGCAAAATCTTTGCTGTTATGTGAGAAATTATTTCTGATTTCATTTTTTCAGATCCTCTTTTATTGCTAGTTCAGGGGGTCCAGGTGGTTGAGTATGAGTGTTCCATCTCATTTCCCTTTGGGGTTGCTGTAGGTGATCTGGAAGTCTGGTTCTGAGGCTTGTTTACCTGTCTTCTCATTTTGATGGGGTGGTGGTGGGGTGTTCCTGGCACCCATGTGGCTTACCTCCTCTGTGCTGGGAGCCACAGCATGCCCACCAGGAAGTGTCCTCTAAGCTGGGAGCTTTGGCAAGCCTACCCAGAAGTGTCCTCTGGGCTGGGAGTGGTGGCATGCTGACCTGGAAGTGTCCTCTGGGCTGGTAGCTGTTGCATGCCGACCTGGAGGCCTCCTCTGTGCTGAGAGCCGCAGCATGCCCACCTAGGAGCTGGAAAACAACGAAGCTTGCATTTTATGGTTTTTTTTTTTTTTTTGGTACTGGGATCGAACTTGAGTCCTTGAGCTTGCACAGCAGGAGGCAAAACCACTGAGCTAAATCCCCGGCCCTCCATTTTGTGTTTTAACAGATTCCACTTATCACACAAGTTTGGAGTTTTACTGTGCTTTCTTACTGATTAAATATCTGCCATCCTAAGGGTCCCCCTACCTTGGGTCCTTCTGAGCCTCTCCCCTAGTGGCTTCCCTCTCCTCTGAGGTCCTGGAACAGTGGGGACCTTAAGGGGGTGAGGGTCTTAGTAGGTGTCCTTTCTGATTGGGAGCTGGGAGCTCCTTACATGTCAGATCCTGCCTGGTCTTACCCATGGAATGCTTCCTTTCCTCGACAACCTGGGGTTCCAGAACCCCACAACTGTCTCTATGCAGGATGTAGCCTCTGTAGTGCATCAGGGATCTCCTCCCTCCAGGCTCTGTCTCTAGAATTTCACGTTCCTAGGCCACTGGTGTACATGTGCCCATCTGCTACTTCAGTGTCATGATGTTAGTATTTGTGTACTTCATTCTTTAGTTTGTGCTTCGGATTCCCTTTTTCTTCCTGCTTTTGATTTCCAGAGCTCCACACATATCTCATGCTCTCCCTCTGTCCCCAGCTCTCTTCCAGCCTCTGTCCTTTCTTGGAGTCCTGTGATTCCCACAGTGAACTCTCGCTTGCACCTACCTCGCCTGTCCCTCTGTGATTCCTCCAGATGGTCTCCTCTCCGCTTCCTCCTCTGCAGGCTTGAGGGCAAGTAGAGTCATGGTCCTCTCACTTCTCCTTGTGAGCTCTCTTTTCCTTACTGTTTCTTTTCTTTTTTCTTTTTTTACCCTGTTGTTCACTGCTTAGTATTATGAAAGTCACCTTTCTGTTCTCCACTCACCTCAAACTGAAGTCCATCTTCTTTATTTTCACCCTGAAGCCTTTCCAGAACACCTTCGTCTTTGTATGATACCCTCACTTGCTCTCAAACAACTCTTCCCTGCATTCACTCAGGCAGGTGAAAGTAGCTTCATTGCTCCTCTTTCTCCTTCTTGACACCCTTTGACAGCCCCGGCTCTCCTTTTTATTATAACGTGGGCTGGGACTATTTCCTAACTGCCCCTTAGATATAAGCACCAGACACCACTCACCCTGCACATTCACCCTTTTCTCCTTTACATGTGCCCGGTACTGTATTCCCAATTTCGCATTGCACTCAGGAATTTGAATCACACCTTTAGAAGATCACACCTCCTCTAAAAGAGATCGTCTAATATGTGGTTAACCTCAAGTTCCCTTTTGACATAATTTGATTCTACCTGTCTCTAGGCCAGACCCCAAGCGGTCTCCATCAATTTTTGTTTGTTTCAGAAACAGGGTCTTATTATATATTCTAGGCTGGCCTTGAATTCCCAAAGCTCCTCCTGCCCCAGCCTCCCAAGTGCTATGGTCAGTATCATTTACTAGAGTTATTTACTATTTCATGAGGCCTTTTAAAATCAATGTGATAAGAGAAAAATTCCGAGGTGTCCAAAATTTAATTATAAGAGTTGGAAGATGGAGAAGAGGAAAGATGGAGGCAATAAATCAGTTAATAAGCTATATCTGCGAGCAAAAGACTTTCTCGTTCATGAATGTATTTTATTTATTTATTTTTGGTACCGGGGATCGAACTTGGGTCCTTGCGCTTGCGCAGCAGGTGGCAAAACCACTGAACTAAATCCCCGGCCCTCATGAATGTATTTTAGAAATGTAACTTATACCCCATAGTGACACTCTAGGTGCCACCGTGTCCCGGTTACAACTCCAGCCAGTCCAGAGGCAACAACTACTTCTCCTTATGGACTGTCCTTCTATCCCCAAGTTATTCCCACTTCGGTAACCCCACCCTCTTAGCTACAGACAATATAAGCTCAATATAAACAAATCATACTTTCTTGTCCTAAATTTTTTTTTTTTGGTGCCGGGGATCAAACTCGGGACCTTGTGCTTGTGAGGCAGGCACTGGGACCACTGAGCTAAATCCTCAGCCCACTTTTCCCAAATTTGTGTTGTAAAAAACTGCTCTTAGCTCTGGTCTGTGGACAGATTCTAGCTGCTACCTAGCCTTCCCACGGGAGGTTTTGGGAACTAGTCTGAGGAGCTGGTCTTTCTTCTGGCTGGCATCTGTAATTTTAGAGATCCCTTTTACCTCAGAAATCCCGTGGTCTCAAGAATGTCAGCTTAACACATGTGGAGTTCTATGTCTATCCTTCCATTTGCAGAAATAGTATCCAGAGGGGAGGGAACTTGAAGGGGGAAATAGGATAAAATTAAAAAAATTTAAAAAGAAATAATATCCAAAATAAATCCAGCTTCTCTGCTGATCTGCAATTTCATGAGAACATTTTCTCCTGAGAGTCTGAATTACAGAAAACATATGTTGTTTTACTGAGTTAGTTGCAACTGAACTCATAGCCACTGTGCTACCCTATTTGTACATCTCATAGGTGGCTCTTCTGATGCATGGGGCAGCGACAGTGAAGTGCATGTGTTAGTGGGAAAGGAGGTGTGGCTTCCGAGTCCACCTTGGTGGGCTTGCATTCTAGTCCTACCACTAGTTCCAGAGCCTCGAACAATCTGCTTTGTCCATGCTCCAGGTTCCTCATCAGCAAACCAGGATGGAAATTTCCATTTGGGGGGTTTTGGCCTAATATATGCAATAGCTCTCAGGTAATTCTTAGCACACAGTAGGCACTCAGGAAATGCTAGCTAATGTCATTGCTGTCAGAGTCTTCCCTTCACAGGGTCCCCTTCAGTTCTTCCCTTACCCACTCAGTCGGGGCTCTTTTGTTTTCCTTCTTCAGGAACCCTTATCTCCTTCACTTTCTTCTTCTACCCTGAACGACTAACTTTTCCATTTCTTTTCTGTTGATCCATTTCTGAGTTAGTTTGTTGGCATCTGACAAAGGGTGATCACCACCTGATTAGAGTCAGGGAAAAGAAAAACTGCAAAGTAGAGACTGTACACATTTGAATTTGACCCATGATTGTAGAGGGTCATTTTCCTCTGGCATTTAGGCATCTATGTTTAATTTGCAAAGTATGGCATAGGGGATGAGTGAGGAGAAAGGCAGGGCCTTCCACAAACCCAGAGACTTGTGGCAGATCCCTAAGGCATGGTCACCTTGAACATGGGTCATCGAGGGTCAACACAGGACTGTCCCAGCCTCTGGGCCCAACTTGTCCCGGCCTCCAGCTGTTAAAGGCTCTGGGGCCAACTTGTCAGTCTCTCTGAATTTCCTTTCAATTTCTGTAGGATCCATTCCTAACTCCCTACCCCATTTGTCAGTTTAAGAGTTTTCTTGTGTGTCTGGAAAAGTCCACTTCACTTTTTTTAAATTTGAAATTAATTTTCTGGTTACTATTGTAAAAACTTCTATAACCTAATTTTTCCTTCAGTTTTAAAGTTTCTCATCTTCTTGGAAGCCACCTCACTGCCCAGGGCAAGTCACTGGTCACTAGTGTAGACCTGACACCACCTTCCCGTGTTATAAACAATCCAAGGGACAGAATAAGAGGGAAGTCCTTACTGGACAGACTGAGAAACAGTAGATGATGAGAGAAGCAACTAATATTGGGGACATGTTGCTCATTTAGGCATCCCCATGGGGTCAGCCTTATCCTTCCCATTGTGTGTATTGGAAACTGTACCTCAAAGCCAACCAACTAGTAATAGAGGAGACCAGATTCATTCTGAAAATACCTTAGGTATGCAACTCTTGTTAAAACCTCTTTATGAAAGAGGTGGAAGGAGAGGGGAGAGGAGAAGAAAGAGACAGAAAGACAATTAATATGTGTTATGTACATGTACCAACTTCCCATGATGAATGCAATCATTCTATACTGCAAGCTTGTGCTGATAAAAATAAAAATTTGAAGGAACCTCTTTATGAACATCTTTTGAAAGCGTTGGGACTATCTAGTCCAAATTAGATTATATTGTGGCATTTCTCGACTGCAGGAAGGACTCGGCTTGCTCCTGCTATTGATTGTTACTGCAGGTGTCCGGGGGAAGCAGAGATGTTGCACACTTTCAGGTGGAGGAGACTCTGTGGCTCGGTGGGGACACCTGGTACCTTCTCAGTAGCATTGCTGATGGAATCCACCCTGTGAAACATTAGAGGATGTAGAATGCTATGCAGTTGTGAAAATACTGCTGTAAGGTCCATCTTCTGCCTATGTTGTTGACTCTTTTTGTTGAACATTAGGCACTGATGTTGTCTCTAAAGACCTAACTTCTAACATGTGAGGGTTCTGGGAGCTGTGGATAGATGACTGTAAGGCGCCTTGCAAACTCCTATGTGGTGACTTGTCTGTGGCCAGCCAGGCCCCACCACCTGTTGTCTGTGACCTGGGCCTACTCTGTATCTGAAGCCAAGCATGGAGCTGGTGTGGAGGCCAGGGTGCAGGTTGCAAAGGGAAGTTTCTGCTCGGTTCTGGGTTCCTCTACCTGGAGTGGCTGTGCAGCCTTAAAAAGGTGAGGAGGAGGCTGTTTATTTCCTGCAGTTCCTTGTTTGCAGAGGCTTTCAGTTCAGAGCGGCCCATGTCTTAGTGGTGATGTGCTGATTTGGAGACTTGTGCTTGCCCAAAGTAAATTCCCTTACAGAGTGAAACAAAACAAAACAAAACAAAACAAAAACTGATGTCTACTGCTACATCTTGAGCATTCAGGAATGGGGGAGAGATGTCTAGAGCACTGGACACTGGGACGATGAACTGCTGGCAATCAGGATGCAAGGTGTGTTAGCTTTCTGTTTCTGTGACAAAATACCTGAGAAAGGCAACTTAAAGGAGGAAGGTTTATTTTGGCTCACAGTTTCAAAGATTTCAGTCCATGGTGCTGGTTCCATTGCTTTTAGGCCTGTGGTGAGATAGAACATAATGGCAGAAAGGACGGCAGAGGACAACTGGTCACTTCATGGTACCTAGAAAGCAGAGAAAAAAGGATGGGGTATAAGATACACTCTTTGAAGGCACACACTGAGGATCTACTTCGTCCCTCGAGCCCCTGCCTCCTCATAGCCCAGTTAGCACCCTCATGGTCCAGTCACCTCTCTAGACCCCAACTCTGAGCATTGCTATATCTGGGATCAACCCTTCAATACATGAGCCTCTGGGGGCCACTTCATATTAAAACCACAACAGTGCAAAACCAGATCTAGTCTGTGTCGCTACAGCCACTACAGCTTCTTATATCTGCAAGGGAGGAAGTGCAGATAAATACGATAGACAATAGACCATAGAGATGCTGAAAAATTTTGTAAGACCACCACACTTGCTGATTTAAATATGGCTTTTATAAGAATGAAAGTGATGCCTGTAATCCCAGCAGTCAGGAGGCTGAGGCAGGAGGATTGCCGCAAGTTTAAGGCCAGTCAGGGCTACATAGCGAGTTCACGGGCAGCCTGAACTGCATAGCGAAACCCTGTCTCAAAACAACAACAACAACAACAACAACAACAACAAAATGCTGAGCAGGGTGGTGCATACCTGTAATCCCAACATTCCGAAGGCTGAGACAGGAGGATCATGGTGAGTTTGAGGCCAGCCCAGACTATATAGTGAGTTGAAGATCAGCCTGAACTACATAGTGAGACTATCTCAAAAAAAAAAAAAGAATGAGAATGAGAATGAGAATGAAACTGGATTCCCTTGGAATGCTTGGCAAATATGATTTCCTAAGTCTGCGAAATTATACTGCGAAATCAGACATATATTGTGTCCCATGAAGAAGAATAACCCTAGCGACTAGTTAGGCTTGGGAAAGTTGGAAGAAGTTGAAAAAGTAGACTGATGATGTGAGAAATCTAAGAAAACCAGAATCTGAAGAGAAGTATTTAAAATTATTTTTCGATTTAAAAAATGTCTGTCATAGAAAATTTGGAAAATGTAAAAAATAAATAAAATAAGCTACCTGTAATCCTACTGCTTTGAAGTGACAACTCCTAATGTTGCCTCCGTCTAATCTTTTAATGTTGAATATATAATTTTAAAAAATTATAGTAAAGTATATGCAATATAAAATTTACCATATTAACTGGTTTTTTTTGGGGGGGGTACTGGGGATTGAACTTGGGTCCTTGTGCTTGCAAGGCAAGTGGCGGAACCACTGAGCTAAATCCCCGGCCCCTCTATTAACTGTTTTTGAGTGGATAGTGGAGGGACAGTAGGCACATTCACATTGTGCACCCATGACCATTAGAACACTTCAACTTACAAAACCAAAACTCTCTATACCCATTAAACAGAAACTCCTCAGTGCCCCTCCTCTTAGCCCCTGGCAGCCACTATTCTATCCCGTCTTCGTTGAATACTCAATTTCTGATTAAAATTGAAATTATACTTTGTGCCATCCTCTTTTTAATTACTATTTTATACCCCATATCATTATATACCCTGCCAGCATCATTTTGCAATGCTTTCTTTTCTTTTTTGTCCCTAGGCATGTTTGCACATAAATTTTTGTGAGTGGAAAACATTCTGTAAAATCTTTCAAGAGACTCCATAAAATTAATAGCTGTTGAAACCTGTTTGACAAGACAAGATAAATTCTTTCACATGGCTACTTATTTCTCTACTTTGGTGGAGAAGCTACATTTGTTAGAATAAAATCTTAAAGTTTTCCTTAACTTTAGTCAATGTTCTGAGACCATCTTAATATCACAAATATGGTGCCAACACTCTACAGTTTCTTTCCTTGTGTGACGGTTTACACAGGATTGTGAGACACAAAGGAGCCTACAGGCATGAATAACACTCTTTCCTGGGAGAGGTGCAAGATTTTGGGCTTCAATTCTGCCATTTCTTGTTTGGACAAATTAGACTAGACGTAGAAAACCTGGGTGGTATTTGCTTTTAACCTAAAACACCTATGCAAGAGGGAGACTTTTCACATGTGACTTAAAGATGGAAACACCTCTGGAGGCCCTGGCAGCAAGACGGAGGCCTAGTTTTGACCCATCCACTCCCACAGGCTCTGGTCCTCTGTCAGGTGCTAAAGTGAGTGGGACCAGGCTGGTTGTGGAGCAGACACCGGTCAGCTGGAGCTGGGGACCCAGTCATGCTCTTTCCCAGAATTGCAGAGCCCCTCTAGATGAGAAGAATCACACTTAAAGGCATGGGGAAGGTGGAAAGGATTCCCCCAATCCTGAAAACCAATTTTCTCCTATGGCCTCCTTGCCTAATACGCCCTTCCCTAGGTTTATGTACTATCAACTGCAGTCCAAATCAACACAAGAGAGCCTAGACATGTGAGAGGAGTGTCTTTTTCCCTTAGATCTTTGAAAATATCCCCATTAATTGGCTATGTTCCAAAGCATAGCCACCTGTGCTAATGCCTTAGCCCCCTAAGATGGCACATTTTACCTAAGTTCACCCTCCCAAGTCAAGGTCTCAAAGTCTTTGCACAGTTGAGGCTCCTTCATATTGGCCAATGGGACCATGCCAGGGGAGATCCCTTTCCCTTGAATGCTGGCTTCCCTCTTGCAGCATACTCTTGTAGGCCACCACTAATGACCACCACTTCTCCCAGGCTTCTAGCTGGCCAACAGAGATGACCACTCTCCTCTGCACCCACTTCATATTTGTGAGGTCAGATTGAGGCACGACTGAGACCACCGAGGCAGGCAAAGTCTAAGCAACATGTGATGAGTTTATTGCCACCTGGGTGCACTGAGAGGAGGGTGCTTATAGTTATATGGGGCATTTTAGGTAGGGGAGGGGGGCACTGCTCAAGAGGGTGGAAAATTTTAGAGTCCCATGGGTGGGGCCTGGGGCTGGCTGATAAACAGGTAGTTGTGAGAGCAGCAGGGCAGCTGCTGGCTTCTAATTATCTCTGTGCTCCTGTGGATGCAGGTAGTGGGTCTGCTTGGGTGGGGGTCAAGCTTGAGGGGGGCCTGTCAGTATTTGCTGCCCACTCCCGTTTCTACTGGGGGCTGATCCTTCATGCCAGGGGCCGACTATAAAGGGTTTCTAGTACTTTGCTTGCCCTACATGGAGGCCAGCTCTCCAGAGGGAGACCCTGGAGACCTGCATTTCAAAGGTTCTGCCTTTTCCAGCTCTTCTCTCCTGGCTTCATCTCACTGGGGTTTGCACAAAGTGTACACCCACCCCAAAGTCTGGTTCCCCTCATCGCCAATTACCCTGCTTCTATTATCTCAGCTCTAAAGCATTTCCTGTAACTGGGCATCAGCACATGCCTGTGAAATAATTATTCCATTAGTAGATGCTTTCTCTGATGCCCTATTCATCGCTCCAGGCTTTAGCAGAACATCTGTAAACATGTCCAAGCTCTCTTGTGTTGATTTAGGCTGCAGATAATGATCCTTAAATCATACACCAGGTTGGAGTGGTACATGGCTAAGTCTATCTGATCTAGAAATGTCTCTAAGCCCACCAGGGAGGCCAAATTGTAAAAGCTTTCCCTCTTCTGTTCTCCTCATCAACTCCTGTCTTAGCACACTCTGTAAGAAAACAATGGCCCATCACAAAAACATCCTCAAAAAGAGGATGTCCATTAGAGTTAGGATTCAAATTCATTTCTTCCTCAGGATATGGTCTGCGTGCAATAAATAAATAGAACAATAGTAAAGAGAAAGACAAGCAAGTAATTAATTTTGAAAGTAAGTTCGGGTACACAAAAGTTGTAAGGGAATTGTGGCTGGATTTTTTTTCCCCTTGAAGAGAAGGAAAAAAATTATTGATGAAGTAATAAATGAAAAGGAAATGATCTGATTTGCTGAAATGAATTCCTCCACTTAAAAGACAGAGACAAAGTTGCTTCTGACTGCCTGAATAAATTATGCTTTTGAGGACACCGTGTTACTGATTTTCTATAGGTTTTAGTTTCAGTTTCTATTTGTTTTGTATCCAGTAAACCATTATATCCTAGAACTAGAACTAGCTAGTTTTGGATTAGCTATCCTTTGAAGTTACATTAATTCAGACAGCATTAGCAAATCCTGGTTAAGTTGCACAGCTTTCATTGTAATTTATACCCAGAAAGTTTTCCCCCCAAAAATTCTGACTCAAAATATCTAACATGTCCATAGACTAATACATTGTTTTCTATTTTTGCAGGCTTTTCCTGTTTAGTGTTCACATATTCTATGAGGCAGATGTGACTATGACTTTGTTTGTTCTGGTAACTGGACAAATCAAAGCTCAGCAAAATCTAATTCTTACTTCTGTCTCCACCCTCCTTGCCCTCAAGGTCACTACCGCACAAGAGCAAGAATAGAATCAGTACTGGCTGCCTTCCAGTTTATTGTTCTATACTTTGGGTTAAGCCGGATCTTGAGGCACTTTTTATGTACCTACTTGTTTAAGCAATAAAATTCTGAGTCAGGTAAATATGCTTGAGCCAAATTAGAACCAAGTATTTAATATGCCTATCTTCAGAATGATTTTATTTATAGTAATTGGTTTCCTGCTTTTTATGCAATACATTGTGTTCTTAACTGGGAAAAAAAATGCCTTCATTTGAACATCTCTATCTGGTGACTTTGTCTATTTTCTTTGGATCTGATAACAACATCTGGCAGTACCCAAAATTCCCAAGTAATTAATTCACAATGTTGCCCTTTTTTTTTTTTTTTTAACTGAGAATAGGATTTGGGTTAAGGAATTTTCACAAACTTAACAGTTGAATCTTAGATGTGGGAGGGACCTTATGGGTCCTTTAGTTGCAATTCCCACGCAGTGCAATAATATCTTCCGTAGCATATCTGGCAGTGGCTATCATCTCTTGCCTCCCAATATCTTTATGACAGGGCATTCACAAGTGGACAAGGCAGTTAATTCCATTTTTTTTTTAGAGAGAGCTTTTCATATTTTTATTTTATTTATATATTTATTTTTTGTATATCCTTTTATTGGTACATTTTAGATGTACAATGTAATGACATTCATCATTGGAAGTTTGCACCTTTACATACTCTCTTGGTTCTTATTTTCCCCCTTCCTCTGCCCTCCCTTCAACCCCTTCATCCCTCCCTATTTACAAAGACTTTCTTTCCATTTTTTCATTTTCTCATGTTACTTCCATTCCCTTCTTTCCTTTCCCCTACCCCTCCCACTTCCCCCTCCCCTTTGCCCCTAGTTAATTCCATTTTAAAGGCTGGATTACTGGAAAGTTCCTCATGCTGTCATGAGGTGAGATTTTTGTCTCTCTGTAACTTCTGTCCTTTGGTCCTAACTTGGTCCTCACCTCATACGATAAATTACATTGCATAAGTCAAGCTGACCGTGTACAGTTTTCTTTCCTGTGATGAATGTGTACAGTTCTCATATTGTCTCCTAAGAAGAAGAGACTTGATAAACATTTCTTGTTCCCTTAATTGTGTAGCTTATGTAATCAGAATTGTTTAATTTGCTAGAGGCAAAAAAACCAACACAAAATGGCTCATGTAGAGAAAAAAGTTCATGTGACTGAATAGTCCGAGGAAGATGAAGCTTTTGGCCAAGCTGATCCAAACTCAGTCATTGCCATTAAGGCCTGGAACTCCCCATCTGTGTCACTCAGCTCCATTAGAAGAATGAAGTCATTGCTTCTCAGCCTTTTGGCTAAGATCAAGTGTAGAAGAGCGAAGTCACATGATCACTTGACCAGGAAAAACTTCATATAAGAATTATTAATGGTACCAGGAGATTGAAATAGCAAGGCTTTAACCATTAGTAAAAAGTAAGATGGTGCTGATCATAACCCCAAAAAACACAATCTGGAATGCCATAATCCCCAATATTGAAATCCCCTCAAATCAAAATTTCTAAAGTCTAAAATCCAGACAATCATAAGCCCCCCAAATTAAAATCTGAAATGGTGAAATCCTAACAACCAAAATCTCCGAAACATCAATTCCTGTGGGAGAAGAAGAAGAAAAAAGACTACATAAGGTTGGAAAGATGGATTTTGGGGAAAGGATTGGGCGACTAATATGACAAGAATGAAAATTTAAGTTTAAAGGTTCATGATTTATCTGCATTGGCATTTCTTCCTACTGATGAAATTCCAGAAGCTTTAATGAATGAAAAGATGCATTTGTTTGAAGAAGCCAGCCAAGTTACTGACTAGTTTGAAAATAATTATATTCACTGTAAAATAAGAAGACCCACAAAGGTGTGGCTGTTCTGTTGTTAGTAATGTTTCTGCCGAATCTGTGGTCTGTACATGAGTGCCCGAAGAGTGAGTTTCTGTGTTTCCAAAACAACCCAGATGCATGGCACAGAAGGTGGGAAAATTGAATAGGAATGCTCATGTCAGGTGTCTATCAAATCATGGAAAATTGCCATAAAAAGCAGCACCATGCTGGGCATGGTGGTGCATCCCTATGATCGCTGTGTATCAGGAGGCTGAAGAAGGAGACTGCAAATTCGAGGCCATTCTAGGCCATCTTGTCTCCAAATAAAAATACAAAAAGTGTTGGGGATGTAGATCAGTGTTTCCTGGTTTCAATTCCCAGTCCTGCACAGAAAAAAGAAAAAAAAAAAAAAAAAAAAAAAGAAGCACTATGTAAAAACGAATGTGAACATATTTCTCAAGGAGAGCCATGCAGTAAAAGAAAAAAGCAGCTGCTCATCGCAGTGGGAGACTTCAAAATGTAGTTAATGATCATGAAAGTCAGCCAGCTCTTATGGATGCAATTGCCCATAATCCATCCCTGTAATACATTTTTCTTTTGTTGAACTTTATTTTTTTTTAGTATTTGCTGCTTTTATTAACTTTTCCCCATCAGTGTTAAATTATCAGCATTATTTTTTACAGTTCATTATGCTGTTCACTTTGTGTGTAAGTATTATGTGTATATGTGAAAATTTTTATCCTCAATAAGAGAGCTATTTCTTGCACATCTACATTTTTTTTGTATTAAATTCTTTTATTGGTACATTGTAGGTATACAACACAATTACATTTCTCATTGGGAATTGTACCTTTATATAATGGATCTTGGTTCTTATTTTTTC
>NW_004624763.1:2441575-2465800 GCF_000247695.1 Heterocephalus glaber
AGTTGCAGGTTGGGGATTGTGATACCCCCTGCCATGTCTCTGTTACCTATAATTGCACATCTACATTTTTGAAAGATAAAAGTTCTTGAGATCTAACCTTTGGTGACTACTCATGTTTTGGTAGTCCATTGTGGTTATTGATTAATCTTATTTAAAGATATAGGGCCGGGGATTTAGCTCAGTGGTTCCACTGCCTGCTGTGCAAGCACAAGGACCCGAGTTTGATCCCTGGTACCAAAAAAAAAAAAAAAAAAAGATATAGATTGTCTATCATAGTGGGGTTTTTTTGTTTTTGTTTTTTGTTTTTTGGTACCGGGAGTTGAACTCAGGACCTTGCACTTGCGAGACAGGTGGTAGAACCAGAGCTAAATCCCCAGCTCTCATCATAGTGTTTTTAGATAACCACATTTACAAAGTAGGTACAGATGAGTACTAACTATAGTGATATGTATTTATGCATTTTGAACTTTATGAATACAGTTTGCGAATATCTGTTATACCCATGTAATTAGCATATCTGAGTATGTTTGCAAATATATGTATGTTATTATTTCCTATTTATTGTGTGAAGTGACTTGTGCTATATTCTATCATGTTTTTATATGTTTTGTGCTGGGCACTGATCAGACCCCCAGATACCTGTCGGGGTGGGGGTTGACAAGGAATAAAGAAAGACAGAGACAAATTTCAAAGTTTAGGGGCCTCTTGAGGAGATATACCTCTAGTGGACACTCTTAACAATCTTTCCAGTGAACCTACTTTTATTAGGAAGCAAGAAGCTCAGGGGAAGGGGTAGAGTACTTTTTATGGAACAGCAGCAGCAGTAGTAAATGTGTAACTAGTGAATGGGGAACAAGTTAATGGGCAACAGGTCCTTCCCTCTACCCGGATGCTTGTATTCTTTGTATTGTCCTCAGCAGATGTCATCTTGTCTCAGGAGCACTGTGTTTATGGGTTTTCTGCACACAGCCATTAAGCCTGTGGTTTTCTATTAATTTCTCTGGTTCTGAAGCAAGTTGTATCAGCTTTGGACCCTATTGCCCTCAAGTCACATAGCCTGGTCCCCAACAGTTTTGCAAATAAATTTCCTATTAAAAATGTGAGGGGCCGGGGATTTAGCTCAGTGGTTTCACTGCCTGCTGTGCAAGCACAAGGACCTGAGTTCGATCCCCAGTACCAAAAATAAAAGAAAAAAAGAAAAAGAAAAAAAAAAAGGTGAAAACTGGGTGTATTGGTGCATGCCTGAAATTGCAGCTGAGGCAAGAGGGTCACCATGCGTTTGCATAATGAGTTTAAGGTCAGCCTGAACTACAAAGTGAGACTCTGTCTCAAAAAGCAAAAAAACAGAGATCCTGAGTGTGTTGCTGAGATCTGCTCCAACTGGTTAGACCACCTTGCTCTGTGACCTCTGTCATCTGCAGGCTGATGACCCTGAAGTCACACAAAGGTGATGGTGTGGGACTGGAGCCCTGAGATGCAATGGGATGTGGATGTGATTGGATGGAAGTGGCCCGAAAGCAGCTATGGTGGACTAGAGCCTCCATGCTCAGCTCCAGAATCTGAGGTACTCTTGGTCTCTGGCCTTGAGTAACTTTCTGTCCCTTCTACCCTTGGCTGGGGCAGGGCTACTCCTGGTTCCCCAGCATTCTGTTCCCACTGTGACACTGCAAGCCCAGAATGGGTCTTGGGCAGCCCCATCCCAGCCACATCTCCACCAGTCTGGGGACAGTGAGGGTCATGGGGAGACCCTGATTTAGGTGGAGTGGGATTGTGGTGTGCTAGTCCCTGGTCTCATTACTCCCAGCAGCAGACCTGGTGAACCTGAAGTATCAGTTTCTGTGATTCAAGGTCTCTAACCTACAACTTGCCTCCTTATGTCTCTGTTTCTTTAGGAAGACAATGAATTCCTAAATTTCCAATGTGTTCCCACATTGCCAAATTCATGATAGGTCTTGATAAAGTCCACCAGAAGCCAAGAAAAGTTTAACATCGCTGGCAATGTGACTTGGCAGTGGACCACTTACCAAGCATGCAGTGAACTCCCAAATTATATACAAGGCAATGCAAAAAAAAAAAAAATCATCTTAATTATTTAGGTGAGATCTCTACTCACAATTAGACTATTTAAGTGAAACCTTCCCTTAGAATTTAGATGCTGAGAAAAATGGAGGATATATTAATGTAGCAAGTGCAGGAGAAAGTGTTCCTGTTAAGGAGACTTTCTAGAAAGGGCTGCCTGTTAAACTCTCACTGAGAAATACATTGTACTGGGGCATCTACACAGAATCTGACTTAGTATGAGTAGAAAAGGAGAGGGGTGTCATCTCCTAAATAATTGCTATAGTTCTTGTATTGTTCCTACATATTGTTTTTAAAACCTGAGGTGCTGATTGAAGTGGACTTTGTATAAATGAGTGCAGCAGTGGTGGTAAAGCCCCAATTGGAAGGTCTGCAGGTGTTGTGGACCAGCCACTATGTGTATAGATTTGTGGGGGCCAAACTACAGGCCCTGCAGTCACAAGGCAGACGTTGACTTGCTTCAGGAATAGGGAAGTTTTTGTGGAAGGGTGCAGGCTTCCTGGATGGGTGGCATGTAACCCCAGCACTCCTGAGGCAAGGTAACTTCTGCTGAGGTCAATACTAAGAAAGCAAGTTCCCAGATGTGGGGAAGGAGCTTAACTTGTTTCCTTTGTGATGCTAAACTTGTTCCTCATTTTACTACCTCATTCTTACAGTTCCAGGAAAAGTATACTACTATTAATAGTATACTACTAGTAAAATAGTATACTACTAATAAAAGTATACTAATCCTAAGTATACTTGCTAATAATAAAAGAGGGCCAGATGAAGCGGTCTTTGTCTTTGCCCAATTTGAGACACTGACCTCCTGGTTCCCCTGTACCTGCAGATTTGTCTTTGTCTTTCTTTATCCCACACCGTACCCCCCTGAACAGGCAACCTAGAGTGTGATCAGCTCTCTGTAAGCAAGCATATCAATGGTTAGCTACATCAGGGCTTTCTTAGTAGGGAGGAGCATAGGGGAGTAGAAAGGTGATGAGAGAGCAAGGGATGCTGGAGGCTAGCAATTAGCATCTACAACAGAAAGCTCTTCTCTGAGTTCAGATTATTCTTAGTGTGACAATAAAGGTAGAGTTTAAAAATATCCAACAACAAAACAAAACAAAACAAAAAACGCCAACCAAACAAAAAGTGAGTACATATCTTTTAAAAATATTTGAAGCTTTCCCCCCAAAATTATATTTTTGAGATTGTATTTTTCTGGTATTTTAGACTTTTGGAATTTTGAACTTTCAATTTTGGGATTATAGGATTCAGGATTATGTCTTTTGGAATTATAGTTCATGCTTGAAGACGACAAATTCTACCAGTGAAGAATGCAGGAACAGCATACATAAAGAGCACCTGGGATTGAGACAGAGCACCTGAGAAGAACCTGCCATTTCTGGACCCTCAACCTGGGCCAAATCTAGATTGTGTTGGAGAGGGCACAGCTGTGCCTCATGATTACAAAGAAATTGCTGTCATGCAGTGTCTGTGGAACTTGCCTAAAATCTACCCTCTGGAACTTGCTGGAAATTCATTCTCTAAGATGCTTGGGCAATCTGTTCATGGGGAGGCATTTCAACTGATGTCACTGGGGGGAGGGGCTGGTAATTGGGAAATCTGCTGGTAATGCAGGAGCCAGGAGCTAAAGAAGACCTTGGTGTTCCAAGAGCTGTACACAGGCTAAGCAGCAGGAAGCAGGAAGCAAAATCCTTAGTTTAACCTGTAACATCCAATACAGGAGAAACATTTAAAGACTGGCTACATTTTTGCTGAGCAGGCAATAAAGGTTGAATTTGGAGTTGAAAGTTCCCCTGTCTACTGGCTCTGCAGACATACTCTTTATGGTGGCAGGATGTGGTCAGCAGCTCCAGGCTTTTTAGCCCTTTTTTTGGGTAAATGTTACTTGGAAGAGAGCATTTTTCCACCCCAGTATTACAACAGATTATGTTTAATGGACTCAGGTTTGTCAAGCAGGTGTCACGTGCTTATTCCTGAGCTACCCACAGTACCCAGGTGGCTTTGTTGCTCTGATTGGCCAGCCCTGAGGTATCCTTAACCTGGAGGGAAGGTGAATCAATGTCACTCCTATCCATGTATAGAGAAAATTCAAAGGAAATTTAAGTAGTCAAAACTAGAAGGAGGAGGAAGGGCTGATGGGCAGGCGAAACGGTACTGCACTGGGGATTGTTGGGAGGAGAGGAGTGGGGCCTGACAGGACTGCATTGCATAGCTTAGCACTTATGGAGCCTGCTGGGAAAGGGGAGCTGAACCGATCACCAATTGGAATCTCTCTTTGAGAAAGTGGAGTTACTAGTAATAGGGCCAGGAAAGAAAAGGACACCTAAGAAGAGGAAAAATTAGAATTGCAGATGAGAGTCTGTCTGTCTGTCTCTCTCTCTCTCTCTCTCTCTCTCTCTCTCTCTCTCTCTCTCTCTCTCTCTCTCTCTCTCTCTCTCTCTCTCTCTTCCTTCCTCTCTGATCAAACCCAGGGGTCACACATACCAGGCAACCACTCCCCCATGGAGCTACACCCAAAACCCTCTGCCTCTATTCTCTGGGTGTTGGTAAAATTCATTCTTACTAGATCCTCTCAGGAAGGGGGTTCTAAGATGGAAATGGACCCATCCTAGGTTGTTCATTTCTGGAAAGGAATTGCTATCCCATCCTCTGATCCCCTACTTGGAGGTGAGCCTGGCAGGCTGGCGAGGCTTGGCTGCCTCTGAAGCAGGGTCAGGAAAGTTGGTTCTTACCCAGTTAGAAGTGGAGCCAAGACTCCCAGACCTGCTGGAGGTAGCCAGTGAACTCAGGAATTTTATTCTAAGAGGTCATCTAAACAAGGTAGTGATGAGGTAGGAAGAAAGAGAAGAGAGGAAAGAGATCAGAAAGCAAGTAAAGACAGGAATGGGAAAAGGCAAGTCAAAAGGAGTTGCTGCAGGATGTTCCAGGAATTTCTGAGCAACTCCATGCAAGATCAGAGACAGGAAGCTGTACCCAGAAATGCAGATACATCTGAATGAACTTCACCAAAGTCAGAGAAAATACCACACTATTCAAATCTTTGATAGTTTACATATCTTTTTGACACATGTGTCATCCGTATGAACAATTCTGTGCACTCCTTTCACTTCGTCTTCATAAAGCTTTTCCAGGATCAACACGGTCCACATTCTTGGATTTATAATAGTTTTATGATATTTATTTCTGTTTAGCCATTTCTGATTGTGAGTGGGTTCTTTTTATTTTTTTCAGTACCAAGAATTGAACTCAGGACCTTGTGCTTGCCAGGCAGGCGAAGCTCCACTGAGCTTCACTGAGCAGGGGCCCCTGGAAAAACTAGCCCTGGCCCCCAAGGCTGGGAAACGGGCCACCTCCCCAACAGGCAGGAAGCCAGCAATTAAGGGCGCCTCAGGGCCTGGACCCAAAGCCACCACTGCTCCCAAGTTTGGGGGGCCCAGGAGGGGGATGCTGTCCCAGCCAGGAGGGCTGGGAGTCTCTGCAGGCCCAGGCCACTGGTCAAGGCCTCATCTTCATCATCATCGTCATCCTCATCGTCGTCCTCAGAGCCCAGGAGGTAGAGGCCAGCAGGGCAGCTGGTGGCTGGGCTGGAGTTTTTAATCCTTCCAAAGCACAGCACTATTTAACCCTGACCTATTTATCGATAAAGACACTGATTACACACACACACACACACACACACACACACACACACAGAGCTACATCCCCGGCCCCTGTGAGTGGGTTCTTGTATCTTTCTCTGGTAGGTTGGGCTGAATAAGGTGTTGTGAAAACATGTCCGTTAGAGCAACATTCCATCAGGCATGTGTACACCTGGCCTGCTCATCAAAGGCACCATGATTTTGATCAAAATAATCATCCAGAACCTAACTTGTCCAGCTGTTTACCTGTAATAATAACTAAAGGGCCCTGGAACTCAGAGCGTCATAAAAAAATTCAAGGGATTAATTGAGAAAGACCAAGCCAGAATACAAGATAGGAAAAGCATATTATTTATGAGTTATACTACACATTACTATGTAGCAATGATGGCGAACCTTTACAGCTTTCAGTGTTAACAAACATTGCTCTGGCATGCGTGCCATAGGTTCACCACCACTGCCATACAGTTTATAAGTATAAAAATACTGTACAGGGTGCTTCTATGTTAACTTTCGAATGTGGCTGAGTCTTTTGTCTCTGCTGTCAAGTATGATTCCTGTCATCAGGAAGCCAGTTCCCAACACCCGAGGAACCTGTGATGTTCACTCCTTGGTTCTCTGGGTCTCTTTTTTTAAAGTTAATTTTATTAGTACATTTTAGATATAAATAATGATCACATTCATCGTAGGGAGTGTGCACCTGTACATGATATATCTTGATTCTTCTTTTTTTCCCCTTTCCCACCTCCCTTTAACCCCTCTTCCCTCCTATTTACAAAAGCTTTGTTTCTAATTTTACCTTCTGTTCTCTTTTACTTTTCCCTCCCTCCCTCCCTCCCTTCCTTCCTTCCCTCCTTTCTCTCTCTCCTCTCTACCTAGTTCCCGTTCCCATTTGAACATTTTCTTCCTATTTCACAGTATCTATTATACATTTTGGTCCTTATTTACCCTTTTGGTTTCTCAGAGAAGACATGCAATATTTGAATATTTGTGTTCAATTAATTTCACTTTAAGAGTATAGACTCAAGTGCATCCATTTACCTAGAAATAAATGCCTCAAGTTTATCCTTCTTTTTTTTTGTTTGTTTTTTTTAAGTTTAACCTTCTTATGGCAGAATAGTACTCCAGTGTAGAAAAACAAAACACATCTTCATTGTCCATTCATTGGTTGATGGGCATTTGGGATGTTTCCAAGATTTAGCTATTACAAACTGTGTCACTATAAACATGGGTGTGCATATATAGCTGTGGTATGGTGCTTTTAATTCTTTGAGAAGATACCAAGAAGGGGAATAGCTGGGTCAAATGGAACCTCTAGTTTGAGTTTAAAAAATTTTTTTTTTAGTTTGAGTTTTTTGAGGACTCTCCACAATGATTTCCACAGTGGTTGCACCAGTCTGCACTCCCACCAACAGTAGAGAAGGGTTCCTTTTTCTCCACACTCCCGCCAGCATTTGTTATTGGTTGATTTCATGATAGCAGCCATTCTTTCTGGAGTGAGATGGAATCTCAGTGCTGTTTTAATTTGCATCTCTCAAATGACCTGTGATGTTGAACATTTTTTCATATATTTATTTGCCATTTCTACTTCCTCATGTGAGAAATGTCTGTTCATTTCAGATCCTCATTTTTGGATTGAGTCTTTAAATTTGGGGGGGGTCTGATTTTTTTTTATTTCTTTATATATTCTAGATATTAGTCCTTTGAGAAATAGCTGGCAAAAATTTTTACCCTCTCTGTGGGTTGTCTCTTCACTCTGTTGGTGGTTTCTCTTGCTGTGCAAAAGCTTTTTAATAAGACTAGATACCAGTTGTTGATTCTTTGTGATATTTCCTGTGTGATTGGGGTTTTGTTCATAAAGTCTTTGTCTATACCAATGTCTTCAAGATTTCTACCTATTCTATCTTCCAGCAGATTTAGTGTTCCTGTTTTTGTAGTTAGATCTTTGATTCATTTTGATGTTAGTTTAGCGCACGGTGAGGGATATGGGTCTAGTTTTAGTCTTTGGCATGTGGAAAGCCAGTTTTCCCAGCACCATTTATTAAAGAGGGTGTTTTTCTTCCAGTGCAGGTGTTTGTTCTCTGTTTCTTTGATGAAAGATTTTAGACCAGACCCATAGGGCATCATACCGAGTATAGGTAGAGTTTATTGCAAAATGATAGATTTTCAGAGTGATAGATAGAATACACCTTCGAGAACGACAGTAGGCAAGTGCCAAAATGGCAGTTGCATAGGTCACATTTGTATGATTGACTGGGTCTTTCTAGGACTATCATTTCCTTTCTTTCAAGGTCATTGATCTCTTACAAGGAAAACGGGCTTTTATGACTAACTTCTGCTGGAAGAAGTTCCTGTTTACTCCCTAGGTGGAATGTTTCCATTTAGTTGGTTTTGAGACCTTGAGATTTACCCTAATCCTCACCATGGTCTGGACTTTGTACAGACCCTGGACCTTATCAGCACTGTCAGAGGAGGTTACTTACTCTTGGGCCAAGGTTTGAAACCATAGGGTTCTTTGCATTTTATCTATAGCTAATGATTAAGAAAATGAAGAAAAAAAGGAAAAAAAATATCAGGTCTTCTGCTTCTCATGTAGCCCGTCTGTATCCAGATCTGCTAATATCAGACTCTCTGCCTAACAGTTCCTGCTTGGATCATCTGGATTCTGCTGATTTCACTCCTTGCTTCAAACTTTCCATTAATTCCTACTGCTCTTAGAATAAAACCTGGCTTCCTCAAAATAGTCCAAGGAATAACAGTCCTCCAAGGATGACCATATCCTAATCTCTGGAACCTGACTGTGTATGACATGGAAAGGTGGTTTTGCAGATGGGATTAAGTTCAGGATTTTGAGACAGGGAAATTATCTTGGATTATCTGGATGGTCCAAAGTAATCACAACTGTCCTTGTAGGAGGGAGGAAGTAAGGCCAGAGTCAGAGAACGGAGATGTAAGGATAGAGTGGGAGCTGGAAGTGATACGGGGCTATGAACTAAGGAATGCCAGTGGCTTCTAGAAGCTAAAAGACAAATAAATAGATGATTCTGCTCTAGATCTAGAGCAAGAGAGAAGTGTAGAGGAGTATGTCTGGTTAACAATAAGGTCCATATTATACAACTGACTGTCACAGAATAATAGTTTCCTGAAAATCATTGAGTACAATGTAATCACATTATGAACCATAATATTCATATGCCTCTGCTCATAGGCCTCTGATTTTGTATATACCTATAGTGGATTTAATAGTGGCTGCCAGAAAGATATATTCAAATCTCAGCTTGGTGTTGTGGCACACACCTGTAATCTTAGCACTAGGGAAACTAAGGCAGGAGGATAACCTTGACCTCAAAGCCTAAGCTACATAGTGAGACCCTGTCTCAAAAAACTAGAAAAGAAAGAAAACAAATGTTCAAATCACAATCTTCAGAACCTATGAATGTGTCCTTATTTGGAAAAAAAGTTATTTACAGATATAATGATGTTAAAGATCTCAAGATAAGATCACTGGATTTTGAGTGATCGTATCACCAGATCCAGTGATGGGTATCTTTATAAGAGAAAGGAAAAGAGAGAGAATGGAGGTACAGAGAGACAAGAGGTGGGGTGAGATAGATGTAAAGCTGAAGGTGGAGACTGGGATTGTGCTGCCACAAACCAAGGAACTCCATCGAGCCACCACACACTGGAAGAGGTAAAGGAAGGATTCTTTCCTAAATCCTTCAGAGGTGGCACAGATTCTGGCCTCCAAAACAGGGAGAGAGTAAGGTCTGCTGATTTTGGATACCTCAGTCTGTGGTAATCTGTCCAGGCAGCTACAGGAAGTCAGTACAGTAATCTTCCGTAGACTCCTCTATTATGCCATAAATCATTCTGATCCTACTGCAGACAAAAGTCACCTTGCCATTCTTTCCCGTCCTATCCTTCTGACATTTTAGCTGGTGGTGATCTTTTCTGTTTGCTCCAGTGCTTTAATGACCCACCTGTACACATTTCTTTGTATGCTTTGGTTTTAGCACACACAGTACAAACAACCCTAAGATTGAAAATGTTTAACAACTGAGTTGGCATAGTGATAGAAAATCCAAATGGACCACAGCTGCAGAGATGCAGCCAAGTCCAGGAGCCCCCTCCCAGGCCAGGTATTGCCCTTTAGCAGCTGGACTGTGACAACCAGATATTGACAAAACTGCTGGTGTCAATTCTTACTGTGTCCCAGGATCCATGCTAAGTGGACCATTTCTTTGAAACTTCACCACAACCCTATGGGTGAGGAAACTGAGGCCTAGAGATTCAGTATTGTCCTTGAGGTCACTCAGGTATTAAGCAAGTGACAAATGGTCTGATTCTGGAGGCTATGCTCTGCGGTGGTGTATGTGAAAAAATGTCTGGAGAAAACCATTTCTCTACAGGGTATCTGGAGTAAGGCATACTTAGAAAAAGGATGCATCTAGTCTGGAGGCCCTCAGAAATGGAAACTAGTTACTTCAGAAAATGATGCCACAGGGGACCCTAGTAACTTCATCCTTGATTCCCATTAGAACTGCAGACCTAAGGGCTGGGAAGGACGCCTCAGTAGGAAGGAGGGCAGGAATGTGAAGCTGTTTTTCCTGCACATACTCGGAGGAGAAATGAGCTCTAAGCTCTTAATACAATCAAGTACAGATTCTACAGTTTTCTGGGGAGCTAGGAATTTCAGCCAGGGCCCAGGAGTGTGAACTTGGTAAGATTTCTTGAGCCCTGAGGCCTCCCCACATTGGTTGTTCTTTCCTTACCTGCTTCCCTGAGGTGACCTGCCAAGAAGAGAACATCAAAACTTAGGTTGGGGGGGCATAAAAGATGGGGTTAAAGACAGGGTTAGGCAGGCAAACTTGCACCTCCAGTTTAGAGAGTAGAAGCAAAGTCAAAAATAAGATGGGACGTGGTAGCTTTCAAGAGGGAACAGCCTTAAGCAGCTGGCTTGCCCAGGAGAAGAAAGAAGTGGGGAGGTCTCTTCAGACCAGCCAGAGGTGTGGCCCCAGCGGTGCTCGGGCAGACAGATAGGAGGAGGAGAAACTGAGGGGACCACAAGATAACAAGAGCAGCTGCGACCCTGAAATTTACCACCACCCTCAATGTGGAAGTAGCCATATCTGCCAACAGGAACATTTAAATAACTGTAGTCCCAAGTGATTAATTATTCTATTACATTAGTTGTTGGCAGTTCTGCCACACCATATACAAAAGCTGAGCTATTTCAGTGACTGTTTCTGAGTCATCTTGCCAACTTTTTATATATATTTTCTATCACTTCTATAATCTCATTCTTTCACTCAATGTATACAGATGATAATTATGATCTTTTCTTCGCCTATTTTTTTCCCTGTAATATCCAAATAGCAGCAGCAGCAACAACAAAAATCAGATGTGATTTTCTTGACTATTTTATGGAGATTTTAAAGGTAACCTAAATACTGTGCTTTAGGTTAGATCTGAAATGACAAATTAAGGGCTCTTCTGAGATCTCCAGTAAGCAGAAGTGTATATGGAGAGAGCCTTGTGTATGAAGGGCCTCTCAAAGTGTGTGCCTATCTTATCAAATTTCCAAGTCTTTAAAAACTCTTTTATGCTTAATAGATTCAGCCTGGTGCTGCCAATCAGCTTAGGGTTCTTTTACTCAATTCAGGTGGAAATCACGAATCGGCCAAGTGCAACTCTTTTAGTAGTTCTGATGTCACCAGGCCACACTGGACACCAACAGTTGACATGGCCAGAATACTGCTGGTCTCTGAATCTCTTCAGTATTAACAGCTCTGTTTAGAACATTTTTTGGAGCCCACATAACCCAAGAAATAAATCATGAGCAGGTTTACAGAAACACTAAAGCAAATCTTTATTCTAACAGGACTTGTGCTGAACGGGAAGAAGGCCTCCCGGACTAAAACTCAAGAAGGGCTTGAGGCGCCACTTCTGTAACATCTTGCAGACCTGTTTCAGTGAGGATGATCCCTGAAACCGGAGAATCTTCAGGAAGGCTTGCTAAGGACTCTGGGTATGCAAATAAGGGGCCTAGATTCCCTCCTTCCTGATTTTAACCACTCCCAGGTAACCTGTTCTCAACAGTGGCTGGAGTAGTGGAGGGGGCCTATACTGCGCTCACATTGGAGTGGACAGTGGTATTTGACTTCCAGGGAGGACACGGAAGCAAAGTGCCCCAGTCCATTGGGGTGCAAGGTGGAGCAAAGGTGAGGGAGGGGGAGGGGCGTGCTGGCTGTTACCCTCCCCCTACAGCCAGCCCAGGGACAAATGAGAAAGACAGGCGCATCGCTCCCACAGACGCTGTCTCCACTGGCTGGCCTCACTGTTCCTGCAGGCCCTGCTGCCTGAAGCCGAACCTGCAGGCCCAGATCTGCACCCTGCCGGAGTGGACGCTGCTCCTCAGCAGCCTGAGCCCCGCACCGCCCGTGAGGACCGGCTCTCCTATCGGTTCAAGCGCTTTGGAAGATCAGCCTGCGTCTGTTGCCACTGGCCTCGCCTAGCTGGGGCGCGCGTCCTCTGCCTACTTGGGCGAGGCCGCCCTGACCCGCCCGCCGCTGCTGCTGCTGCTGCGGAACGCCGGCTCAAGGGGGAGCCCGTGGCGGGAGCGGCGGGAGCAGCAGCAGCGCCCGCCGGCGCCTCCGCGCCGCCCCGGGGCCACCCGCCCCGCCAACCCACTGGACTCCCCGCCGCTGCCCTGGGGATCCCCAGCTGCCGCCCGGCTCTGCAGGAGTCCCGCGCCCGCCACGCTGCCCTGGACTACGACTGCGGACGCCCCTGTGGCCGCCCGGCGGAGTGCGAGGGGGACCTGATGGCCGAGGGCGACCAGTGGGCCACCAGAAACCTGTTCATCGGAAACCTGGACCACACGGTGTCGGAGCTGGAGCTGCGCCGGGCCTTCGGGAAGCACGGGAAGCACGGCTTCATAGAGGAGGTGGACATCAAAAGGCCGGCCCGAGGGCAGGGTGCGGCCTGTGCCTTGCTGAGGTTCCAGGACCGGGCCGCGGCCCACAGGGCTAAGGTGGCCATGTCAGGCCGCGTCCTTGGCAGAAGTCCCATTAAGGTGGGTTACGGCAAGGCCAACCCCACCGCTCGCCTCTGGGTGGGTGGCCTGGGACCCAACCCCTCACTGGCAGCTCTGGCCCGGGAGTTTGATCGCTTTGGAATCATTCGGACCATCGATCACATTAAGGGAGATGACTTTGCCTACATCCAGTTCGAAACCCTGGACGCAGCTGAGGTCGCCTGTGCTGAAATGAGGGGCTTTCCTGTGGGTGGTCCACACCGCAGGCTTCGTGTGGGTTTCGCCAGAGCAGAGGAGACGCGGTATCCCCCGCAGTACCTGCCCTCACCCCTCCCTGTGCACCGAGAGCTTCTCGAAGATGGATATACCCGGCACCCAACCCTGGATGCCGACCTGCGGGTGCGAGATAAGACCCCCCCATACCTGTGCTTAGACCGAGACCGGACCTTTTTGGAAGGGGACTGGACCGGCCCCAGGAAGAGCGCTGATGCCAGAAACAGCCTGGAGGGGTTTAGCCGCTCAGTGCGCAGTCGCAGTGGTGAGCGCTGGAGAGGGCACAGAGACAGAGGCCTCCCCAAGCCCTGGGAAGACAGCGGGGAGGACAACCGTGGGAGGACAGCCCACTGCGCTTATGAGGAGCGGAGCTGGGCCAAGGGTGGTAGGCAGCAGTATGACTGCGAGGTGAACCACTTTGATGCTGGGACCAAGGAATCAGGCAGCAGCTCCCTCAGCAACAGCAGACATGGGGCTGAGGAGTGGGGCCACCACTTCCACCGCGGAGCTCCAGACTCTTCCTATGGGAAGAAGACAAGAGAGAGAGAGGGCAATTATTGGATCACTGAGGCCGAGCCCAAGCCTCTTGAAGAACCGAAACATGAGACCAAAAAGCTGAAGACTCTTTCAGAGTACGCTCAGACACTGCAGCTGGGTTGGAATGGGCTTCTAGTGTTGAAAAGCAGCTGCTTCCCAACATCTATGTATATCCTAGAGGGGGACCAGGGAGTCATCAATGGTCTCCTCCGAGACCAGACTTCCGGGAGCAAGCTAACACAGCTGAAGATTACCCAGCGCCTTCGACTGGACCAGCCTAAGTTTGACGAGGTCACAAGACGCCTCAGGCAGGGGAGCTCCAATGGCTATGCCGTGCTTCTGGCCACCCAGGCGGCCCCCAGTGGGGCTGGCGCCGAGGGGATGCCCCCCGTGGAGCCTGGCCTACAGAGGCGGCTGCTCAGGAACCTGGCCTCTTACCTGAAAGGGAAGCAGGCTGCAGGGGTGATCAGCCTGCCTGTGGGTGGGGCCAAGGGCAGAGACTACCAGGGCATGCTCTACGCCTTCCCGCCCTGCCACTTCTCGCAGCAGTACCTCCAGTCGGTGCCGGTGCCGAGGACGCTGGGCGAGCCGGAAGAGGAGCACATGCTGATAGTGATAGTGACAGGCACAGCCCGGCCCAAAGCTGCCTTTTCCAGCACCACATCTGCATCACAAAAGCAGTTACTTTAAAATTGGATTCCTTTTGGCCTGTTAGTCTGGTTGTTAATCTGTATGTATGACAGTTAACTTTATAAGGAATTATAAGATAAATGAATCTGATGCTAGCAAAAAAAAAAAAAAAGAAAAAGAAAAAAAGAAAAAGGAAGGGAGGTGGAGAAGAGGAAGAAAGACTCTAAATGTATTATGTACCTGTACCAGTTCCCCACAATGAATGCAGTCATTTTGTACTTCAAACATACTAATAAACATTATTTTAAAAAAGAAAAAGTAATCTGCTTTCTTCTCTACCTGCTCCCTTGGTTTGAATTCTCTGCTGCATTAATTTGGTTCATTTGGTGGGGATCAAAGTTCTGTCCACCACTAAAACCAAGTTGTTAGATTTTGGGGGAATAGTTTTTAGAACTCGCAGTATGTTGACTTCTAATGAATATATGAGATACTGTGTGCTGTATTCTTTTTTTTTTTTTCTAACTGTATGGAAAGTTGTCAGTAAAACCTTTGTCAGAGGATCAATTTCTTTTTTTCTTTTTTCGGTACTGGGGATTGCACTCAGGACCGTGTGCTTGTGAGGCAGGTGTCGGCACCACTGAGCTAAATCCCTGGCCCAGGATAGATTTCTAATAAGGCAGAGAGCTGCAGGGCTTTATTTAGAAAGACAGAGGGGAAAATTATGGTGACTTAAGACAAAGTAGATTTATATTGCTGAGAAGACTGTGAGCCACATGTTTTATTTGCAACATGATTTCCGGAAGATGTACCTTGGCAAATTTTAATCATTATTGTAATTGTTATTTTGGTGATACTGGGGGTTAAACCCACGGCCTTGGCACTGCACCACATCCTCACCCTTTTTTATTTTTTATTTTGAGACAGGGCTTCACTAGGTTGCCCAAGCTGACCTCAAACTCTCAATCCTCTTGTTTTAACCTCCTGAGTAGCTGGGATTACAGGTGTGCACCACCATGCCAAGCTTCCTTGGCAACTTTTAAACATTATCATGCCATTTCTTTAGGGCCTCTCTAGCTGTTCAAATGTAGTGATGTGAGAATTGTAATTGGCGAGGGAGAGAAAGAGTCTTGCTCCTCTGATTGAAAACTGTTTCTCCAGTCTGCTCTTTCTGATGTCATTGAAACAAACTCTCCAGTTGACTCAGCCACCCTGGTTGGAACAGTGTTGCACACATTCAGAGGAACACACACTTCCTCATCCATACAACCACATTAGGAGGATAGACACTAACTTTGATTCAGCCGGGGCTTTTCCATCCACATGCTTCACATACACCAGGCGTCAGGCCCCTGGGAACTGTCTTCACACTGCCCCACAACTGCTCCTCAGCTGTGCCTAACCTGACTGCTCAGCACATAGTTCTGAGACCAGCTTGGATCTCAGAGTGGGACAGCCACCCATTTGTCCAGGCACATGCTCCGAAATGACAGATGTCTACAAGTCAATGCCTGAGGAATGGCACTCTTCAATGGCTGGAAATCTGGAATATTCTCAGTTTTTGAAGATTTTCCTAGAAGCTGCAGATGGTGATTTTGTTCTTCGGTCATTCTAGTAAGGATATGGATCATGCTCTTTCTTTCTTTCTTTCTTTCTTTCTTTCTTTCTTTCTTTCTTTCTTTCTTTCTTTCTTTCTGTACTGGGGATTGAACTTAGAACCTTAAACTTGCAAGGCAGGCATGATGCCACTGAGCTAAATCCCTGGCCCTGGATCATGCTGTTTCTGATGACTATGCTCAATGCACTTTGGGCTTCATTTAACTGTATTTTGAAATCAAAGTGCATGTGTTTGAAAGAACTGAAAGTAACACAAGTGTGACTGATCATAGTGTTAGCAACATTAATTATGAATGTTTTGGTGAAAAATCAATAGAAAACCCAATTCATACTGACTTAAACAATAAAAGGGATTCATCCTGTCACCTAAGAAGTTCTGAGGCAGTTCAGGCTTTGGATAAGGCTTGATGGCATCAAGGGTCTTTTGTCTTTTCTTCTCTCTGTTCTGGCATCCACTGTAGGAGCTGCATTATAGAGCAGACTTCTCTCCTGGTCCCAAGGTAGATGCAACAGTCCTGGAGTTATATGATTCCTTGTTTATGTTAGCAGGAGGGAGAACATATCTTCCTTTGGTTGTCAAATGTGTTTCTGGGCTTAGTTCTGATGGGACTGATGATTGTATCCAGGAGTATGGGAGCCCCTGCTGGGCATCAACCAGTTTATCCTTGAAGTATAGAGAGTGTTAATCTCATCAAAAGTCTTTTGCTGAGAGTTGGGTAGGAATGTTGCACAAAGGAAATCTTTTCCTTTTTTTTTGGTACTGGGCATTGAACTCTGGACCTTGTGCTTGTGAGGCAGGCACAGTGCCACTGAGCTAAATCCCCAGCCCAGAAATACTTTATTTATGAACATTGACCCCTTATAAAGAGTTATACCAAATAATAAGCGCAGAATTAGAATTTGAGGCCGTGTCTACCTGACTCCAAAATGTTTTTGCTTTTATTTGAAAATAAATTTTAAGTGAAATCATACTTAAATTTTTCTCTTTTCATAGGAGTATGAATGATATGTTTATGCAAGTATACTAGAAAAAATATATTGCATTTAAAATAGATTCTCTTGGCAATATTTAGATTCAAAATTTCTGTTGAATTTTATTTAATTTGGCACCAAGTTTTAAAAACTTGATATAGTGTTCTAACTTTGCAGATTGTACACTTCTTTTGAGCTAGTTTTGTAAAAAGCAAGCATGTTCAATAACTGCTTGTTAAGGTTAATGTTCTGTCATTTATAGAAGTTAATGTTCACAAATGAAGTATTTATTATGTAATTTGCCTCTACTGACAAAGAAAGTAATGTGCAAATAATTTAGGAATTTGCTACAGAAGAAAGCAGACATTGTGCCTTTTTGTGTATGAGTATTTGGATAGGATTTATACTTCACGGCAAAACTTACTCATGGTTGGTTGTGCCTTGTGTTTTTTTTTTTAAAAAGAACAATTCACAATTATTATAAAAGATAGGTAAATACAGAGAAGAAAAAGAGGGGGAAAATTATACATAATCCTATCAAAGATAAAAAAAATCCACACTGAACTCTGGGCCTTCCTACTTTCTTTTTTTTTTTTTCCAGTACCAGGAATCGAACTCAGGACCTTGTGCTTGCCAAGCAGGCACGGTGCCACTGAGCTATATCCCTGGCCCTAATTTTTTAAACAAGATCTCACTGTGTCGCGAAACTGCCCAGGCTGAGCTTGAACTTGTGAACCTCCTGCCTCAGGCCCCTAGAGTGCTGGAATCAGCCATATGCACCATGCCTGGCTAATAGACATCTTTGATATGTCTTCTTTGTATTAAAGGTTACAGAATTTACATGTCATTCACTAACCTACCTATAATTTATTTTAGTGTAGAATGTTGAGCCTTGTATTTCTGATAAAACAAGGTAAGCATAAACTTAATTCTTTAGTTTCTAATAAGATAAATCAATGATATCCTTGTTAGAAATATATAAAGTTAGTAAGCCAAATAAATCCCTGATCAACTTATACCCATCATTGGGAAAAATTCACAGGACTCTTGATGTATACTACGTTCAAATGTTAAAACTCCCAAGATTAAAATCAAATTTCTGCCAAGAAAATTGAATTAAAAATATGAATTAAGTGTCTCTCTTTAAATTTAAATGTCATTTTTTTTTTTTTTTTTTTTTTTGGTACCGGGGATTGAACTTGGGTCCTTGTGCTTGCACAGCAGGCAGTGAAACCACTGAGCTAAATCCCCGGCCTAAATGTCATATTTTGATTCTAAGGTGAGCCAGTTTGACAGATGGTAAAAAGAGCAGTAGTCTGAGAAATATGATTTACAACAACTCTTTCAAGAAATGCATTGAAATGCCTGCCAAAAAGCTTCTGAAATAACTCCCTAAGCTTAAATTCCAACTTCTCCAAGACACACATGCAATATCTTTTGCCTTTTTTCTTGTTGAATAGATTTCATTTTTCAAGAGCAGTTTTAGGTTCACAGCAACACTGAGTGACAGGGCAGAGCATTCCCATCCACACATTTTCCCACCTCTCCAAACCTTCCTGACCATCAACATCCTGCACCTGAGTGGTAAGTCTGTAAGGACACAGGAAGCTACGCTTACATGTCAGTCTCACCCCAAGGCCATCATTCACGTGAGAGTCCCTGGATGTCATGTGTTCTATGGATTTGGCAAAATTATAACAGGTGTGTGTTTACCATTATAGTATGGTACCGTGTTATCACAGACATAAAACACCTGTGCTCCCTCTAACTATTCATCTCTACCATCCTGCTAACACCTGATAACTACTGATCTTTTTACTACCTTACAATATTTTTATGAGAACTTTCTGTCATTTGGGAACTTCCTTAAATGGATTTTCTAAGAGCTGACTATAAAGGCCTCTGATGAGACATCATAGAACTATTTTTCTATGTCAGACCCCTTCGGGCTTCAAAGCAAAACAGTGTGGAATGCTAGAATTTGGGAATGTGATTATAATATATTAATGTTAGTAGTATTTTGGTACTGGGGATCGAACTCAGGACCTTGCACTTGCGAGGCAGGTGCTGGAACCACTGAGCTAAATCCCTGGCCCTATAATATATTATGAATTGGGGATAGGGACCAGGAATTTAATCCAGGGTCTTGTATATGCCAAGTACACATTCTACTACGGAGCTGTACACCAGCCCTTGTTATAATTTGGCTCATTCTCTTTAAGTGGTAAATTTTTTTTTTGGTACTGGGAATTGAACTTGGGACCTTGCACTTGTGAAGCAGGTGGCGGCACCACTGAGCTAAATTCCCAGCTCTACATGGTAAATTTTTATAAGGAATATAATATCTGTTCTTACTTCATTCAGCCCATGATCCACAGCAAAAGTGATTTTGCCAAACTGCTTTGTAGGTCACAGTGCCCGACAAAGCCACAAATATTTCATATTTAAATACCTCATGTATGGTGGGTTACTTTATCACAGACAGGGAGCATGTTATCTTTCTGTTGGCTAGGGAATTAAAAAGAACCATAAAATATATTGTTTTAAAATCATGTAGCTCTCAGTCTGGGCCTATTTTGAGATTGGATATTTAAGACAATTTCCCTAATTTGTCTTGCATTATTCAGTATTTTTGTTGTTGTTGTTGCTGTTAAGGATTAAACCCAGGGCCTCATGCTAGGTATGTGGTCTACCACTGAGCTATACCTCAACACCTTTGCTTTTTGATGAAGTAATTTTAAACTTATAGATAGACTGCAAGAATAGAAACAGAATAAAGAACATCCATTTACACTTTACCCAGACCCACTAACATTTTGCTTTACCTTTTGTATATGTGGTTTCTCCCCTTTATATATAACAGATTGTATATATAATGAATTTTCTTCTGAATCATTTGAGGGTGAATAACATATGTTAAGGGCCTTTAACCTTCAATACTTCAGTGTGTATATCCAAAGAATAGGAATATTTTCTCATATAAGCAGACCAGTAAATTTAACTTTGATACAATACCTTCATCTAATTTTCCACTCATACTCCAATTTTGTCAATTGAGTCAATAATGTCCTTTATGGCACTGTCCCCTTCTAGCACATGATCTGGTCTAGGACCAGGTATTGCATTTAAGTTGTCATATGTCTTTTGCCTCTTTTAATATGGAACATTTTTAGTGTGTCTTCTTTTATAATATAACCCACTCCCTTTAAAAATTCATCTTTATTTCTTGATATTTTCACAGAAGTCTAGGGAAATATGAGCTGCTTGATGAAAGTTATATTGATGTCTTAGTCCGTTCGGGCTGCTGCAACAAAATATGTTAGGCTGGGTCATTTATAAGTGATAGAAATGTATTGCTGTTAGTTGTGAAGGCTGATTAGTCCAGGATCAAGGTGCTAGCAGATTTGTTGTCTGCTGAGGGCCTGTTTCTCATAGATGATGATTTCTGGTCTCTTCACTGGCCTCTCTGGGAGGCCTCTTTTATAAAGGTACTAATCCCATTCATGAAGTATCCCTTCATTATTAATTATATCCCAAAGGCATCATTTTTTTGGTTTTTGCTTTGTATTGTGGTTTGTTTTTTTTTTTCAGTGCTAGGAATTGAAGGAAGAACCTCTACTACTGAGCTACAGTTCCAGGTGCTCCACTTCTTAATATTAACACACAAGGCATTAGAGTTTAACACATGAATTTTAGAATGACACAAATATTCAGACTGTGGTGACTGGAGAATAGTGGTTTCTTCTTGTCTTCTGCCTTCCAAATCTCATATGTGTCTCCACTGGTAGAATTTAACCTGGAACCATTCAGGAAAAGTTCTGTGGAAAATAAGATTTTAGGCTTTCTCCCTATCCACTGTGTAGAGCAGAATGTACAAGGGGGTGGCATTAAGGCTCAGCAGACTACTGACAAGCTGGCAATGAAGTTGCTGCTCTCTGGAGCTTCCAGAGAGAGCTATAAGGACCACGAGGGAACTAAACAGAAGCCTGTCACTAAGAATAACAGGAAATGAGAGAAGGTCAGTGTGACCGAAATTTAATGGAGCTTACATGGAGAGGATATCAAGGGCTGAACTGTACAGGACTTTATAGAACCTGGTGTGAGTTGGTATTTTCTTCTCAGTAAAAGAGAAATGTTCTTACACAATATGTCACATTTGGGCATTTTAGAAAAGCTACCACTTCCTCAAGATGTTTTCATCTTGTTGGAAGATTGTTATAATAAACTTGTTGGAACAAGGCACTTCACTGAAATCTGGCAGAAAATATTTGTAATACCTATACAATTTGCAGTGCCTCTAATGTGAAACCCACCCTCCCATAGGGTTGTTCTTCTACAACCTGTATAATTTTTTTATAGTATACTTGGAATTTTAAAAAACATTTTTATTTTAATGTAATACAAGTAGATATTAATACAGAAAATATAAAAAACACTCTTCTTCTATACAAAAAGTTTCATAACAAAGTAATTAGAAAAAAACAATGGTTAATACATTGTGTATCACAATCCTTTTTTGGTACCGGGGATCAAACTAGGGTCCTTGCGCTTGCTCAGCAGGCTGCGAAACCACTAAGCTAAATCCCCAGCCCACGTGATCTTAAAAGAATGGCCAAAATGTTACCCAGACTACAAGTCATAGACAAAAAAAGATTCTGTCTTACAAAGAAGAAACAAAGGACAAAGCTTTCTTTTCAATTAACAAAAGAAACTAGTAGTATAAATTAAACAAATTAGCATTTGTCTTAAAATATGTTTTAAACAACAAAATAGATAATTTGAGGAATTATTTGAACTTCTTTCTATTTCCTATTTATCTTCTATTTTGCTCTCTCTCTATTATATATATTTTTCTCATATATGAGAGGCTGTGTTTATCTTTCTTTATGACAGAGTAACACTCCATTGTATATAAATACCACATTTCTTTATTCATCTGTTGATGGATATATATGCTGTTTCCAAGATCTAGCTATTATAAGTTCTGCTGCTACAAACATGAGTATGCGTGTATCCCTGTAATATGATGACTTTAACTCTTTTGGGAAGATATCTAGAAGAATATCTGGGTCAAATGGAATTTCTATTTTTAATTTTTTGAGGTATCTATCTCCAACATTGATTTCTATAGGGATTGTACAAGTTTACATTCACACCAACAAAGTAAAAGAGTTCCTTTTTCTCTACATCAGCATTTGTTATTGTTTGATATTTTGATGATGTCTATTCTTTATGGGGTAAGATGGTATCTTAATATAGTTTTAATTTGCATTTTTCTAATGGTCAGTGATGTTGAACAATTTTTCATGTGTTTTTGGCCATTTGTACTTCTTCTAAAAAATGTCTATTGATTTCAGTTGCTTGTTTTTTGATTGGGCCTTATATATTCTAGGTGTTAGTTCTCTCTGCAAGGAATAGCTGGCAAATTTTTTTTTCCCCATTCTGTAAGTTGTCTCTTCACTCTGTTGGTTATTTCCTTTGCTGTGCAGAAGCTTTAATTTGATATTATCTCATTTGTTGATTCTTGGTGTTATTTCTTGTGCCATTGGGGTTCTGTTCAGAAAGTCCTTTCCTATGCTTATGTCTTCAAGAGTTTTACTTATTTTATCTCCTAGCAGATTAAGCATTTCTGTTTTAACATGTAGATCTTTGATCTACTTTGATTTTAGTTTAGTACATAGTGAGATATATGGATCTAGACAGGATCTTCTGCATATGAATATTCAATTTTTCCCAGCATCATTTAATAAAGAGGTTATCTTTCCTTCAGTGTATGTCTTTTCCCCTTTATCAAATAGTGAATAGCTTAATGTGCCTGGGGTTGTTTCTGCTTCCTATATTCTGTCTCCTTGATCCACACACCTGTTTTGATACCAATACCATGCTGCTTTAATCACAGTAGCTTTGTAGTATAACTTCAAATCTAGAATTGTGATGCCTCCTGCTTTGCTTTTGTTACCCAGGATTGCTTTTGCTATTCTGGGTGTCTTCTGGTTCCATATGAATTTTAGGATTGTTTTTCTCTAGCTCTGTAGAAATACTATTGATATTTTGACTAGGATTGCATTAAATTTGTATATCAGTTTTGGAAGTATAGCCACTGTTGATTTGAACCTGTGACAGATCAGCTCATCATGGAGAAGTATGAGATAGAGGAGGCCTATTTACCTCATAGTGTCCAGGAAGTAAACAACCTGTACAATTATATATGGGGAGTTTCTGGGAAGTAGGGACATAATCCTATGTGGTCTCTGTGAGGAGTGCATGAGAGGACAGGAGGCCAGATCAGATAAAGGATTTTGAGAGTGGATCCTACTATATTTTGAAAACAAAGACATTGGATGAAAGAAAATGGGAAAGAGAATGAAAGGACAGTAAAAGGATGAGGTTTGTGGATGGCAGTGCTATTTTGGTGTGATGATCCCAAGACTGGGATAGGTAGAGGGGACAAAGAAATCAAGGAGTGATTAAAATCTATCACCCCTTGAATGTTCTTGTTTCAGCTAATACTTTTTTTTAAATGCAGTAGCTTATCTTTATTTTTTTTTTCCATTGAGTTTTTTTTTTTTTTGTACTGGGGATCGAATTCAGGTCCTTGCACTTGTGAAGCAGGTGGCAGAACCACTGAGCTAAATCCCCAGCCCATCCATTAAGTTTATTGGTATATTTTAGGTATACAATACAATTACATTCATCATTGGGATCTTGTACCTTTACGTGATATATCTTGGTTCTTATTTTTTCCCCATTCCCCTGCTCTCCATTCACCCCCTCTACCCTTCCCTAATTATGAAGACTTTGTTTCCATTTTTTCCTTTTCTCATATTTTTTCTTTTCCCTTCTTTTCTTTCCCCTACCCCTCCCTCTTCCCTTTCCCCTTTGCCCCTTTTCTTCCTATTACACAATATCAATTATACATTTTGATCCTTATTTACATATTTAGTTTTTCACACCAGGGAAACTATTTGGTATTTACACATATTATTTATTTCACTGAAGAGTATGGCCTCAATGTGCATCCACTTAGCTATAAATGTCTCTAGTTTGTCATTCTTTATGGCCAAGTAGTGCTCCATTTTATAAAAAAACTACATCTTCTTTATGCAGTCTCCAGTTGATGGGCAATTGGGTTGTTTTCAAATTTTAGCTATTACAAACTATGCCACTTAAACATGGATGAGACTATATCACTGTGGTATGATTCTTTTATTTTTTTGGGAAGATACCCAGCAGAAGAATAGCTGAGTCAATGGGACTTCTAATCCTAGTTGTTTGAGGCATCTCCATACTGATTTCCACAGTGGTTGCACCAGTCTGCACTCCTACCAACAATGAAGAAGGGTTCCTTTCTCCCCACACTCCTGCCAGCATCTGTTATTGGTTGATTTCTTTTCTTTTCTTTTTTTAAAAAATTCTTTTATTGGTACATTTTAGGTATAC
>NW_004624763.1:2467391-2504624 GCF_000247695.1 Heterocephalus glaber
CATTAAATCTGTATAGCAGTTTTGGAAGTATGGCCATTTTCACTATGTTGATTCTTCCTACCCAGGAGCAAGGGATGTATGTCTTTCCATTTTCTTATATCCTCTTCAATCTCTCTTTTTTTTTTGGTACCGGGGATCGAACTCAGGACATTGTGCTTGCAAGGCAGGTGCCAGAACCACTAACCTAATTCCTGGCCCCTTCAATCTCTTTTTCCCAGAGTGTTGTAGTTCTCCATGTAGAGGTCTTTTGCTTTCTTTGTTAGATTGATTCCTAGATATTTCAGTTTTTTGGATGCTATTGTGAAAGGGATTGTTTCCCTAATTTCTCTCTCAGTGACTCTGTTATTTGTGTACAAGAAGGCTACTGATTTTTGAGTGTTTACCTTGTATGCCATTGTCCTGAGCACCAGAAGATAGATCAGAAATGAACAACAGAAAGAGGGCCTTACTCCTTCTAAGTCCCCATCCTGAAGGGTAAAGTTGTTATATTGAAGAGTTTATTCACTATAAACATATTTTGGTGGGGCCGGGGATTTAGCTCAGTGGTTTTGCTGCCTGCTGTGCAAGTGCAAGGACCCAAGTTTGATCCCCGGCACCAAAAAAACCCCAAAACAACAAAAAACAAACCAACAACCCCCCCCCAAAAACCCCAAAGAACAAAAAACAAAAAACAAACATATTTTGGGTAATCCTCGATTTTAATTTAATTCACATGGTTAAAGGTCATAGATTAATAACTACAACAAATTGTCATTTTCTAAGCTCTTCTTGATACTATTTTTGTGCTGATTGTATCAGTTGGGCTAAAGTGTTGTGATTGATCTAATCAGTTATCCTTCCTGGTATAATGAAAATGAGATTGCCCCAGAGTCAGAGACTCAAAACCTAAAGACCAGGTATATCTGGAAGGCACCTCTGAGAAGCAATCATTCCATAAGGATTCTAAATACAAGCAACAAAGTTACTTACAATAAGCAACATTGAAGTATCAACCCAGGAATTTAACCAAGGACAGTACCAATCACAAAAATAGAAATGAGAAGACATTTAAGCAAGGCACAAATCCAGTCTTCCAGCTCACCAAAGGCAAATTCTGGGGGAAATGAGGTGGAAAAGTCTGATAATCAACCACCCTGACACCCTGAACTGATAGCACAGGAAGTAGCAAAACAGATGAATGAGGCTCTAGAAAAATTCAAAACAGAAATAAATTCCCAGATAACTACAGAGATGGTGAGCAGAATGAAAGACATGATTAGAGATTCTAGAATAGAAACACATAAAAAAAATAGATTAGCTCAGAACCGTGATGGAAGCCTAAATGCCCAGCATAGGAAAGAAATGGAAACCATAAATACCTAACATAGGAAAGAAATAGAATCCATGAAACAGATTCAAACAGATATCCAGGAGATTAAAAACTCTACTGAAAGTATACACAGCAGACGGAGCCAATCTGAAGACAGAATATTAGATAAAGAAGACAGGATGGCAGTCAGTGACCATGAAAAGAGAGATCTCTTAAAAATAGTAAGGGACCATGAGAAATCAATCCAACAGCTCCTAGATGATGCAAAGAAGAATACTATAAGACTGATAGGAGTCCACGAAAAAGCAGGAGAAAGTACAAATGACATAAAAAACTGTTCACAGAATTAATTTCAGAAAACTTCCCAAACAGAGCAAAAGAATTTGACATACAGATAAACGAGGCGTATGGGACTCCAACTATCCATGATAAAAAAAAAAAATCTATACCTAGATATAATAGTCAAGATCCTGGAAACCCAACAGAAAAACAAAATACTACAAGCAGAGAAAAGAAATAAATCACATGCAAAGGAGAGCCCATCAACACAAACCCTCACTCAAGGACAGCCTGGAATGAGGTATTTCAAGCCCTAAAAGAAAACAACCTCCAACCTAGACTGATGTATCCTGTAAAACTATCTTTCAAAATTGATGGGGAAATAAGATATTTCCATGATAAAGAACACCTGAGAAACTTCGTGGATACCAAACTGCCCCTCCAAACAATTTAAAAAAAAACAAACCTAGAAAAAGACAATGAAGGTCACAACTCCGTGAGGCCCAATGGAGCAAATCCAAATTATTTCATCAGGCAAGGCAAGAAATTAAAGGGAGAGGGGGGAAAATAAAAAAGAGGCAACAACAGGAAAATAACATGACAATTTTAAGTTAATACATATCAGTTATAACCATCAATGTTAATGGCCTCAATTCATCAATCAAAAGAAACAGACTGGCAGAATGGATTAAGAAGCAAAATCCAACAATATGCTGTAAACAAGAAATGCACCTAGTTCAAAAGAAACTTATAGACTGAAAGTAAAAGGATGGAAAACAGTTCTCCATGCAACAGGAACCTGGAAAAAATCAGAGGTAGCTATCTTATTTGCAGACAAAGTAAATTTCAAATCAAAACTAATTAAGAGAGACAAAGAAGGTCACTACATCCTTGTAAAGGGAACAGTCCAAGAGGAAGAGATAATAATCATAACTATATATGCACCAAATACTAATGCCCCCAACTATACAAAACAAATATTAAGGGACATGATAAACCAAATAAGCACTAATTCAATTGTAGTGGGGGACCTCAATACTCCACTGTCACAAATAGACAGATCATCTAGACAAAAAATCCACAAGGAAATACTAGAGTTGAACCAAGCTTTTGAATAAATGAACTTAATATACGTCTACAGAGTGTTCCACCCCACAAAATCAGAATACACATTCTTTTTGGCTGCAAATGGGTCATTCTCCAAATAGACCACATGCTAGCTCATAGGACATGTTTAAGTAAATGTAAAAGAATTGATGTTACCCCCTGTACATTATCAGACCATAATGCAATAAAATTGGAGATTGGTAGCATAAGAAACCACAAAATCCCCACGAACACGTGGAAATTGAATAACACTCTCCTGAACAACCAATGGGTCACAGAGGAAATTAGAGAAGAAATTAGACAGTTTCTACAAGTAAATGATAATGCCAGTACAACATACAGGAATGTATGGGACACAACTAAAGCAGTTCTATGAGGGAAATTCATAGCAATGAATTCCCACACTAGGAAAACAGAGTGAGCTCAGCTAACATTTAACCAAACTTGTCTCTTTTCCAAAATAGGCATCCTTGAAAAACTTACCCATTTGATTCAAGAATAGTATCAAGATTGAGGCTGGAAATTAGGGCACAGAAAGGAGGCTGGATGATAGGGCATGACCTGCCAGTTATAGAGAGCTGTCAAATTATGGCACAGAAGAGCTTCTAACAGCCAAGCTCTGACATCAAAAGGATATAAAAGACAGCAGCCACTGGCCTTGTTGCCACTGTCTTCTTACTCTTCAAGTAAATTGCTCTGCATGCAGGACATATTTTTTTCTTCTTTTCATTTCTACTTCTTTTCTTCTTTAATCTTCAATAAATGTTACACTTTCATGTTCATTGATTTTCCTGTCCTATTCTTTGAATGGGACAGCAAGAGCCAGGAAAGGACTGCTGGTCCCCACACTGTCTGGAAACAGTTTTGGCAAGCCAACCAGGAACTAACCAGCAGAGCCAGGAGCCAGGAGGTAACAAATGGAACCAGGAGGCAAGACCCGATTGGGTGGAGAGTCTGTATGGTCCCTCATCTGGGACCCTGATGCAGAGCCAAGCTGAGAGAGTGCCTCTATCTATGCCCCATGCTGGGCTGGGGACTGAGAGTCTCTGAGTAGTGCGAGTCCCTGTCTGAGTGCAGTACCAGATTCCTGAATCCTCTGTGTGCTGACCAGGGAGAAAAGGAACCTGCAGCCCACCCCCTTTGGGGTTTGGCCTCACCTATGGAGCCACCAGTAACTGTGACATGTGTGGTGGAGATACATGGGGAGGCCAGAAGTCTGTAGCCACTGAGTACCTAGCCTGCTGTCCCCCCCGGTGGAGCTGACTCAGAGCATGGGGAGCCAGTCCAGCCCTGGGGATCCAGGACTCCAAAAGCTGTCCCTAAGCATGCCCACTCTACAATTCAAAGTGCCCTATGTTTGGCAAATTGGGACGATTGATGGATGGGAGGGATACTGCAATAGGAGACCCATGCAGCTCAGGCCTTAGGGCACTGTTAGTGTGGGCTGGCCAAGTTTCCCTTATTTGGGGAGCTAGCCAGAGACCAATTCTTGGGGGGGAAGGTGATTTTCTCCCTGGGGGAGTGAGCCAGGGCACTGAGGCTGCTTCCTGCCTGGCCCATGTCCCTTGGAGAGGCGATGTTCCATGCCATTCTCTCCCAGAGGGGGCAGGCCAAAGAAACTGCACTCATTGTTCCATGGCTGAAAGTGGGTGGTGGGAAACTGAGGGAGAGGGCTGGGGAAGCAGTGTCTCCCTAGCCTGTCTCTCACTCTGCACCATCACTGCTGCGGTCCATGGTCTGCGCTCCAGAGTGCCTATCCTCACTCACTCCATGGGCCCTGTATGGATCCCTCTCCACTCCTCCTGTGCTTGGTGCTTCCTGTCTGCTCTCTATGCACTAGTGCTCCTGTTCTTCTCTTTTCCCTGCTCCTTCCCGTGGCTTGGGTTCCTGAGGTTTGGTGCTGGGCTGGGACAAGATAGCTCTGTAGCTTTTTGCCACTCTTATTCTCTTTGGCCAGCAGAGGGAGTGACTGCATTTTGAAGAGTTCATCTGTGTTCTTTGATACTTATTTTGTTCCCATCTGTCCAGTGTTTCTTTCTGGCTAGATTGTTTTGAACATACTGGTGGGACTGCAGCAAGGATGATGTATTTGTTTCTGAAAAATGTGTTACTCTTTTAGAGATGTTAAACTTTGTTTTAGACACTCCTATGCATATTAGTCTAAGCTTTTGGATGTCTGTAGTCTTGGTACACAGGATTTACACTTGCAACAGAGACAGAGGTACACTCTTCTCACAGTAGGACTAACATCTCTGAGGGGTGACGGGAGGCTCCCAGAGAGCCTGTAACATCTGCAGTGGTCTGTGAATAGCAATGGCAGAATAGTATGTTATGAGAATCCTTGATCTAAAAAGACACCAGAAACTGGGCAAACTAGTGTTATATATAAAAACTGCCTCCCTACCTAAAAAGTTAGTATTTTGTAAGCACCAACAATTCTAATGTTAACTTTTGTAGTCTTATGAATAGACATAATTTGTACTTCTGAATAGATCATGTGGCCTTTTAGCTTTCCTACTCTTGTGGTTAACAGCTAAAGCCTTCACTTTCAGAGAACATATAGGATTTGGGTTAGATCCTCTCAAAAATTCAGATAATCTCTGCTGTCTTAACCAAAGTATTGATGGATGAATGTAAGAGATAATGTTTCTCAGACAGCCAAGGGAGCCTGGAGAAGGCTTTACCTGATCTCTTATGAGTGTAGCTTCTCAAGTGGCTAAGGGAGCCCCAGGGGATTCTGCCCTTATCCCTGAGAAGTTATTGGTCCATGATATGGAGAGTCCTAAGGCTAAGCAAGCCCAGAGGGGTCTACTCATCTGGGAAGGCACCAATAGTGCCATCAGAATTTTGAGCAGAGAAGTCTGCTTAATAAGTACTTGAGTATCACAAGGGATGCCTTGTGAACTCAATGGATCTACTCCCTCTGCAGAGGATGCCCTCTGAAGGACCCCCAGACCTAGTTTTCTCTCTCCATAGGCCTCAAGATGTGCCATGGTACTTTGGTGTGGTGGTGCACACCTGTAATCCCAGCACTCGGGAGAGTGAGGCAGGAGTATTGCCATGAGTTCAAGGCCAGACTGAATTACAGAGAGAGACACTGTCTCAAGAAAACCAACCCTCCAGGAAAGATGTGCCATGGGAAATATACTGAAAAGCACCCCACAGATCCCAGTGACCTCACCATTAGGCTATATCTTTCAACAGTGGGAAAGATTTGACCCTGCTGATCTAAAAACAGAAACAACTTATCTTCTATTGAAATATGGCATGAGTCCAGTACAAACTAGGGAATGGTGAGAGGTAGGTACAAAATGGTGGTTTAAATTATGATACTATTTTGTAGTTAGATCATTTCTGCAAAAAACATGGAAGGTGGAGTGAAATCCTTTATGTTCAGGCTTTTGTGTCTCTTTATCTCTGGAAAATCTCAGAAGCTAGGGTATTTGAGAGTGGCCCTTGTGGAAAAAGGAAATGATATCATTGATGAGCCTGTTCTCAGATCTCCTTCTATCTTGTAAGAGGGGAAATGGTGCCCTCTCAAACAAGCCTTCTGTATCTATCTCTCTCAGTTCTGCCTCCACTGATGCCTCCCATTTTGACTCAATGGAACTGCTTCCCTCAGAGTTACCCACCCACATTCCAATTGAAGGGGGCCTCCAGCAGGGACAGTTTATCCCCTCTAAACCCCCTTCCCTTCTTGAACACTCCAGAAGCAACCATGGAACTATTCATGTTCCAGGACTTGGAGGGAGTTGAGGGGGACCAGCCCCTCTCAGGATAACCTTGGTTCCATGGGATGCTCTCATGATTCAAGGCTGCCCAGTGGGTGCTAGAAGGAGGCACCAGCTCCCATGATGTCTTCCTGGTTCATCCGAGATGAAGGTGGGGTAAGTTTGTCCTCACTTTCAACTTCCAGGGCAAGCCAAGCACCTGTGTTTGTCACTGAACAGGAAGGGTCAGTGCCAGGTCCATGACCTGTGTTTCCAGTCTATTTTCAATATGCTCAAGTATTTCTCAGCGTATCCCAACCCTCTGGGATTCTTGTCAACTATGTACCCTACTAACAGCAGCAGGACCAGGAGCAGGCTGAGAACCATGCAGAGGTGTGCAAGGGAGACTGATGTTCCTCCACCCTCATATCCATGCAACAATCTAAGAAAGGGCAGGGGGCTTTCTAACTCAACTCCTAGAGGCAATCTATCTTCTCTGGCAGGTCGCTGTCATTGTCTGTAAGAGAAGGCTGATTGGGAGACAAGTAGGGAAGTCTTACAACCTCTTAAGACCCTAGCCTTATTCTCAGTTCCTGAGGAACTATTCTGGTTTTTTTTCAAGGAACACAGTGGCAAGCTATTTAAAAAAAAACCTACAAGGGAAATGATTATTCAAATTTTTACAGGGCTAAGACTCTGCTCCTGTGAATTTCCGAAAGATCTGAGGCTCCTCTTTAAAAAGCAAGACCTCAGTTTGGCTTCAAGTACAGATAAGTAGAGTCACCATAAATATGCATTGGTAGCTGATCCAACATCTGTCTTTGCCTCCAAAGGCTCCTAACAGCTTTCTTCTGTTGTCATACATCAACACTAACTCCTTTCTCATTGTCTTCTGATAGGTTTCCCTCAGACTAATCAGTAAGCCACATCATCCTAATGTGTTTAGGGAGCACACAATCCCTAGTAAGTAGGACCTACAGCTCCTTTCAGCAAGTAGTAGTTACATGAAGACCTCAACCCTTCAACAAGCCATAAAGAATTATGGGGATTTATGTCTCTCAGGGGAATGAGGCAGGAGATTAAGGCACAGAAAAAAGGCTGGACAATAGGAAGTAGCCTGTCAGTCATGGAGAGGAGGCTGGAGAATAGAGTGTGACCTGTCAGTCAGAGAGAGCTATCCAATCATGGCACATAACAGCTTCCAGTGGTGTGGATCTGACGTCAGAAGAAGGATACAGAAGACAGTCACCATTTGCCTCATTATCACTGTCTTCTTACTCTTCAAGTAGCCTGCTCTGCACGAGGGAGGTATTTTCTTTCTTCTTTTTACTTATTTTCCAATTCTACTTCTTTCCTTTTCTTTAATCTTTAATAAATGTTAAACTTTCATGTTCATTGATTATCTGGTCCAATTCTTTGACTTTCTTGCTATCTTGGGATAACAAGAGTTTGGAAAGAACTGCTGGTCCCACACCATCTGGCAACAAGATCATCTTTGCCTTTCAGGTTTATAGAATTGAATTGATTTAAACTCAAATTTTACTAATATTTTCAAGTTCTTCTATATTTTAGGCACTCTACCAAAGACTTTACCCATTTTATCTCATTTCCTCCACTCAGCAGTTTATCAAGTAGTTCCTATTTTTATCTTCATGGTACAGATGGAGTAATAAGAGAGATCTTGCCACTAGCTTTGGGCAGAGAACCACAGTTACAGGTCTGAATCAGGATTTGATCCTACTGCATTTCAGTGACATTTTTTGGTTTACTTCTTTTTAAAAAAATTTTTTTAAAAAAATTCATTTAAAAATAATTTTGTTGGTACATTATAGATAATCATAATGATCACATTAATCATAGGGAATTTGTACCTGTACATAATATATCTTGATTTTTCTTTTTTCCTCTTTCCTTCCCCTTCCTTCAACTGTTCTTCCTCTCCTTATTTACAAAAGCTGTTTCCATTTTTTCCTTCTATTCTCTTTTTTTCCTTTTCCCTTCCTTCCTTTCCCCATCCCCTCTCTTGTTCCACCTTCCATTTGAATATTTTCTTCCTATTTCACAATATCATTATACATTTTGGTCTTTATTTACCCATTCAGTTTCTCATACCAGAGAAACAATGCAATATTTAAAGACATGTCAGACTCATTTCACTGAAGAGTATGGTCTCAAGGTGATCCATTTACCTAGAAATATCTCAAGTTTATCCAACTTATGGCAGAGTAATACTCCATTGTATAAAAACCCCACATCTTCTTTATCCACTTATTGGTTGACAGGCATTTGGGCTGTTTCCAAGCTTTAGCTATTACAAACTGTGCTGCTATAAACATGGGTGTGCATATATCACTGTGGTGTGATGCTTTTAATTCTTTTGAGAAGATACCAAGAAGGAGAATAGCTGGGTCAAATGGAACCTCTAGTTTTGAGGGGGTTTTTTTGGTACTGGGGATAGAACTCAGGTCCTTGCACTTGAGCAGCAGGCGGTGAAACCACTGAGCTAAATCCCTGGCCCTAGTTTTAGTTTTTTGAGGACTCTCCACACTGATTTCCACAGTGGTCGCACGAGTCTACACTCCCACCAACAGTGGAGAACATTTCCTTTTCCCCACACTCCCGCCAGCATTTGTTATTGGTTGATTCCTTGATAGCAGCCATTCTTTCTGGAGGTGGAATCTCAGTGGTGTTTTAATTTGCATCTCTCAAATGACCAGTGATGTTGAACATTTTTTTCATATATTTATTTGCCATTTTTACTTCCTCATGGAGAAGTGTCTATTCATTTCAGATGCTTAATTTTGGACCTTTAAATTTGGGGGTCTGATTTTTTTTTTAGTTCTTTATATATTCTAGATATTAGTTCTTTGTCTGAGGAACAGCTGGAAAAAAATTTTCCCACTCTGTGGGTTGTCTTTTCATTCTGTTGGTGGTTTCTTTTGATATGCAAAAGTTTTTTAGTATGATGAGCTCCAAGTTGTTGATTCTTAGTAATATTTCCTGCCTGATTGGGGTTTTGTTCATCAAGTTTTTGCCTACACCTATATCTTCAAGATTTCTACCTATTCTATTTTCTAGCAGATTAAGTATTTCTGTTTTTACATTTAGGTCTTTGATCCATTTCTATTTTAGTTTCTTGCACGATGAGTGATATGAGTCTAGTTTTAGTCTTTGGCATATGGAAAGCCAGTTTTTCCAGCATTTATTAAAGAGGCTGTCTTTCTTCCAGGGCAGGTGTTTGGCCCCTTTGTCAAAGATAAGGTGGCTGAGTATGTTTGGAGATTTTTCTGTATCTTTTAATCTGTTCCACTGATCCTCAAGTCTGGGTTTTTTGTTTGTTTGTTTGTTTTTGTTTTTGCCAGTACCATGCTGTTTTTAATCACTGTAGCTTTGTAGTATAGCTTTACGTTGTGGATCGTGATACCCTCTGCTTTGCCTTTGTTGCCCAGAATTACTTTTGCTATTCTAGTTCTCTTCAGGTTCCAAATGAAGTGTAGGATTGTTTTCTCTAGTTCTGTGAGGTATACCATTGGTATTTTGATCAGGATTGCATTAAATCTGTGTAACAATTTTGGAAGTATGCCCAATATCACTATATTGGTTCTTCCTACCCAAGAATAAGTGCTGTCTTTCCATTTTCTGCTATCCTCTTTGCTCTCCTTTTTCAGAGTACTGTAGTTTTCAATGCAAATGTCTTTTACTTCCTGTGTTAGATTGATTCCTAAGTGTTTCATTTTTTTTGATGCTATTGTAAAAGGTGTGGTTTCCTTAATTTCTCTCTTAGTGAGTTTGTTATTGAGGTACAGGAATGCTATTGATTTCTGAGTGGTGACTTTGAATCCAGTTTTGCTACTGAATTTGGTCATTAAATCTAGAAGTCTTTTGGTGGAGTTTTTGGGGATCTTCTATGTACAATATCATGTCGCCCACAAATAATGATAATTTAACTTCTTCCTTTCCTATCCTTATTCCTTTTATTTCTTTCTCTTGTCTAATTGCTCTGGCTAAGTTTCTAGAACTATATTGAATAGGAGTGGTGATAGTGGACATCCTTGCCTTATTCCTAATTTTAGAGTAAAAGCTTTCAGTTGTTTTTTTTATGCTGGAGATCTAACTCAGCACCTTATGCTTGCCAGGCAGGCACTGTGCAAATGAGGTATATCGCCGGCAAAAGCTTTCAGTTTTTGACCATTTAGTATGATGTTGGCTGTTGGTTTGTCATAGATGGCTTTTATCAGATTGAGATAAAGACCATCTATTCCAATTTTCTGTAGGGTTCTTTTGTTAATCATGAATGTGTGTTGGGCTTTGTCAAATGCTTTTTCTCCATCTATTGAGATTATCATGTGGTTTTTGTTCTGGATTCTGTTAATATGGTGTATTACATTTATTAATTTGCATATGTTGAACCATCCCTACATCCTTGGGATGAATCATACTTGGTCATGGTGTATAATCTTCTTGATGATTTACCGCATTCTGTATGCCAGTATCATATTGGGGATTTTTGTGTCTATGTTCATTAGGGAGATTGCCCTATAGTTCTTTTGGTTGGCTCCTTCTCTGGTTTTGATGTCAGGGAATAGCTTCCTCTAGGAATGAGTTTGGGTATATTGCTTCTCTTTCAATTTCATTAAAGAGTTTGAGGAGTAGTGGCATTAGATCTCTAAATTTTTGTAGAATTCAGTAGTGAATCCATCAGAGCCTGGAGTTTTCTTTATTGGTAGGCTTTTCTTTTGGTACCAGGGATTGAACTCAGAACCTTGTGCTTGTGAGGCAGGTGGCAGAACCACTGAGCTAAATCCCTGGCCCGGCTTTTTTTAAAATTACATATTCAATTTCATTTACTGATATTGGATTATTAATAATTTTCATGTCTTCTTGATTCAGCTTTGGTGATTTATATGTATCTAGGAATCTGTCCATTTCTTTTGTGCTTTCCATATATCTTATTGGAATACAGTTTCCCAAAGTAGGTATTGATGATCTTCTGGATTTCTGCAGGATCTGTTGTGATTTCATCCTTTTCATTCCTAATTGGAATTTGAGTCTTTTCTTTTTTTTTCTTTTTTTCTTTCAGTACCAGGGATCAAACTCAGGACCTTGTGCTTTTGAGGCAGACACGGTGCTACTGAGCTAAATCCAAGGGCCTCTTTCTTTTTTTGATAAGGTTGGCTTAAGGGTTTGTCAATTCAATTCATTGATTCTTTGTATTGTTTTCTTATCGCAATTGCATTAATTTCTGCTCTGATCATTATAATTTCCTCCCTCATAAGAGCTCTGGGCTTGACTTGCTCTTCTTTTTCTAGAAGCTCGAGTTTCAACATTAGGTTGTTCATTTGACCTTGCTCTGTTTTTCTGATGTGGGAATTCACTGCTATAAATTTCTCTTGTAGGACTGCTTTCCTTGCATCTCATATGTTCCAGTATGTTGTATTGGAGTTATTGTTTAATTGTAGAAACTGTCTAATTTCTTCTGTAATTTCATCTGTGATTCTTTGTTGTTCATGAGGGTGTTATTTAATTTCCATGTGTTTATGAAGTTTTTGTGGTTTCTTTTGCCATTGATTTCCAATTTCATTGTGCTGCAGTCTGATAATATGCATGGGATAATTTCAATTCCTTTTAATTTACTTAAGCATGTTCTATGAAATAGTATGTGGTCTATTTTGGAAAACATCCCATGTGCAGCTAAGAAGAATGTATATTCTGTTGTTGTGGGGTTGAACATTCTATAGATATCTACTAAGTCCACTTGTTCAAAAGTTTGGTTCATTTCTGATATTTCTGTGTTGAGTTTTTGTCTAGTTGATCTATTTGTGACAGTGGGGTATTGAGTTCCCTCATTTCAATTGTATTAGTATTTGATTTTTTATATCCATTAATATTTGTTTTATATAGTTGGGTGCCCTGGTATTTGATGCATATATATTTATGATTGTTATCTCTATCTCTTGGATTGTTTCCTTAACAAGTATCTAATGACCTTTTTTGTCTCTCTTGATCAGTTTTGGCTTGAAATCCACTTTGTCTGCAAATATCGGAGCTACTCCTGTCAAATGGAGTATTGTTTTCCATCTGCTGACTTTCAGTTTATGAATTTCTTTTCGAGTTAAATGTGTTTCTTGTATGCAGCATATTGTTGTATCTTATTTCTTAATCCATTCTGCCAGTCTATTTCTTTTGGTTGGTGAATTGAGACCATTTACATTATAGTTATAACTGATATGTATTGACTTATTCTTGTTATATTATTTGCCTCTTGTTGGGTTCTCTTTCTTTTTAACTGCTTGCCTTGCCTGGTTGATTCATTCTATTGGAGTTCATGGAGTTGTAGTCTTTGTTATCTCTTTCTAGAATATCCTTCAGAACATTTTGAAGTGCTGGTTTGCTGGTCTTGAATTTCTTCATGTGTTCTTTGTCATGGGAGTATCTTATTTCTCCATCAATTTTGAAAGATAGTTTTGTGGGGTACATCAGTCTGGTTTGGAGGTCTTGAAGCTGCCCTTGACTTAAGGGTTTGGGTTGAGAAATCTGCTATGATTCTGATGGGCTTTCCTTTATAGGTGATTATTTCTTTTCTCTAACAGCTTTTAATATTCTTTTCTTTCATTCATTTTCTGGAATCCTGACTATTATATGCCACGGTGCATGTTTTTTAATTATAGCTTATTGAAGTTCTATATGCCTCATTTATCTGTATGTCAAATTATTTTTCCATGCTTGGAAAGTTTTCTGCCATTAGTTCTGTGAACAGGTTTTTATGTCATTTGCACTATCTCTTGCTTTATCATTGACTCTGATCAATCTTATGTTTTTCTTCTTTGCATCATCTAGCAGGTGTTGGGTTGATTTTTCATGGTCTTTTGCTCCCTCCCCATTAAGTTTATTGGTACATTTTAGGTATAAAATACAGTTACATTCATCATTGGGATCTTGTACCTTTACATGAGTATCAGGTCTTCTGGTTTTTTAAAGAAATCTTTCTTTTCATGATTGGTAACCACAAACCTGTCTTCTAGTCTAATATTCTGTCCTCACATTGGTTGATTTTTCTGTGCATACTTTCCATAGAGTTTTTAATCTCCTGGATATCTCTTTGAATATGTTTCATGGATTCCATTTCTTTCCTATGCTGGGCATTCATGGTTTCCATCATTTTCCTAAGGTCCTCTATTTTTTTTAAAAAAAATCTGTATCTGCTCTAGATTCACTAAGCATGTCCTTGATTATGGTCATCATCTCTTAAGTTATCTGAGAAATCATTTCTAATTTGATTTTTTCTAGAGCCTCATTCTTCTGTTTTGTTACTTCTGCTGTTACCATTTCAGAGAGTTCATGTGGGTGGCTTTCAAATTATTACACCTCACTGCCCTCTGGGTTTGCCTTGGGTGAGCTGGAAGTCTAGAGTTGCATCTTGCTTCCATATCTTCTAATTTTGTATTCTAAGTGTAGCTTCCTTTTAGCTTTTGAATCTGTTGCAAGATCCTACCTCTTCAATTTATTGGGGATGAAGAGTTGCTGCCTATTTGGCCTAGCCCCTGGTTCTTTAGCACTGGCCTATAGTACTGTTTATGACCCTCAGGCAATTTCAGTCTTGGCATATAAGGAAGAACAACTGATTAGAAGAACTATGTCACCTTGGCTAAATAAGTACAATCAGTAATAACAATAGCATCAAGCACGGCCTAGAAAATGTGGTAACTATTAACTTGCCCCCTTTAACCATATGAAGAATATTATAGTTATATATCAAAATCTAAAACAAACTAGAAAATTTTGTATAGTAAATATCCCCTAAATATGTTGATTTTACCCTCAGGGGAGAAAATTTAAAAAATGTATGTAGAAAAAATAGAGAAATAGAAGAAGAGAAAGAGATTAGAAGCACAGTCAAGGGACAGAGGAAGATTATGTAAGCTTTGGGAAACTGTTAAAGTAGACAGGAGGAAAAGAAAGAAGGAAGAAATTGAAACAAGAACAGAGCAAGACAACAAAAAGAAAACTGGACCAGCACTTGGGAGGCTGAGGTAGGAGGATTACTGTGAGTTCAAGGCCAACCTGGGCTACATAATGAGTTCAAGGCCAGCCTGAACTACATAGTGAAACTCTGTCTCAAAAAAGCAACCAAGCAAGCAAGCAAGAAACTAGAAACAATGTTCACATTCATATAAAAACAAGAATAATCAATAAAAATAAAAAATCAAAGAAAGGAAGAAAAAATGTTTACTGTAGGACATGCTTCTGTTTTTCTTTTTTCTTTTTTTGGTATCAGGGATTGAACACAGAACCCTGCGCTTGCCAGGCAGGCGCCAGTGCAACTGAGCTACATTCCTGACCCTAGGACATTATTTTGATGTCACTGGTAGACAAAGGAGGCAGACAGAGCCCAGATCCATGTTGGTGGATCCTAGCAAGCCTGCAGCAGAATTCTGATGGGGTGGTGGATAATCTCAGCAAGCCTGCTTTTTCAGCTCCACTGGAGTTCAGGCTGGTCCTGGTGTCTGGCTGTGAGCAACACTCCATCCAGGTGCCTCCTGCCAGCTTGAGCTCAGCTCCCTGATCCTGGGTGTCTCCCATGGCTGCACCTCACTCCGACACTGGGAACCCTAAGATGGGGTCATCCCCCTGCTGCTCTCAGTCTCAAGTTCAGTAAGCCCCTTTCCAAAATGGCAACTGGCCAATCGCCCTCTCCTGGCGATGTTTGAATTGGACTGGAATCAGTAACTAGCCACTGCAGTCTGCAGCATCCACTGCTCCATTCCTCTGGTGTGTTATCTGTGGAGGCCTCTAGAATCACCAGTAGTCACTGTGCCTTTGTAGGTTTGAGCTGACTCCTCATGCCACGAGCTGGACCTCCTCTTCTGTATTGTGGTCCCTCTCGTCACTCTTCCTGTGGGCTGTAATTCTTGCCTCCGGTCCTTGCTGGGTCCTGGGGACCTTCCCACATTTTTCTCTTCCCCACATTGCTATATTCCAGCATCTGGATTCCAAATCTCAGAGAGGCTGATTTGCTGCTGCTCAACACTCTGTCATCTTCCTGTTTTGTTTCCATTTCAGTAACTTTGAACCTCTTACTTTGTTCAACTTGGTCAATGCCATCCAATAGAAGTTTCTGTGATGATGGCAATATTTTTATATCTGCATCATCCAGTGGTCACATGGTCAATGTGACTAAAGAATTGAAATTTTAATTTAATTAAATTTTAATTAAGACATGTGCCTAATGGTTACCATATTTGTCAGCACTACTCTAAATAAATGGTGTTCAAATTGTGGAGTGCACATTCCAGGGAGGGCACAGAATATGTAGGCTGCAGAAAGAAAACATACCTTGCCATCTATTTAAATCATTATTCCTGATTTTTGTATGTTGTACAGTATTAAACACCCAACAGGAAAATTGTAGTAAAATATGTGTGTGTATATATATATGCTGTCTTAGTCACTTTCCTCTTTGCTGGGGATACAATACCAATACCCCCCAACTTCAAGGAGGAGAGGTTTACTTTGGCTCATGTTTCAGTCCGTGCTTAGCATGGCACAGAGGGAGAGCAGAGGAGAAACTGCTCACATTATGGTAGCAGGGAAGCAGACAGAGAAGGGCAGAGCCAAGAAGGGTGATAGGTTACCTCTTCAGGTCATGCCTACTGTGACCACTTCTTCTGACCAGGTACCACCTCCTAACACCGAGACTGCTTGCTGTAGGGGCCCCATCATCCAAATTGCCTTCTACAAGCCCCATCTCTGATCTCATAAAGCTTTGGGGGAGCATATAGGTATAAACTGTAACACATATACACTACATATATGTTAAGTAATTTATTTTACACATAATAACACTTAATATGCAGGAATGTGCTTAAAAATACTTATTTAATTTTCATAATGACTCAACGGGGCAGATATTTTTATTAGTCTATTTTACAAATGAAGAATGTAAGGTAATACTTGGCAAAGCCAAGATTTTGGGTACAGTAATTCTGGCTTCATCTATGTACTTTACTGTGAGCTAAAGAAGGGTATTTTTTTCCCCCACTTCAATTCTTTTATTGGTACATTTTAGGTATACAACATGTTTACATTTATCATTGGGTGTTTGTACCTGTACATGATGTATCTTGATTCTTATTTTTTCTCCATTTCCTGTGTGCCCTTCCCTATTTACATAGATTTCATTTCCATTTTTTTTCTTTTCTCATAATTTTTCCTTTCCCTTCTTTCCTTTCCCCTTCCCCTCCCTTCACTCCTACACCTTTGGACCTTCTTTCCTATTTCAAATGATCAATTATTCATTTTAATCATTTTAACCCTTATTTACACTATCAGTTTCTCACACTAGAGAAACTATTTGGTATTTACACGTGTGTCCTATTTATTTCACTTAAGAGTATGGCCTCGATATGCATCCCTTTAGCTATAAATGACTCTAGTTTTTCATTCTTTATGGGTGAGTAGTACTCCATTTTATAAAAAAAACCCCACATCTTCTTTATCCAGTTTCCAGTTGATGGGCACTTGGGCTGCTTCCAAGCTTTAGCTACTACAAACTGTGCCACTATAAACATGGGTGCACATATATCGCTGTGGTATGATTCTTTTCTTTTGGGAAGATACCCAGCAGGGGAATAGCTGGGTCAAATGGGACCTGTAGTCCTAGTTCTTTGAGGTATCTCCATACTGACTTCCACAGTGGTTGCACCAGTCTGCACTCTCACCAACAATGGAGGAGGGTTCCTTTCTCCCCACACCCCCGCCAGCATTTGTTATTGGTTAATTTCTTGATAGCAGCCATTCTTTCTGGGGTGAGGCGGAATCTTAATGTTGTTTTCATCTGTATCTCTCAAATGAACAGTGATGTTGAACATTTTTTCATATATTCATTTGCTGCTTTTACTTCTTGTTCTGAGAAATGTCTGTTCATTTCAGATGCCCATTTTTGAACTGGGTCTTTGAATTTGGGGAGGTCTGATTTTTAAAAATTCTTTATATATTCTAGATAGTAGTCCTTTGTCTGAGGTACAGCTGCTAAAAATTTTTTCCCACATTGTAGGTTGTCTGTTAGCTCTGTTGGGGGTTTCTTTTGCAGTGCAGAAGCTTTTTAATGAGATCTCAGTTGTTGATTCTTTGTGCTAGTTCCCGTGATACTGAGGTTTTGTTCATAAAGTCTTTTCCTATGCCAGTGTCTTCAAGAGTTCTACCTAACTTACCTTCCAGCAAGTTTAGTGTTTCTGTTTTAATATTTAGATCTTTAATCCACTTCAATTTTAGTTTAATGCATGGTGATAGGTATGGGTCTAGTTTTAATCTTTGGCAGGTTGCAATCCAGTTTTCCCAACACAATTTATTAAATAGGCTATCTTTCCTCCAATGATGGTTGGCTCCTTTGTCAAAGATGAGGTGACTGAGTATGTCTGGAGTTGCTTCTGCATTAAAGAAAGGTATTTGGAGGAGGGGAACACTTTTATTGATATCTGTGAGTGACTAAAAATGTTTGATGACTAATGCTCAACATGAGACCTTGGGCAACCAATCAGATACTCCAATTCCTAATTTCAAAATTTAAAGGGATTTTACACTTTAGTCCAGCTCTTTCTCCATTGAAAAACTGGTGTTCATGCCAATGAAGATGAGACTGAATGAAGACGGAGTAAGGTGACAGGTGAAACAGGAGTCCTAGCAACATTTGAATGTGCCCACATTCAAATTTATAGCTAAACTATGTAAAGATTGTGTATGTGATCATGATCCTATAACTTTCTCTATTAAAAAAGGGCTCATCTTTGCCAATTTTGTTCCAGCTACTAACAAAAAAACTAAAAATTAGTTTGTTTCAGAGGCACTGAAATAGGGGAGGATGTGAAACAGAAAGCCTGGAGAACTCCAGATGGAAGTGCAAGTGGAAAACAGGCAGAACCCAAACCTGCCTATTTCCCTTCGGTGTTTTGTCCGCAGCTTGGTTGGTAGTGGTTCTAATACAACAGTATTCAAAGTTTAAAAAATCTCGTAAATACAAAATTTATCAAACTCCAATTTCCATCTACACACACATTCTTGTTTAAATGCATATGCCATTCTTTTCTGCCCCGGCCCCATTCCTTGGCTCTCCCTAGTAGCTTTGATCTCTTCCCAAATACTCTCCAGAGCGTTTAGCAAACAGGTATTGTGGTGTAAACGAACGAGGGCACGTTTAACACTGTACGGTACACTATCACTAGTTTTTAGGTGTATGAAGTAGGTGGTTGAGGTTTTGTGTCGCCAGAGGAGTTTGGGAGAGACCAGAGTTGTAAGGTATGCACTTAAAACCATGTGGGGTACGGAAGAAGGGGCTTTAGGAAGAGCAAAGCGACGCTGGCCAGGATCTTGGAGCTGCTACTCGGGACTAGCAAACAATTGTCTGTCCTGACGCCTTCGGGTGTCCAAAGCCCGCCTTTCCTAGGTTCCCCGGGGAGAGGTGCGAGAGGATGAGGGGGATTTCCTTTCAGTTTTCCAACGTCCCTGAGAACTTTCGGTGACAGCTGAACAGTGTCCTTTCCAAGGGCTTCTCCGAGCCAGCACTCACGAGTTGCGCCCCACGCACACACCACAGCTCTCAATGAGCGTCACAGTAATAACGCGGAGGAAACTCCCTCCCCGCCCCACAGGCTGCCCGGATAGGTGTGGCCTCCCCCAGGGCCCCGCCCCTCGAGCGTGACGCAAGGGGCGGGAGGGGCGGGGAGAGGGAACGGGGAGAAAGGGCGGGGAGAGAGGAGGGTGGGCTTGCTCGTGCTCGCGCGTTCGAGCCTGGCGTGTGGGCGGGGGCTCGCCGGTGCGCGCGCTAGGGAGAGGCCAGCCCGGGTGGCCGTTGTGGGGATCGACCCGAGGGGCGGGGGTGTCACCTGCGAGCGGCTGCGCCGGCCGGCCGCCCGCCCAGTCCGGATCCCGCTGGCTGCGCCGGGCCGCGAGCTACATACATCCTTCGAGGCCGGGGCGGCGGACGGGCAAAGCCCGCGCCTGGCGTCCGCAGCGAGGAGGAGTAGGACCTTCGGCGCCGCCGCCGCTGCCCGCGCCCGGCTGGGTAGGTGCGGCCGGGTTGGTGGTCCGCGGGCTGCCGGCGGGCGGGGAGGGGAGCGGCGGAACTTTCCCGGCGCCGCCTCCCCGGGTCCGGGGGCTGTCCGCGGCGCGGGGAGGTGTCGTCGTCGCGGGCGGCGGCGGCCGACGCCATGTTGGGGTCTGTGAGAAACCGGGCGCTCCTGGCCGCGCCCGTCGCCTGTTGCCGCCGCCTCAGGGGCCCGCGGAGAGGGTAGGGGCCGCGGCGCGGCGCCCGAGTCCGGCGAGAAGTTGGGCTTCAGGCTGGGGTCCCAGCCGCGGCCAGTGGCGTCTCGGGGCCGCCACACGTTTCTGTCGGAAAAGTTTGCGGGCTCTGGCGTCGGTGCGGACGCTGGACTGTAACTTGAACGGCGTGCTCTGTGCGACTAGGGATGAATAATGGCACCGCAGGGTTTTCTCTGCGAGGGGCGGTGACTTACACGGTATCTTTTGGAGGCCTTAAGAAGTTTCAGTCTTTTGCCGAATTTGTTTTTCTGTAAAAAGTGTAACCAGAGGAGCCTTGCTTGCTGGGCGAACGTGCAAGGGAAACGAGCCCTGGTGAGGTTACCGCTGCCGAGTCTAAGTGATCCCCGGACTCGCACAGTACCTGCGGCTGAGAAGTGCCTTCTTTGCTATGTTGTATTACTTTGCTGAAAAGACTCATTAAGCTTTGACTGAGGACTTCTAGGCATGTGTTCTCTTAAGAATAAGGCGAAGTGATCTTGACGTTTCGTTTTTCCTTTTGGTTCCTTAAAGGCGCGTGCCTATCATGTTCTGAGCATTTCCCTTTAACTGTGTTCGAATAGCTCATGGGGTCCTCAGGTTAATTCAGTATTAACAAAGGCTTCTATTTTTAATCTCTTCGAGTCATGACAACATTGGAAGGTGAATGGTATTAAGTTACTTATTTGGAAAGCACATGTAATCGCCTGAAAAACAAAAACTGGTGTACTGACTGAAAATAAGGATTCAGCATGAATTACCCAAGTAAATGAATATAAATTATTTAAAGGCATCTTAACCTTAAAAGTCTAAGTGAGTTGAAAAGACTCAACCAAAAATACAATAAACCCTAAACCAAGTCTTGGAGAACTTCTCTTTTGACTCCATAATAGGTAAAAATATACCTTCTGCTTAGATTTGATTGCCGATTTTCCTAGTTCTTAAAAGTCCATTTTGTTTTATTGTCAGTTGCCTTTAACGTATTTATTTTTGTTAACTGAGTTGGAGATGAATTGACTTAATTTATTTCACAAATTTAGCAGCCAAGCTGATATTAGAGGTCTGATGACTCGGAAGCCTTCTCATTTTCCCTGTAGCATAAGTTTGTTTATATATAACTTATTCCTGTGGCACTGTCTCTGTTCTCCTTGTTTGGTTCTTGTATAAAGATTTTATTCTTAAAAATATTTACTTTAACCTGTACTGGTTAAAATATTTCTACCTTGTTCTTCCTCTTCACGCCCTTTCTCTCCTCAGGAATGGATTCATCAAAAGCATTGCATAGATCTGTAGTAACACCTTCTTGATTGACAGCTGGCGTCACATTGGGTCTGATTTGCCTGCCTATCCCTAGCAAGCTGAGAACATAGCAGATGCTCTGGAAAGATTTGAATAGATGCACGCATAGACGTTTGTTTCTTGTAAATATGTTTCATGAATTTATTATAAATTCCATAAATACAGTTGTTAAACCTCTTCTCTGTAGTCTTTTTCTCCATATTACATGCCATAGACTCCAGTAAGTCCACCAATTGATTGGACACCCCCACCCCCGCCAAGAATTTACCTTGGTAACCCAATGAATTTTGGTCTGAGTGTACAGAACTTGGATATTTGTGAAATTTCCAAGAAGATCAGTGGACTGAAGTATAATCACTGGTGAATGAAGAGAGGCCTTGGCTTAATAAAAGGATTATTATAATTTTAAAGTGTGATTGGAATGTTCCACTTTGATGGAAATATTAATGCCTGGAAAATTTGAAGATCATTTTTATGTTTAGGCACTTTGATAGGACAAATCTCATTATTGTCCTATCAGTTTTTGTTTTGCCAAAATTGTCTTAACATTTTTGGAATGCTGCTGCCTGCTGTGCAAGCACAAGCGGAAGGACCCAAGTTTGATCCCCGGTACGAAAAAAAAATTTTTTTTAGAATGCTCTGCTTAATGGAAAGCATATAGAAGTTGCTTTTCTATTGATAGTTTGAGAACCAGCTTTATACATGAGCTGGTTGCTGTTAAGCAATATGCATGCTGACTTAACTGAAAAAAAAAAAAAAACCTTCATAGATGTGTTTTTTTGGTGTTAATTTAAGTTGCAAAATCTCTCTAGGTTAAAGTTTTCTGTAATTCTGTTAACTGTAGAATTTGGGATTAATTTTATGCCCTCACCCAAGATAACTTTCTCCTATGTAAACCACATGCTAGTGTGCATAATATGGGGAGTTCCTCGGGAGAAAATAAAAGGCATTCAGATAGTTGCTTTGATGTACTGGGAAGAAAGCAAGTCGTGTGTAAGGTGGACTGGAACAAATAAACTGAAAGGCCTGGCTCTGCCCCTTGCTAGCTTTCAATTCTTGAGCTTCACTTCTCTAAGCTTCACTGGAGACATTTATGAAGTGGACGCAGAAGTATTTGTGGCACGGGGTGGTTGTGAAGATTTACTAAGATGTTTGTGGAAGTGCCTGGTACTTGATAGTATTACTTTAAAAAATGAACAAGGTGTAAAGAATCCCAGAATTTTAAATTTAAAAGGGAAGCCGCCTTTAGAAATACCTAGTTCAGTTCTCAACTTTGGCAGGGCATTAGAATTTCCTGTGGAGCTTCTTAAAACTATTGATGGCTACACTGTAGCCTGGAATAAATAAATCAGAATTTGGGGGTCAGAGCATAGATAGCCCAGTCTTTCTTTTTCCTTTTTTCTTTAGCACTCATGATTTGAATGTGCAGGCCAGGGTTAAAAAATCTTTAATTCCCTCCCCCTTTCTTTATTCTATTCATTTTGTGGTTGAGTAAAATGTAGAGGTTAAGTGTCAGCCAGATTGCTATAAAGGATGTATTTTCAGGTGAAGAAAGTGAAGTACATAGAATTAAATAATAGTTACATTCATTTCTGTCCAGAAAGGCCACATTTGAAACTAGGGTTCACTAACTCCAGTGAGCTTCACCTCTGTATCAACAACCTGCGTGTATACCTGATACTTAATCTTGTCATCTTTCAGAGCCACTCTACCTCAAGTCTTAATCCCTGGGACCAAACAGGGATAAAGGCTAGCTTGCTGTTTCTCTTTTCTATCATATCTGGTGGAGCAGTTCTTTGTCCTCACTATCATCTCCCGTCCCTCCCAGGTCTTTTTTTCAACCTTGATCTCTGTAGTTCATATTCTAACTATTCTAGCACTACATAAGCCCTCTTTTTTTTTTTTTTTTTTGGTGCTGTAGTGAGGAGTCAATCCAGGCTTTAGCATTGAGTTATATCCTCAGCCCTTTTTATTTTTTTCATTTCGAGGCAGTGTCTCTCTAAGTTGCCTAACTTGGGCTCAAACTTTTGATCTTTGTGCCTCAGCCTCTCAGTCTCTGGGATTCTTCTGTCCTTGACCTTTGATGGATATAACTGATCAATTTTTTTTTTTTTGAGTAAAGGCATTTTTCCATGTCATTATTTCCTAAACAACTATTTATATAGCATTACATTGTATTAAGTACTATAAGTAATTTAGAGATGTCTTGAAGTACATGGGAAGATATGCATCAAGCCATTTATATAAAGGACTTGAGCAGCCACAGGTAGAAGTATCCTCAGGAGCATCCAGAAACAGTCGCCATGGGAGAACCCTACAGCTTCTGAGAGGCTGGCATGTGTTGCTGATAAAGCCAGTGGTCCCTTGAACATTGGCCCATCTTTTGGATCCACCATCCAGTGCTGGAATTCTTGAGCATCTGTTGTGAGCTGTCTGTATTGGCCATGTGATCATGGTGGCCATGATCCCCTGAAGTCTACTCTGCTGGGGTAGGAGTACACATCTTCATCCTGATGAAATTAGATGTGCCTATGTGACTTATTTTGTCCAGTGACATGTGGGTAGAAATGGCATGTGTCATGCCTGGTAGCAGCTTGAAGATTCTCCTTTTTCCCTTATCATATCAATCAGCAAAGTCTCAGGCTGCCCCAAAGGTATAAACCCTCAGTGTCCCCAGTGCTCCTTTGGGGGCAAATGGGCTCTTAACTAGAAGTCAGACATTTTGGATGATGCTTTGAATCCAGAAAACTAGTGCCTTCGATAAGGTGACAAATGTCACAAGAGCTGAGAATCCATCTCTTTCATATGACCCCAAAATCTCCAGCTACTTTTTATCAAGAAAAAAACCAAAGGGGAAAGAACTTTAGCCATAACCAGAGGGACTGCCAGCTTGCTATCTCTGTGACAAATACCTCATGGAGGCCAGGAAATAGAGAACTGATCAGTTCTGGACCTGTAAATATATTTTTGGTACTGGGGATCAAATTCAGGACCTTGCACTTGTGAGGCAGTTGCTGCGCCACTGAGCTAAATCCCCGGCATTGAACCTGTGAGTATTACCACTTACTTTTTCTACTTCTGTCTGTGCCCCACACCTCCCAGAGTCATACTGTGGTGACTGTTACATATTTGTTTTCCTCATGATTGTGTACTAGCTCTTTTCTGTTACTTTTCTTACCTATAAGTTGACTTAGTTTCTCTATTACCTTTTCATTCTCCACAGACCATCTTACTTCCTTCAACAATGTTTGAGATTTTATGATAATGAATTTTCTGTTTTCTTTCCATCTGTTTTTTTTGTTTGTTTTGTTTTTGGTGTGGGGATTGAACTTGGACCTTGCGCTTGCGAGGCAGGCGGTGGCACCACTGAGCTAAATCCCCGGCCCTTCTTTCCATCTGTTTTCTTTGTTTTCTTCCTTCGTTCGGAAGTGGAACTGTCTTTAATTCTTCACATGAGTTTCATCTCAATCAGAAAGGTTTTTATATTCTTTATTCATATTTTATTTTACATGTAGTGTGTTTTACTTTTCACACATATCTTTCACACATTGTTCACAATCTTACACATTGTTTACATTTTGTTCCTATTTTTTTTGAGACAGGCTGGCTTTGAACTCACTGTTGTAGCTCAGGCTGGCTTTCAATTCATGGTGGTCCTTAGCCTCAGCCTCCCAAGTGCTGGGATCATAGGTGTGCTCTACCATGCTTGGCTGTTCCTAAATTTTAAAACTTTTTTCTTTGGCTGTGAGAGATTGTGTTTCATTGTTAAATAGCCAGGACTAACTTTGGCATGTAACTCTCTAGCCTTTTAAAAAACAAATAGGTTTATACTATATATGTTGTTTAGAAACCTTTATTTAATAAAATGTTTTAACAACTTTCCACATTAAGTATTAATCAGTGTTCTTTTAAAAGCTGCCTGAAAAATCCATGGATATGCCACGATATATTTATTTATTTATTTTTTCTTTTGGTACTGGGGATTGAACTCGGGTCCTTGGGTTTGCGCAGCAGGCGGCGAAACCACTGAGCTAAATCCTCGGCTCATGATATATTTAATTAGCTTCCTAGTGTTAAGTATTTAGGTTGTTTTTGGCTTTTCAGAGCTGCATTGAGTATCATATGAACAGTTTTGTACACTGATCTAGTATTTTTGTATATATTCTTTGAAATAGAAATGTTGTGTAAATACTGTCAAGAATATGAGTACCTGTTTTCCCCTACATCTTAAAGAGGTGAATAATATATTATTTAACGTTTTCATTCCTTTAATTATGACTGAGAGCCAGCATTTTCTATTTACGGTTATTTTGTCCTTTGAAATTGCCATCTGTATCTTAACTTTTTTCTTTTTCTTATGGAGTTGTAGGAATGGTGAGCTGGGTGTGGTGGTGCACACCTGCAATCCGAGCACTCTGAAAGGCTGAGGCAGGAGAATTGTGTGTTTGAGCCCAGCTGGGGCAACTCACTGAGACCTTGTTTTAAGATAAAAAAAATTTAAAACTGGGCTGGAGTTGTAGGTCATTGTGAAGGCCCTGTGTTGTTTAATCCCTTGTGTGTGTGTGTCAGGTGGTATTGACCCTTTGTCCTCTTTTACAAGTACTTTTCTTTGACTTTTAATACTCCTCCCCCATGTGGAAGTTTAAAATATGTAATACAATGTTTTCCTTTACGATAGTTAACTTTTTCATAATATAACTATTCCTTGATGACTAGAAATTCAGGTTTTGTTTTGCACTACTAGAGTTAATGCCAGAGAGAAAGCATTTTATTTATATGTATTCTCCTTTCCCCTCATTTAATTTATTTCTCCAGGATAAATTTGCATGGGTAAAAATTAAGTGTCAAAGATCAAGCTTTCTGAAATATTTTATCATATATTACCATTAGTCCTCAAATTTTCCATGTTCCCCTGCTTATCGTGGCCTTTTGGCTAATTAACTTAGTCTCTGAGAGTTGTAAGACATGAAAGCACATTAAAAAGATTCATTTTTTCTCTCTTGTCTGCTATTCTTGCTTCCCGTGGTTCTCTGGTTTTTAAACTAGGTTTGGCCCCCAAGTTTAGTCCCAGCTAGCATCTCTAGGTAGCTGACTACCACATCTCTCTCTGTTGTAGAACTCTGTGCTTATGTTTGCATCTCTGTGAAAGATGACTGTCTTGTTTATATCATGAAGGACTTCAAGAGAAGTATGTCTCAAAATGATTTCTTCTCCTCAAAGCTAGTATCCATGCACAGTGGTTTACACTTAAAACTTTTGAAGTCATCTCACAGTTCAGTTTTCATTCACATACTTCATAAATCCTATTCCTCAGTAATCTTTCTTACTTCCATCTTCCCCTTTTCATTTTTGCTGTCAATTTTGTGTTTCAGGCTTTTGTTATCTTTCATTTGGAGACTGTTGTAATACTCTTGGCTGATTTCTTACCTTCAGTCTGCTTCTCTCCAGTCCATCCTGTGTATGCTTCTGTGTTTTGGTTAATAGTTTCCTATTTAAAAATCTTTGTCTTCTGGTGCTTGTATAATAAATTCTGAACTATTCAATCATGTATATTTTGCAGTTTGTCACCTTCCTGTCTTACCAAACTTTTATTCTACCACTGTATCTTCTGGCCTTGCCGCCTCCAGCCTGGTCTCTCTCGGTAATAGATTGTGCATCATCGTCTACCTTTGAGCCATGCCAAAAATAGTGTAACCCTACTCCTTTTGCTTTAAGGCCCTTACATTTGTAGTTCCTTAAGATTTGGTAATAGATGTTTCACTTAGTTAAAATTACATCACAGCTCAACTAGATCAACTCCTTTGGTCTGGGACTTTCATCGCTCTTTTTAAATTAAATAGTTGTTTTAGTTTGTCCTCTGCTGTTTTACTTTGAATGTCCTGATTTGAGTTAATCATATTCTTTAGTTCATAGCCTTTCACAAGGGTACCAAAGCCCTTTCTTGTTTTCTCCTTGTCAATTACACCTGTCATTCTCTTCCTATAGAAATACACTTGAGGGCTGGGGATTTAGCTCAGTGATGCTGCCGCCTGCCTCACAAATGCAAGGTCCTGAGTTCAATCCCCAGTACCAAAACAAACAAACAAACAAACAAACAAACAACCAGGAAACCCCCTCAAGAAATACATTGGAATTAAATGTACTTGCCTATATAAACTGGAGAATATAGCTGTCTTTCTCTTCACAAAGATTTTAGTTTTGATTCTTTTCAGATGTTATTACTCCCTTGCACTTAGCAAGTAGTCAATACAGTAAATGTTTGGGTACTTGGAATTCATTGAAAATTATTAATGGTTTTTTATTTGTTCCCATATGACTTAGACTAAAACCAAGGAATTAATTTTAACTGTACTCTTTCTATCCAGTTAGTCATTGTAATCCTGCATCTGACCTTATTCTAATTCTGTTTCAAGCTTCAGACTGTTCATTACTTTCTCTACTTTTGCAATAACTTTACAAGTGGATCCTGGTTTAGCATATTTTTACTTCCAGAGCATTGTGCTTTTACTCACCATTTTTTTTGTCTTTCAAAATTTCACCTACTCTTTCAGTGTTCAAGTACTACATTCTCCGTGCCATGTCCTTATTCTTTCCTCTTCTGCTTCCTTACTAAAATAGTTGATATTTTTATTATAGCACTTAACATCGTTGTGCTTTATATTAAACCTTGTAGTATATATCTTAATTCCCAGTGTCTGGTTCATTCTTTTTTTCCTATCAAGCCTAAAGCTTTGAATGTAATGAGCAGATTGAAACTATTTTGAATGATATTAAAGAAAATTTGTGATGGGTATGATAGGATAACCAGTTCTAACAGTAGTGTTTTAATGGTGCTTCATTTTTCAAATATTGTATAGTGTTTTCTTTACAGCTGTTAGCACTGTTCAGCTGCCCCTGTACAAATACTTTTTCAAATGATGCAGTTTTTAAAATCTGAATTTTATTGATGATAGAAATATGCACTCATCATTTTTCATTTACTAACCAAACAGCTGTGCTTTTGAAGAGAGAAAAAAAGTCTTTTATCATGAGATTTGAGTTTTTTCTTAAGAAAAGAAAGGAAACAGGCTCTGCCATTCTCAATACTTAAGAATTAGATATCATAGTTAAATGAAAGCCAGGCCTGTAATCCCAGCACTTGGGAGGCTGAGGCAGGAAGATCACAGTGAGTTTGAGGCTAGCCTGGGCTACATAATGAGTTCAAGGCCAGCCTGAAATACATAGTGAGACCCTGTCTCGAAAGAAAAAAAAAGATATAGTTAAATGAACTACGACGTTTGCTTGTGATTTTAAAATCTGTGGATCTAGTGAAGCAGTTGATGTGTACCGTGTAGTTCCTGTTTTGTTTTGTTCTTTTCTATATGTGAAAATCAACAAATTAGTAGTGAAGTCTTAAATTTTCAGCAAACTTCAGATTTTTGAAGCTGCTGCCATTTCTAACTGCTGATCATATTCAGCTCAGTGTACACTGATGGCATGTATGTTTTTGTAGGTGCTGTCCCAAATACAAGGTTGTAGTATATAATGTTCTTGTTTTCAGGAACCTCCATATCTGTTGAGAATAAGCAGATATCCACATTTTTATGAACATAAACTATAGATACCATAAAATGGTATGAGAATTTAAAAATCAAATAGTATCTGGCTCTGAGTTTGTTGAACTGAGTGCATCTTGATAGACCAATGAGATTGCAGCAAATAAGGAAAAGCAAGAGAGGGAGAAGGTGTTGACCTTATAGGAAGGAAGGAGGCCCAGAGCATATACTGGTGTGCTAGTTTGTTTTACTATCACAAAGAGAACCTATACAGAGGTAGAACTGGAGAATAAATTGCAATAGGCTAGGACTTGACTGTGAAAGGCTTTGAACATCAGGTTAAGGATTTTGGATTTAATTTTTCTTAGCTTGGGTATCTGATTTTGAATAGAGAGTTACCTGATCATAGTTATAGTTACAAAAATGTTAATCTTGCCTTATGTAAGAGATGACTTAACTAATACAGTGGACACTTGACTTACAAACTCGCTTGGTTTCTGACAGCTGGTTTTAACTCAATGGTTGTAAGTCAGTACAGCTGAGGTCTGGATGTTTACCTGGGTACATGCTATAGATAACAAGAGGCAGGTGAATCTTCCATTAACCTAAATAACCCAAGTTGTTCGTATGTCAGGCTGGTCATAACTTGAGGGCCCACTGTACTTAAAGGACTTGTCCAAAACTGGGTCCATATTACTGTCCTGTGGTTCTAAAGACACTTCTTAAAGCTCCCTGATGTGGTTTTTCTGGTTTTCCAAATATTCTGAAATCTTCAACTATTATTTAGTTTTTATGTGCCATGATGGGTTTCTCTGTCAAACCTAACCTACTTGAAACTGTCTTTACTGATTATCCTAAATTAGTCATAGTTTTACTTTCTTTGCTTCTTGTTAATATTTGAAGAGTCATTTCGAATATAGTTTATTCTTATTACCATATGTTTAAAATTTTTTCTCTTTAATTCGCCAGTCACTATTCCCAAGTACATAGTAAAGGTTCATGAGGGTGAAGTATTTCTGAAATCTTTCTGAAAGTAGCAAGGTACAATGACAAGAACATGTATTTTAAAAGAAGAAAAACTGTGAAGCCCTAGGAAAATTCCTTAATTAGTTTATGACAATTTACTTTTTTGTAAAATGGATATAGTTTCACTTAACAAAGTTCAGATTATTAAATGAAAGAGTAAAATGTGAATATGTGTAGGTGCTGAATAAATGTGTTTACTTTTTTTGTATTTTGAGACAAGGTCTCACTGTTGTACCCCAAGCCAGTCTTCAACTTTGAATCTTCCTACCTCAGCCTTCCAAATACTGTAATTACAGGCTTGTGCCACCACACCTGGCTAATTTTTTCTTTCCTTTCTTGCCTGAGACTATAATGTTTTAGCAGAAATTTAAAAAAGTAACTGTAGCTTCTTTCTATATGTGATTCAAAGGTTTGAAGTTTTATTTCTTCTCAGTTCAGCTTTGATAAGTTTAAACAAAATAGAGTAATTTTTCTTGCCTAAGAAATGAACCTATTTCTTTTATAACTATTGATTTCTGCAGTGCATACTCTGATTAGTTTGTCACAGTGGCAGAAATTCTGGTGGAAAAGGGCAAAGAAAACTGTATTCTTGTTGATGGGATAGTAAAATTTACAAAAATTCTGAATTAATTTTGCTAAATTTTCAAGTATTTCTTCTTTGCACTGTCATCCTAATATTTTATTTAGATTCTTACCTAGAATTCTTTGATTATATTATTTTGGTTATTAGATTTTATAACTATTAAAAGTTAAAACTGTCTTGTCTCTTGCAAATGGTAGGTGCTCAGAATATTTCTTCATTTGACAAAGATGCTTTGAGGAGGAGGAGCTGCTCTAATACTGCACATTTACCCGGGCAGGAGGTGCCCCTGCTAGTTTGTTGCTATTAGTGTGCAGTGAGAGAGGGATGGTGGGTGCAGGGCCTTCTACATTAAGCTACACTTTTATCTCTGATGTTTTTAAAAAATGGTTTTTGTAAATGTAATGAAACAACATAAATGCAAAACTTACAGATCAGGGTTAGCTCTCTCACTCATCTCTTTCATGCACTTTTCTTTTTAAATCTGTTTTTTTTGGTACCGGAGATCGAACTCAGGTCCTTGCGCTTCTGAGGCAGCCAGTGGAACCACTGAGCTAAATCCCCGGCCCTAAATCTGTTTTTATTTCACTTTCCTGTTGGTCTTTCCCTCTCCCTTTACATTTTTTGTAAAGTCTCAATTCAGAAGTAACACAAATTTTAAACTCTTGATTACTGTTTATCAAAATGTTATCAGGTTAGATTAAAAACTAGTTTGTAGGCAAATAAGGCTTGCTGTAAATCAGAAATATGGCCCATTTGCTATCAAAGAGTCATTTTAAAGACAATAAAGATTTTAGTTTATTTTATTCAAGGCAGTAGGCTTGGTGGCTGCTGCTGCTGTTTTTTTTTTTTTTAGAGATCAGTAAAGTTCTTTTTGTGAAGTCACTTATCTGGTGTCCGAGCCAAGATTAGAATCCAGGTCTTTTGGTTCATGATTCATTGGTTTTTCTACCATCATGCACAGTTGAATACTGAAACTTACTGATACCAGATACCATGAGTGTGTGTAAGAAATAAATTAGATGAGTTTTTGTTTTAAACTCACAAGGACAAGATAAGAAGTATTGATTTTCATTGGGCAGAACTGGGATATAGAAGTCTATGACAGTTGGGTCTCTTGTCAATTATAAATAGAATCCTTTGTCTTTTTTAAAAAGAATTTTTGTCTCTTCTAGTATTACATTTTTAACAGCTGGTAGACACCTCACTGATGAACATACTATTTTATTTTATTTTATTTCATTTTATTTTATTTTTTGGTACCGGGGATCAAACATGGGTCCTTGGGCTTGCACAGCAGGCGGTGAAACCACTGAGCTAAATCCCCAGCTGAACATACTACTTTAAAAACAAGATTTATCAAAGGACTTGGGTGGAGCACAAACAATTTAAATACAGTTCTTCTTGTCTGCAGTTGTGAAGGACATGACTTGACACCTTTGATTGCTTATTTTAAATTGATATAAAAGCTAACTTTATAAAAGATATGCTTTTGCCATAGTTCTTACATTTTAAACATGAATTAAGATTGCCAGACACTATTTGCTGGAAAAGAAGGTACAAGAAGACAAAGAATATCAATTGGAAAACTTTAAATATTGTTCTTTGAAGTGGCTGGATATGAAAAGAAACATATATACAGTTTTCCTATCAACAGCATTAACTGATTAGAAAAAAAAAGGTAGATTCAAAGTGGCAGCAAAATGTAACCATCTTTTTTTAAAAAAAGAGAAAAGAAATGTAGCCTCTTGTGAGGAGGCACCTACAGAATTACTGGGTAATAAAAGAAAATATGAATCCCTGGGAAGAGATACTTTTGCTCTGCCTGGGAACACTGACAACTATAAAGATGGACAGTGATTGTGCTGCTTAATGTTACTGTCCACAGTGGAAATTTTGTAAAAGGTAGCAAGAATCTTAAACATTTTATTCCTTGTGACCTAGGAATTTTACTTCTTGGAATTTGTCCTAAAGAAGTCATTCTTGTCAGGGATGGAAACATTTTCTTTTTTGGCTTTTCCTGTATTTTCTGGTATTCCTTCCCAGTAAAAGTAGTAGTACTCAAATCGGGCTGTATTTTTGCAGTTCTGCTTCCTCTTTCCTTGCCCCTCTATGAGTAAAATATGCAAAAGGGGCTGGGATGTGGCTCAGTGGTAGAGTGCTTGCCTAATATGGGCAGGCCCTGTGTTTCGTCCTCATGACTGCAAAAAAAAAGAACAAAGCAAGTTAAAAAAAAAAGTGTGGGGAGGGGACTGCACCCCTGCATCCCTAGTGGGGCTAAGAAATCTTGGATTCTAGTCCTCTGAAGAAGTCTTTGAAGCCCAGCATGGTGGCACATGTCTGTAATCCCAGCTATTTTGTAAACTGAGACAGGAAGATTGAAGTTTCCAGGCCAAGACCTTGTCTGAAAATAAAATTTAAAAGGGCCAGAGATGTAGCTTAGTGGTAGAGTGTCTCTGGGTTCGGTTCCCAATACCAAAACAAAAAAAAGGACCAAAACTGAGAATTCTTACTGCTTAGGGCACCTAGTGTAGTAAATTCGGATTTGGCCTTTTGGGGGTGGGGGCCCAGGCTCTGCTTAGACCTTGAGTCAAAGGGTAGTGCTCTGATCTATAGTACTTTACCAAAGAATGTTGCTTCAAGGTATCTAGCAGTAACAGGTTAAAGTATTTTTAGCCAAGTTTGGTGGAGGACGCCTGTAATCCCAACCTCTGGGAGGGTAACGCAGGAAGATCACAAGTAGAAGCCCAGCCTGGGGAATTTAGCAACTTAGCAAGACTCTCTCAAAAGTCATAAAAAGTAAAAATTATGAAAAAAGGCTGAGGATGTAGCTCATTGTGAAGGCCCTGGGCTCAATACTAGGTACTGCCAACAAACAGGGGTATTTTGATTTCCAATTTGATAATGTCTTCCTACTCCTCTCTCCCTCACTCCCTTTTGTCCATCTCTCTTCCCCCTCCTCTCCTTCCTCCTGTTTCATGTTTGTGTGTAGAATAGAATGTGTGTACTCTTTCAGAGTCCTCTAGTTAAGTCCTTTTCGTGTCAGACACACACGGAAAATATTTCAGAACCAAGAAGGATAATGGAAAGGAATCTTAAAGCCACAAGCCTTAGGCTTTGTGTGCCTATTGTTTTCAAATACTGTATATAGGTCACAGTCCATTAGTAAAATCAACCAAGTGGGCTGCCATTATCATTATAGTAAGGATAATAAAACACATCATTATTGAAAAAAATAAATGTGTTTGTAATTTGCAGTATAAAATGTATTTATGCGGGCCACTGTCAAACTTAGAAAAGTATTTGCTTTAGCGAAATACTAATTAATAATGCCCCAGATTTCTCTTAAATTGTATCATTCTTAAACAGGGGGAAAGATTTATGAACAAAGATTCAACATTAATATATTGTAAAATTTGAGCAAAGAAACATTAGGAGACATAACACATTAGATGATTTGCTCAAGTTAATATTCCCATGTCTTTCTTCAGTATTTTTAGGGTTTACAGTGAAGGTCCAGAGGTTAGTAATAGCTTTTCCAGAGTTCTTGTAGAGTCAGTCGAGTTTTAAGGAACAATTTAGTGTACCATAATATAATACACTGTTAACACCAAAAGTCAGATTTGAGCCTTGTTCTACTGTGACAGCCTTGGCCAAATTACCTAACCTCTTTATGGCTGTTTACTCATCCATAAAATAAAGCTAATAGTGCGTAAATTATTAGGTTGCTCTGAGTAGGAAATGAGGCAGTGAATGCAGAAAGCTCAGCATATTGCTTGGATTCTGTTAATTCTACCCTGTTTTACTGCTAATGTCTCTTTTTGTGCCTTAGTTTTTCCTTCAGGTCACATTTTAGCTAATATTATCTGATACTTCTTTGGAGAATAATAAAAACTTTAGTCTCTTCACAGGAGTTTAAAACAATTAAAATCTGATTATAATGGATGTGAGAAAAGTATGTATTTATGACATTCCAATAGTAGTCATAGCAGCAAACGCTTTTCCATTGTACAGGAATTCATAACTGTGTAACCAAGTGTGTAGAATCAATAATTGATTCCGATGGGGATAATAGATAAACAGTTCTTTAAAAGTACAAACCCCTTTCTTGCCTCAGGGCCTTTGCACTTGTTCCTTTTGCCTGGTATAGTCTCCTTGTCCCCAATTTTTATGTTTGCCTATCTAGTACTTCCTTATTAGCAGAAAAGGACACTGTTAGAAAGGCCTTTCCTGACCATGTATTTGGAGTGGTTCCCAGTTGATGTGTTTAAAATCACTTTTTAAAGTGGCATTAGTTACTACTTGGTTCTTGATTTTGTTTCCTTGTCCCAACTAGAATGAAAGCCCTGAAGGGCAGGGACTTTACCCTATATTGCATGTTATTATTTTTCCTGCAATGAGATCAGTATCTAAAAAACATTTGTTGTATAAATATAAAGTATGAAAAATTGTAAGTATACTTTCCAGACTGCTGATGTGTACTGTATAGTTTTCTAATTTTATTTTCTTTTTATGCATACACATTTATGAGTATCTTTGATTATGCTTTTATAGTATATTTCATTATTTAAATATAAACCTTTTATAATTTATGTTTCTGAAATTGGGATGTTTTATAATCAAAGGTATATTTTCATTTGATTGGCAGCATTTTTTAATCAGTGGTACATAAAATGAGGATGTCTTGAAATCTATGGCAGATTTGATGAAATATGGTATTTATTTGAAACAACAATGGGATCAACTATTTTCCCCACCTGAATATCTTGAGCATTTCCCCATATTGATATTCTTAGATCTATCTCATTCTTTTTTTTCGGTCCTGGGGATCAAACTTGGTTGTTGCACTTGCACGACAAGCGAAGAAAACACTGAGCTAAATCCCCGGCCCTCTATTTCATTCTTAGTATACAAGATTAAGGATATATCGTTTACCTAAATGCTTTTCAACATTTGAGCTTTTCCATTTTTTTCTGTTACAAATAGTGCTGTATTGAATATCTTTGTATAAATCTTTATACACGTGAGTGAAATATCTTTTGATTAGCTACCTAGATTCACGGGTACACATATATCCTGTAGTACCGGGGTACCTGTCACCTTATAGTCTCAGAAGTACTGCAGTCTTAAGAAATTTTAAATTGTTAATTAGTCTGGGATATGAAAACTGTCCTAGTGTTTTAATGTAATTTCTTACTAACTTAGGAAGTTGAGCTTGTTTTTATGTTTATTGTTTTTATTTCCTCTTAAGGTACTTTTGCTTAGAACTGTAAATTTTTAATTGACTGGCAGATATATACTAATTAGAATGAGAAACCTTCAAAGTTTGGAGCTGTGAGTTATTCTTGGGAACAGCTCTCAGGTTGACAGAGCCCATTCTTGTGGAGGACAAGAGAGTTTTATAAGGACCCCAATATTGGAGGAAAGAATTCAGGGATAGTCAAAATTATAGTGTTTTAGAAGCCACGTGGAGGGGTGCATGTCTGTATGTAATCCCAGCTGCTCAGGAGGCTGAAGTAGAATTACACATTTGAGGAAAGCCTGGGCAATATAGCAAGGCCCTGGCTTTAAAAATGTTTGAAAAAAATATTCTTTTATAATGAAAGCAAAGAGTTGAGAAGAGTTGCAGTATCATCAGTTTGTAAAACTAAAGACTGGAATTTACACCACGCTGTTAGTTTTTAGTTTTTAAATAGTCCTTTTTTCAAACTTTGTTTTTCTTTAATATGATTTGGTTGTTGTGTAATATAGGTTAGTAGGTTTATATTTTTTGTAGTACTGGGGTTTGAACCTAGGGCCTTTGAACTGAACTATATATCCTCAGCCCTTTAAAATATATGTATTTATTTATAATTTTGAGATAGAATCTCATTAAATTGCCCAAGCTGGGATCAAAGTTGTGATGCTCCTGCTGAACCTCCCAGAGTGCTGGGATTATAGGCATGGGCCACCACACCCAGCTAGGATAGTAGGTTTGAAATAGGACACCACTCAGGGTCTTTAGTGAAGTCAGTATTGGATCCAGAGTTTAAATCTGTGATCATTAGATTAATATTTCTTTGTTTGCACATTGTTAAAATCTTATTAATGTTTTAAAAATGGTTATTGGATCTGCTTTTTAGGTTCCATTGGAGTCTGTGGAAGAAACAGATTTCAGTCCTTTGGTAAAGTGAAGCTAGATAATACATAGAGTCTGGCAAGCATAGAGGAAGGGTTTTTTAAAACTAGTATGAGAATTTAAGGAATGCTCTCTGGAGGAGAGATAATTTAAACTGAATTTTGAAGGATGAGTAAGTTAGTGAAAGTATTAAGTAGGAAAGGAAACAACAAGCGAGGCATGGTGGCACATAGCTATAATCCCAGGACGTGGGAGGCTGAGGCAGGAGGACCCTCAATTCCAGACCAGTTTGGGATGAACATAACCTTAGAGATGAGCAGTGACAGGAAGGCTGGGAAGGTAAGCAGGAACTGGGTAATGAAGGGCCTTGAACACCATGCTAGAAGTCCCTTATTTTAAAGGTTAAGGGGAATCATTTTTGCAATGGCAGGACCACATTAGCCTGTTAGAAATCACTGCCTAAAGATCACTTTAGAGGCAAGAAAGCAAAAGACATGTTGGGAAACAATCTGGTAATCCAAGTGAGAGAATTAGGACCTTAGCTCAGTAGGAATAGTTTATTGGGAAAATGGAACTGTGTTTATTATTTTGCAGAGCTGACATACTATTTGTCCAGTTGTTTTTCAGTCATTTATGTCTGTAAGAAGTTTATACTTTTATAGTGTGGTGCTATGTGGAGATGGTTAGTAGGTATCTTGATGATTATAAAAATTAAGAGATGTTACCTTTTTTGGTGTGTTTAATGATTATCTCAGAGGGAAGGAATATCAGAGTGTTTGGCTTTGTGAAAAGCAATGATTTGTTAGATTAAGTTTAGGTTATATAATTTATTAATTTATAATTTCTGTGTGCTAATTTCTTTTTTTTTTTTTTGGCTATTAGCAAAAGATGGTGGATCGCTTGGCCAACAGTGAAGCAAATACTAGACGTATAGGTATAGTGGAAGATTATAAAAATTAAGAGATGTTACCTTTTTTGGT
>NW_004624763.1:2504724-2524437 GCF_000247695.1 Heterocephalus glaber
TGAAGAAATTAAATAAGAGAAAGACACAAAGATGCCGAATTAGAGAAGTACAGGTTCTCCTCCTCCTTTGCATGTGATATGACTGAGACCTTGAAAACCAGAGAATCAACTGAAACACCAACATAAGTAACAAGATAATTCTTTAAAATGATGGGGGGGGTGCAGGGATTTAGCTCAGTGGTTCCAGCTCCTGCCTCAAAAGTGCAAGGTCCCGAGTTTGATCCCCGGTACCAAAAAAAAAAAAAAAGGAATCCTAAAATGATTGGGGTAAAAGTAATTAATCAAATCCAGTAAGATTATTTCCTTCAAAGAAGAACCATGAGAAATCTAATTAAAATAGAGGTCACTTGGATTTGGGGGGACACTGGGAATTGAACCCAGAGCCTTCACACTGAGCTACATCCCCAGCTCTTTTTAAAAATTTTTTCATATTGGGTCTCACTAAATCCCTAAGTTCCCCAGGCTAGGCTTGAACTTGTGAGCCTCCTCCCTCAGCCTCCCAGAGTACTGGAATTACAGGCATGTACTATAATGCCCAGTGGAGACCCTGTCTTTTAAAAAAGGGGGAAGGGCAGTAGCAAAGGTATGTGTCTGCCTCTTGATGGCCTTTTCCTTGCTTCCCTTGAGAAGGAGGAATATTAAGAATATTACTCTAGTCAGAGCCCATGGCCCCAGCTAGGTTACAGGAATTAAGGGGGGGATTCATCCCTGGTCCCAGCTATAGGACTAATGCAAGCCAAGAAGGCTTAACCAGAAAGAACTACACTGCATCCCTGGGGGCTGGTTAGTTAGTAATGAAACCATATTTTATGTTTCCCAATGTGACTGACAGGGCTGAATTTGGAAGTTCTAAAGTCCTGGCTGGAACATCCTGGAAACCTAACTTACAAAATCAACCCAAAGAAATAAAAAAGTTTTATGTCCACAAACATTCATGATAGCATTAGCCAATATTAATGTAAGCTTAAAATTACATCAAAATGGCAACACAGCAAAAGCTAAATAAGACACACAATTGAAAATAACATTTTTTGTAGTATTGGAGATCAAACCCAGGAGCAATCTATCACTGAGCTACATCCCTAGCCCTTTTCTATTTTTATTTTTTTTGTTTTTTTGGTACCGGGGATTGAACTCGGGTCCTTGTGCTTGTGCAGCAGGCAGCAAAACCACTGAGCTAAATCCCCAGCCCCCTAGCCCTTTTTAAAATTCTGAGATAGGGTCTTGCTAAGTTGCCTTGGCAGGACTCAAACCTGCCATCCTCCTTCCTCTGTCTCGCTCAGTCCTGGGATACAGGTGTACATTGCCACTCCAGGCTGAAAATACCTTTTGACTTGAACATCAGGGGATCTACTGAATAAACAGCAATACATCTTACTCATGAAATGTAGTTGAGTAGTGATATAAATATGACATGATAATATGTGGAAATGCTTACAAAAGAATATTAAAAAACAAAAATGCCAGTTACGTATCTTTCATGTTTATAAAGATGTAAGCCATATGTGTGCGTAGAAGCAAAAGCTAGTCGGACCACTGCCAAAAGGAGAAAACGACAGCTACCACTTACTGATGACTCTAAAGGCTTTATTAGCTTATGTACCTGGCACAGACACCCTATGGAGCAACCATTGCTCTCTCCGTTTTACACACGAGGACACCGAGGCAGAGGATTCATGAAATCTGTCCTAGGTCCCAGAGTTATTGAAGACAGAGGCAGGATTTGAGTCGAGGTCCAGCTCATATGGAAATCACTCCATTTACTACTGTCAGGTTCACCCTGTCCCTGTCCCCTGTGCTGTGATGACCAGGATGCTCCACACAGGGGCTGCTCTGTCAGATGAGGTTCTGGGGGTAAGAAGGCGGGGTCTCATCTGTGTTTACAGCCACTCCCTATTACTCGCATCGACACCCAAAATGCTTCCTGTTAGATCGGCAAGGACATTAAATTCTCATAGGAGCTCAGACCCTACTGTGAACTGCACGTGCAAGGGATCTAGGCTGTACACTCCTTATGAGACTCTAATCCCAGTTAGCCTGAGGGGAAGCTGAGGCAGCCACCAGGGAGTGGCTGCAAATAACAATTAAGCTGCACCCGGTGCAAACTTTACAGTGGCAAGTGAGTGATGTACTTCAATTACACAGCTGTAGGTTCGAGGCCGGGGCTGCGGATGGGCAAAGCCCGCGCCCGGCGTCCGCAGCAAGGAGGAGTAGGACCTTCGGCACCACCGCCACTGCCCGCACCCGGCTGGGCTATTAGCAAAAGATGGTGGATCGCTTGGCCAACAGTGAAGCAAATACTAGACGTATAGGTATAGTGGAAAATTGTTTTGGAGCAGCTGGTCAACCCTTAACTATACCTGGACGAGTTCTTATTGGAGAAGGAGTCTTGACTAAGTTGTGCAGAAAGAAGCCCAAAGCAAGGCAGTTTTTCTTATTTAATGATATTCTTGTATATGGCAATATTGTCATCCAGAAGAAAAAATACAACAAACAACATATTATTCCCCTGGAAAATGTTACTATCGATTCCATCAAAGATGAGGGAGATCTAAGGAATGGATGGCTTATTAAGACACCAACTAAATCATTTGCAGTTTATGCTGCCACTGCCACTGAAAAATCAGAATGGATGAATCATATAAATAAATGTGTTACTGATTTACTCTCCAAAAGTGGGAAGACACCCGTTAATGAACATGCTGCTGTCTGGGTTCCTGATTCTGAGGCAACTGTTTGTATGCGTTGTCAGAAAGCAAAATTCACACCTGTTAATCGTCGTCACCATTGCCGAAAATGTGGTTATGTTGTTTGTGGGCCCTGTTCTGAAAAGAGATTTCTTCTTCCTAGCCAGTCCTCTAAGCCTGTACGGATTTGTGACTTCTGCTATGACCTGCTTTCCACTGGGGACATGGCCACGTGCCAGCCTGGCAGATCAGACTCTTATAGTCAGTCGTTGAAGTCTTCTTTAAACAATGTATCTGATGATGAGGATGATGATAGCAGTGACTAAGGACACATTTTGAAATATTTAATCAGGTGTGACTGAGAAATCAGCTCTGGGGGAAATGGAAATTCTTAGTGCTCTCTCACTTTCTCTCTAGCCATGACTTTGCCTGAGAAAGTTTGTGCCTATGTGCCTCAATATAGTCTGTAGGAAGTAGGTCTGCCTTCCTTCTCCCCCTCCCCACATTCTCCTGCAGGGATAGACTGTTGCAAATGTATCAGATGAAGTTTTGGTTTCTTATTCTTGTTTATTTCCAGATTATTTTCTTGGAGGGTTGGGGAAAATGTATTTAATAGATTCCGTACCACATTGTTATTTTTGTTTTAGTTATATGGAAAAACTAAAAGCCCAGAATGATGGGAACAGGAGTATAATATGATTAAAATAATAATATTAACTTTTTTCTAATCATCCTAATGATTACAGTGCCAGTGACAAAAATACTGTACATGACTTGGAAATACTTTTTTTACTTTATACCAACCAAGTGGTGCCTTACTGTAATAGCACTGTTACATGAAATATAAGCCCTTACTGTCTCACTTTTTGGTTTAAAAAAACACATTGGTGCTCTTTGAAGTAATAAAATGAGTGTTTATGAATGAGTATAATTAGGAACACTTCTCATCTGACAGCTATAAATCACTAAATTTAGAAGGTATCTTCATTCTATATGAATAAGTATTTTTCCATAAAATAGTTGTGATTATATTTTTATGTTTTATAGGTACCAAATTATAATTGTCAAATGTATATTTTAAATTATAAGAGGTTACCATTCTTCAGAATTTGAAGATTATCAATTATACAGAATTGCCATATTGCATTAGCTTCTGCTTTCAACAAGGTTTTTTAGATACGAATTCTTCTGCTTTATTTCTAGAATGAAAAATCTTGTAAGACCCTTGAAAATAAACAATCTCTTAAAAATTCCATGATAAGAGTACTGCTCTACTTAGTCTTGAGGATTTGGAAGAAATAATATATAAGAATGATCAAAGCAGACCACTTTAAATTTGGCTAGACTTCATATCTGTGGAAATGTTGTCTATTTCAGTATGAAACTATCTTGAATTTACAAAGTGTTATATTTTATAAAAGTTTTGTAAAGACCCAATTTCTATTTTTGTAAAACAATTGTATGTTTTATGTGTTTCTGAAATCATTTTGCAATCTGTGGAAATAGACTAGCATTTGATACTTTTAAATCAGTCTAGATTGCTTTTGAGAAGTAATTTTCACTTTTTGCTTCTGAGGCAGCCATTAGGTTGCAAGTGTTTATCATATAAAACTTGATGCATTTTGCACTACTCATTTCATTTGTATGCTGCAAATAACTACAGTCTTTCAAATATGGGAAATCGGTTTAAAATTTAAAGTTCTACATTTTTTTAACTTCTAAATTAAAAATCTGATTATTCTGCAGATGTCATGAGGTTTGATCCAGTAACATGGTGGAAATTCTTTGGTATCTAACTGTTTGGCTAAGGCACTAATTTTACTTGATTGTTAAATTTTGAAAGCACCTGAAGTATTCAGATCTCCCTGTGAGAAATGTGAAAGAAAAGCACAACAGGAATTAAGGGTTATTTTTTTTTTTTTTTTGTGGTTGTTGCTGTTTGTTTTTGGTTGGTCTTAATAGCAGATGGATTTTTGTTTCTAAGCAATATGTACATATAATCAGTCAGTATATCTGAAAAGGACCATTAAAACCTGAGAATGCGAATGGAGACGCTGGTACAGAGTAACCTAGTAAATTCAGAATCAAGGGAAATGTTCTGAGATAACATGTGGATTGTCAATCTCTCTTGACTCTTTATAATAAAAAATATTTTGCAACTTCCTGTTTTATGCATATTGTGACTTTTCCCCTTTGCTAAGATAATAAAGATAGTATGCATATTTTCTTCATTATTCAAATAATTAATGAGTGCCTACTACATGCCAGGCATTGTTCTACCCAGAGTGAGTAGTGAACAGATATTCCTTCCTTTTTATGGAATTTACATGCAAATAGAATCCAGGATGTGTTATCTTCAAGAATTATAAATCTTGGTTATATATAAAATGTGAAATAAGTTTGGTGATTTTTCATTCTGTTCTTGAAATTTATTTGAACTACCCAATGCCTTAACTGAATTGATATCTATTAGTGTATGGGAAATAAGATTCCATAGATATAAAGGAAAAATACTAAGTTGAACATACCCCAATACAGAAATTCATACTTTCAGGTCAGGTGCATAACATGGCCATGGTTAATATAAAATTATATGTTTATCAACTTTATGTCAAAATTCTCATAAATAGTACTAAATTATACCTTATGATTCTTGGGGGATCCCCCAGTATTTGACCTATAGTCTCCTTTCTCTTAAGTGTATTAACTTCATTCTCAAATGTGACTTTAATCAATGTAGTAATGGTTATCTGCATACCCACATGTATTACACTGCTGTACATTTTATCAATAAGATTTAATAGTCATATTTAGGATGAAAATACAGTAAAACCTTGGATTGTAACTTGTTCTGTGAGTATTCTGCGAGACAAGCAAACATTTCTAATAAATTTTAACTTGATAAATGAGTAATGTCTTACAATACGAATAGTACATGACATGAATGTCCCGTGGTCACAACTGAGCCAATGGTGGTTCTCTCTGTGTTCCCCCCCCATCAGACTCTCTCCCTCTCTCTCTCTCTCTCTCTCCCTCTCCACACTGTGGAATTGTGGGTGATCATCTCCCAGCAGCAAGAAGTTATAGAGGTGATCTCATCTGCAAAGGAAGAGGAGTAAAAGGAGATACCCCTCACTTCAAAAGAGATTAGGGAAATGTGTAAAATGTAGGAAACAGTGCAAAATTTTGCACCAAAAAATAAAATCACCATCTGAATAAGGTTGTAGCAGTGTGAGCAATGAATCTTTTTGGAGGTGGTGGTGGTGGTGGTGGTGGTGGTGAGCCAGGTCTCACTAGGCAGTTCAGGCTGTCCTTGAACTCGCCAGAGATCCTCCTGCCTCAGCCTCCCTAAGTGCTGGGATTACAGGAATGTGCCACCATGCTTGGCAGTGAATCTGTTTAACAACAATGCGGTGTCACATTTCTGTGAAATTTTCAGAAGGAGGCAAAAGCAAGAGTCATTGGATAGGTTCCTTGTTAAAGTTGGAGGGAAAGAAAGCATCAATTGAGCCAATAGGTAGTGATTCTCTTAGTGATAGTGAAAGTCATCCTCTCATCTCACACCAGCCACCAAAGTTTTCAGGGTAGGTGCAGATTAATTTATTTTTCTCTATTATGTCAGTTACAATTTTATATGAATATTTCTGGGTTATGGAATGAATCATCTGAGTTTCCATTATCTCTCGCCTTTAAAGTGCTTTGGAGTACAAGCACATTTCTGGAATGAATTATGCCTGCAAACCAAGGTTTTACTGTATGTCAAATTGTGTCATTTATTGATAGTTTTTAAAAAGTCTAAGGCTAAATTATTTTACTACAAAGCATCAGTTATGCCAAGCTTTATAGTGTTTGCTGTGGTTTGTCCCTACCAAAACTTATGTTGTGTCCCCATTGTGGCAGTGTTAGGTGGGGCTTAAGGGGAGATGTTTAGGTTGGAGTGGAGCCTTCATAAATAGATTAATATCATTTTCAGGAGTTTTCCCTCTTATGGGACTGGATGATTTACTCCACAATAGGTTGTCTTTTCACTTTTTTGATGGAATTGCTTGAAGTACATAATTAAAAGTTTAATTTTGATAAAATTCAGATTCTTTTGTTGCTTATGCTTTTGGTATCATGTCTCAAAAACCTTTGCCTAATCCGAGATAACAAAGATTTACTCCTGTATTTTCTTCTTGCTCTGAATCTGATGAGGATTCTTGGTTATTGATGCACAGAATTTGTCTTTGATATTACCTCCAGAATTAGAGTTCAAAACTATTTCCAAAATAGGTAATTCATTAGAATTCATTAGTGAATTTCCTAACAGGTAAAAATTGCTGTGATTGTATCAACCTTTTCCTTCAATTCAGTAGGTGAAGTTATACTTTTGGATGTACAGGAAGTAGGCTCAGAAAACATTCTGTATGCTGAAGGCATAGCTTATTATTGGGAGCTAATGCAATTTGACTTTTCTGGCCAGTTACTGCTGGAAAGAATGCCCCAACTTGCATAGACATTTCTCAAAAGATATACAAACAAGCCATGGCAGTGAATGTCTATAATCCCAACTCTTTGGGAGGCTGAGGGAAGAGGAGTGAAGCCAGCCTGGGTAATTTAGTGAGATCTTGTCTCAAAAAGAGGGGTTGGGGATGTAGCTAAGTGATAGAGTACTCCAGGGCTCTATCTCCACTGTTGGAAAAAACAAAAAGACGTGTGGTCACAGTAGGTGTATGAAAACATGCTCAACATCACTAATCAGGAGCAGACAATTAAAACCACAATGAGATGCCACCTCACACCTCTTAGAGGGCTGTTACAAAAGGATGAAAGATAAATGTTGGAGAGGATGTGGAGAAAAAGGCACCTCTGGCATACTTAGAGGCAATGTAGATTAGTACAGCCCTTAGGGAAAGCACTATGGAGGTTCTGCAAGAAATGAAAAGTCAGGGGTGGTGGCACATTCCCATGATCCCCGTTGCTTTGGGAGGCTGAGGCAGACGGACCGCAAGTTCAAGTTCACCGGTACAATTTTAGCAAGACCCTGTCTCAAAATTTTAAAAAGATTTGGGGATTTGGGTCAGTGGCTGAGCACTGGGCTAGCATGTGCAAGGCCTTGGGTTCAATCTCTAGTGCTGAAAACAACCAAAAACTAGAATTGTCGTATGAACCAGCAATTCCACTACTATGTTTCCAAGGGATTTGAAATTAGTATGTTAAAGAAGTATCTGCACTCATGTTCGGTGAAGTATTATTCACAACTGCCAAGAAACTGGATCAACCTAAGTGTTCAACAAATGAATGGATAAAAATATATATATTATTCTCAGTCTTTAAAAAGAATGAAATATTGTTATTTGTAACAACAGGGATGTCCCAGAAGGATGATAAGTGAAATAAACCAATACTTTATGACCTTACATGTAGCATCTTAAATTGAGTTCACCAGAGGCAGAGAGTAGAATAGTGGTTGTCAGGGGTCAAGGGGGAACAGGTGGATGGGATTAGGGACCTGCCATAAAGTTTTAGATAGGCAGAATAAGTTCCCAAAATCTGTTATACAACATGCTTAGTAGATTTTGTATTCTCAGCAAAAACTTAAGAATGAGAGAGAAGACATGCTATGGCTTGTATCTAGATGTCCCCCCAAAGCCTCATGCACTCATAGGTGGGGCTTTTTGGAGGTGGCTGGATCTAGGGTGTGTGAATAACTAAATTAGCCCACTGATTGGTTTAGCATTGTTCTGGGTGTGGATAATGCAAGGTCCACTGTGGGTGTGGGTGGCACCAACCAATAGGCTTGTAGCCTGGATGGAATAAAAGGGCTAAAAGGGAAAGTAAGGCTCACTGCTGCTGCTGCTTTGCCGCTTCCTGCCTGCCCTGTTGTGAACTATTTCTCTGCCATGGCACCTTGCCTTGGAGCCAGGTGACTGTGGATTGAAACCTCTACAAACTGTGAGCTAAACATTTCCTCCTTTAACTTGTGGGTTTTGGGTATTTTGTCCTAGCAATGAGGAAGTGACTAAGACAATACATTAATGCAATTTAATTATTCTGTAATTGATATATATTTTAAGATGTGCAGTAAATAATAAAGATATAATTTGCCTTTAAAACATTTCAAACAATAGCTCAAGATAAATTATTTTGACTTAAACCATTACAAAAGTATTCAGGTAAAGTCTTAAGTTTAGAATTTTGAAATAGATCATGCTTTCGTATAGGAATATTCTAATGACTTGAAGGAAATTCCAGAGCTGCTTCAGAAAATATTTTCACTCAGTGTTTATTGAAAACCCTAATGCATCGCTTATGGTTAAGAGAGAATTGAGTTGAAGACTGGGAGATAGCTAGTGGTAGAACACCTGCCTAGCATATATGAGCCCTTGAGTCAATACTAAGCACCAAAAAACAAACACACAGTAGAAAGAATGAGTTGGAACAGCAACTCATTATTTTCAAGACTGATATTTTAAAAGACAATGTACCAGTGATATTGTAGAATGATTATTGATTGCCTGTTTTCTCATTAAATTCAGATTACCTGCATAGCAGGAATATCACTGAAGTTATGATGTATTTTCATCACATTCAGGTGGTGCTCAATTTCAAATTGTCCCATAACTTACTACGCAAGTTCACTTTGATCATTTGATTAGGGTGATGTAGTCCAGATTTCACTGTAAAGTATTTTTTGTAGTATTTTATGAAGTGGTGTATTTGAGACTACGTAAATATTATATTCATCAAATTTTGAAGTTGTTTATCTTTTAATACTAATATGGACTCATAGTTTCCTGATATAGTGGTTCTCAAAATTGAGTACGGGTCAAAATCCCTTGGGGAGAGTGTTAGCAAACTGCTCACTTCATGGCCAGGGCTGGGGTAGGGAGGAGAAGCTGGAATCCCACAGACCCCTCAAGGGCACACCCCTAGTGACTTCAGGGTCTTCCACTCCCACCAGCTCCATTTCCTAAAGGTCCACAACAATTCCCAATGGCACCACCCTGGGACCAAACCTCTAGTAGAGACCTTTGGGAGACATCAAAATATAGCAGAGGGCTTGTTGAAACTGACTGCCAGTCCACGCCTACAGGGTTCCCACTGTGGGTGTGGAGTGGGACCTGAGAATGTATATTTTCTAACAAGTTTGCAGGTGATACCATTTCTGCTGGTCCATAGGCCATACTATTAATCATTTTAATAATCTAATGTCTTTAATTTGGCCAGTGGTAAACTGGCTTCTGTGGCTCATTCACAAATTGCCTTCATTACTTTTTTCCTACAAGATGTTCCAGGCTTATCTTGTATTTTCCCTGGAACTGGCTATTTCTCCAAGGAGCCCTGGTTTCTTTCACTACAGAGTGGTACTTAGAAGCCAAGATCTGAACACTGGATGTGCTTGTTGCTTTGGGTAAAGTTCTATTACCAAGCCCTTTCATAAGACAAATCTAGGAAACATGTACATACATATATACACATATTGTATACACATATATGCAAAATTCTATCTAAGTTGCTCTATCTGTATATATTGAAATCCGTGACTTCATACTAATGTCTCCAATTCTAACAACATGATAGGATTCCTCTCTCCTCTGACATTGAGGGACTGGGTCTCATTAACTTTAAGATACTTAAAAGGGCACAGTGGCCCAGGTCTGCAATCCTGGCTACTCAGGAGATTGAGGCAGGAGGATCACAAGTTTGAGGCCAGCCTAGGCAAATTAGTGAGACCTTGTCTCAAAAAATAAAACAGACTGGTGGATGTAGCTCAGTGGTACAGTGCTTGCCTAGCATACAGAAGTCCATGGGTTTAATTCCTAGTACCACACACTCACCAGGTAGACATAGATGATGAGAGAGAGAGAGAGAGAGAGAGGCCCTCCATGTAGCCAATCTTTCATCACAACTGCTGCCCCCTTGCACATGGACACCCTCCTTATTCCACTCAGCTCTGCCACTTCATACCAGGCTGCTCTGATCATGGATATGGCCTCTGTCACCGACACTCTCTTCAGCCTGCTGGGGCTGAGTCCTTTATACCCGGAACCTCTCCACAGATGCTTATCCCGCCTTGGCCCACTCAGTTACTTTGGTACTGAATTGTTCAGAAAGCAGAAAGAAGCGTTATACCCATAAGTATTGAATATGTGTTGTTAAGTCAGAGAGAGAAGGATGGAGGGAGGCAAGAAGGAAGAGCAAGCAGAATACCTTTTTAAGACAAACTTGCCTAGCAGCATGTACAAACGACAGAGGAAGCTAGAACTCTTAAGCTGCCATGGCTGAAGAGAGTTGGAGAGCCCAGAACCCAAGGCCAATTTATCTCAGCTGGTCTTAACTCCATCTTGTTGAGGCCCAAGGGATTTGAAAACCACTGCTTAAAACCAAGTCAGTTAACTTTTGCCCTAGCATCCAAGCGCTAGGCTGCTCAAGATACTCACCGTGGTTTCCAGTTGTTCACATTTAATGATGACTGAAGAGCAAAGCTGTAAAGTTATTTTCAGAGTTTGTTTAACTTCTAAGTAAGTCACAGATTACTTAACAGAGCTGTGACCTTAACATAGAGTGAGCTTAATGAGGAGACTTAGGACCACAGTTTTGATGAGGAATTCGTCAATGAAATTTACTGGATTTTAAAAGTATTGGAGAAAAGCATCAATACTAATGGCTTTGAAGTACAACTCTCCAGAAATTATTTGAAGATTTATTTTTGTGATATGAAAAATAATTGGCCACTTTGTATACAATTCTATATTTTATGTTTGAGCCAGTATGAAAATCATAATGTATTTCAGAAAAATAAAATCTGTAAATAGTGACTTTGGTATGTGTCATTGGCAAGCTGGCTCTTAACATATTGAGATTCTAAAACTGCCAGGAACTAGCAACATACTTCAATTGTGTCTTTGATGAAAGATTTCTGACAACACACCTAAGCTGACATATAGCATATAGATAGTCTATTGCAAAATGATTTTTCAGAGTGATAGAAATCAAGCATGAAAGTGGGCAGGGGTAGATTTTGGTTAATTTGAAATCCAGTTTACTTTTAACTTGGTATAATGAAATGTTGTTGGGGGAGTTAATGATTCCCAATTTCATAGGCTTCTATCTTTTAAAAAGCATTTTGAAAGCTATTTTAACATCTAAATCCCTGAGCATAGAAGCTGAAACTGATGCTAATAAAAGTCGTTTGTCCTTTTTCCTTGGCATGAATAAAAGTGTGAAAAACATGCTTCATAGAAACAAATGATTTATGAAGTTTTTACTGATTTCTTGGAATTTATATTCCATATTAGAGAAGCATCAATGGTGACATCATTAAGATTACAATAATGATTCAACATTTTGCCTCTAGTAGTTGAGAAATAGTTTTGGTGATTTAGAGTATTTTAGTTGTACCTATGATAAGGTCTTAAAAGCAGAAAGAATCAATGACAAAATGTTAAAGCGGGTTTCATTTGGCCATTGCTAACCTGTCAAATTATCTTTACTTCAACTCAAGCAAGTTGTAGAGTTAGCGCTGAATGGCATAGATTCTTAAAATTCCTTATCTCCATTGGCTCCTCCCTACCTGTAATGTGTGGAGCTTTTATCTAAGCTTATGGTATATGGGTGTATGTTTATGGCTGAATTGAGTTTGCTTCTCTTCCTCAAGTTGTAATTTAACTTCATGCAGAGGAACTGAGGTTCCATTGAGTCAGGTCAGGCCAGGTGTTAGAAATATGATAGATTACTTATGAAGTAGAAAAAGGAAGTTAAAAGCAAGCTTTTGAAATACTGCCTTTTGATCTTTCAAAAAGAGCTTAATGTTTAAGCATAAGTTTAATATGTGTGGATATTTCCTACTGGAGACAAGGAAGAATTTACATTTTATCAGCAAAAAGCTCCATAAAACTAGTTGTAATTATCATGATAGATACATTGTCCTTTTCTGGGTATAGCCATTTATTTGGGTTATAATATTCATTGTGGAAATGTGATTTTAAGATTTAGTACACTCTACCTAAGACAGGAAATGTACTGTAGTGTTTAGAGGTAATATGTATTTCCAAAAGTGAGTGAGGGCAAACATTTTTCGGGTGATATTTGAATTGTGTCATGAAACTTGTATTTGGTTTCTGTGATGTTATGTCTGAGTCTGACTTTGCGCAGGACAAAGTCCTTCACTGTACCTGTAGGTCTCAGGTAGACTGGAATAGCTACTGCTCCCTGAATATGCTGTGAAACTTTCCTCCTCTGTTCCCCACTCACATGCTTCCTCTCAAGCCATCTGCCTCCCATTCCTCACATGCCTGCTCCATTCTCCTGCACCCCTCAGAGACAATCTCTTGGGAGCCACCCTACCCCCTTCAGAGCTGAAATAATCCTCATGACACTCCATTTTGCCTTAGCTTATAATTATACCATAGTTGCGTGATTTCTTTTTTGCTGCCAGCCCTTTAACACAAGTATGGTATATTAAAGCACTTTATAAACCAGTAGCATGCACATGAAAATGACTTGATAAAATTTGAATAAACACTTGTCTTCTTAGGACAAAAAAGGTTTTTTTCTTTCTAGAGTTAAAGTTTCCATATGTTTAATATACAGTAAACATTTCAGGTATTCTAAATTAAATGAGTATAGGAGTAAGAATAATGAATGAAAACCAGAGGACCCTTCCGATTGACGACAGGCCATGTTAGAGCTGCATAAACCACTTTATAAGCAAATATGTAAATAAGTGGATAAGAAAATAAGATATTTTATTATTATTATTTACTACACCTTATGGAGTTCCATGCACAGGAGCAAGTGTTTAGTTTTTCCTTCTCCTCCTTTACAGCTTCTGTGAAACCAAGCTGAGGATTCCACAGTGATTCGGTTTGATTTTCCTTCATATGAAAAGCTGTGTTGGTGCTTAGGTACAAGATTTTTCTGTACTGTGTATGGTGGAAAGTAGAATTGCGTTTCAGTCACAGTTGTTAGTTTCTTTTTTAGTACATAGGCATGCTTCTTTGAAAAACAACAATAATAGCCAACAATAAATGTAACTATAATGCTGAGCCCAGTTCTAAGTGGACCATTAAGTCAGCTGGATTCTTATATCAGCCCTGTGGGTTGGTGTGTTTTCATCCTTCACATATGGGGACAGGGAGGTAGGTCACACACCTATGAAGGGGCAGGTCCAGGACATGAGTCCGGAAGTCTGGCTCTACATTTCACATCCCCGTATCTGATTAAAGAGGCTACTCACAGTCTCAGAGTCTGAGAACTATGAAAGGAAGGTTTTGAGCAAATGGCAACACTAGAAGATTCTGATGCTTAAAGTAAGCCCCAGCTCAAAGGCCCTGTCTGTCTTGCCTATTTAGTTGCTGATTTTCTGAGGCTTCCTTAGCACTTTATTTATTTCTGTGTTGCATCCATCATGTTTATTGATGTAATGTTCCCATTTACATGCCTGTCCTTTCCTCTGGGAGAAAGGATCCCATGATATTAGTGGCAGGAATTTAACTACCCTCCCAGAATCTCCATTATTCTCACTAAATTATGATCTAAGTAGAAACAAGGTGCTTGCTATGTAAACCAGCTTTGAGGCAACTTTCTTCTCCTTCTAGACTCCCTTCATGTGGGAACGAGGTAGCTGCCACTGTGTTCTGCAACTTTATGTCAAACATATAGCACAATGCCTGGCTCATTCATTCAACCGAGCAATGGGGCAGTTTCTTGCTAGGCATTGCCTTGGGCTCTGGAATTATAGCAGTAACCAAAACAGCCTGAGCTTCTTGTCCTCATCTGGTGTGCTAGTGTATCATATAACACAACGGCAGGTTGTATAAGTGCCATGATGAACAATAAAGATGGAAAGTGATGGGTGAGCTCAGATTTGGAGTCCTTCTATGAACATGGCAGGTGCCTCATAAATTTTAGAATGAATGAAAATTAAAGGTTAAGATAGAAATGCTCAAATGGGTAGGGGAACTAGGGAGGGGTGGGGGAAAGGAAGGAAGGGAAAGAAAAAATGAGAAAAGAAGGAAAAAATGGAAATAAAGCTTTTGTAAATAAAGAGGGGTGGAGGGGTTGAAGGGAGCGAAGGGAAAGGGGAAAAAACTAAGAACCAAGATATATCAGGTACAGGTACAAATTCCCTATGATGAATGTGATCATTATGTATACCTACAATGTATCAATAAACTTAATTGAAAAAAAAGAAATTGTGTAAACAAGAATCAACTATTATGTTACAATTCCATCTTGAAGGGTGAACATGTGTTTAACCCACTCTTAAAAATAAAGTTGGCCTCTACAAGTGAGGCCCTGCTAGAAATTTTTGACTTGGATTCAAGAACTTGAACTTTTACAAACAGAAGGATAGTTTCCAGGGTCCTGTTTACATGCATCATTCAGTTAATGAACTGGTTAATATTTTCCCCCTGGGGACGACTGAAGAAAGATGGCTCGTACTCTGGGATGACAAAGAGAAAATAACTTTTCTGAGTGAATAAATGAGGCATGCCACCAATGGTGCTAACTGGGATGCCCGCCAAAATGTAGCGCAGCTGGTACTTGTTCTCATTGAAAGTCCTTCTGTGTCCTAGTCTGTCATTGGAAGAGTGGCTTTGGAGGCTGCTACTCTGCTACTTTGTTTGGCTTCCGAGGACAACCGCTAATTAGGACGTTATGTATCTGAGGACTGTGGCCCTTTCCAAGACTTTGCCGGTTCTTAGGAAAGGAGCTTTGAAAGGAAAGGTTGGGGTTGGCTTCCTGGTGCTGGAGTTTGGGGAAAATCCAGCTCCAAAGTGTCCACTTTGGAGAGCCTGCCCGACGTCCACCTCTCCACACCCCACTTCCCAACAGCCCTGTGCTCAGGCCACTGGCCTGGCACTGCTTCTGGTGGATGCGGTTGCTTTATCTGTGTCTCTTTCTTTGGCTAATTTGGGATCCCTTACGAATGGGAGCTTCAGTGTCTCTCCTTTTACCCATAAAGCCTGACAGTGCTCAGGAATTAATTGCTGACACAGGGTGGGTGCTCTGGAATTCCTTGCTGCACGCGATCTGATAACGTCATCTCCTCAAGCATACACACCGGAGGAAAAAGTCTCTCCCAGCGCTGCAGACAGACAGACACACTTTAGCTTCTTCAGGCAGGTGTGGAAGCTTCCAGAAGTGCTGCAGCCTGGGGAGTGTTGCGCTTCTGGCGTGGAGTGCCCAGGACGCTAGCGCCTGTTCCTGCCACTCAAGCTGCTCTGTGGGCATGACAGGAAGGGTGGCTTGCCCGGCTTGAGTTCCCAGAACCAGAACAACAAGCCCACGGTGGGGATTTCCCTTTGAAAAAGACATCTGTCCCACTTCACCGGTCTGTGCTTTGCCTTGACAAAGCTGGTCTAATTTCTCATTTGCAAGAGATTTTCTTGATTTTTACATGTCTGCAAAAGAAGATCTAGCAGGTTTTTCCTTTTCAAAGTGAGCTTTGGAAATGACAGACTGAACCTGGTCTGTCAAAGGTGAAGAAAGACTTTTCCACGCCTCACCACCTCTCTCCTACTCATTTTGTCATTCATCCTCTCCCAAGCAGGTCCAAGAATGCTAAGCATTAGCTGACTCCTGTCAGGAGGAAAAGCCTTTCTACCAGCTTTTCTTTTTTTTTTTTTTTTTGAGACAGGGTCTTGCTATGTAGCCCAGGCTGGCCTTGAACTCCTGGCAATCCTCCTGCCTCAGCCTCCTGAGTGCTGAGATTACAAGGGTGAGCCACTGCACCCTGTACTTACTTTTCTTTTTCCTTTTTTCCTTCCCTTCTCTTTCCTCCCCTCCTTTTTTTTTTCTTTTTTCTTCTCCTTCCTCTGTCTCTGTCTCTCTCTCTCCTCAGTGCTGGGGATTGATGTCAGAGTCTCGTACACGCTGGGCAAACACAACCACAGAGCTATATCCTCAGCCCTTTTATTTTAATTTTATTTAAATTAGCCAAGGTGGCCTTGAACTTGTGATCCTCCTGCCTCAACCTCCCAAGTAGCTGGAATTGCACAGTGTAGGCCACCATGCCTCCCGTCTACTAGCTCTTTGGAGGGAGCAATTTGAATATTTTCTTTTTTGGTTTTATTTTTGCGTTACCGGGGATCAAACTCGGGACCTTGCGTTTTTGAGGCTGATGGCAGATCCACTGAACTAAGTCCCTGGCCCAAATATTTTCTGTGGAAGCATTTGGAGTTGTTTCTTTGGGAGCAAGAGTGATTCTAGAGTCACTACTGTTTTCTGTGGAATAAGAAACCCAAAGCTGCCTCTTTATTGAAGCTTAGAGTGGCTTTCAGGTCAGCAGAGGCCAAACTATGATAAATGGAAACTTCCAAAAATATGGCACAGGAGTAGAATAATCTCTTTTTAAAATGTCCCATTTGCTGAATGTAGTGGTACACACCTATAATCCTAGTTACTTGGGAGGCTGAGACAGAAGGATTCCAAGTTTGAGGCCAGCGTGTGCAACAAAATAAAAAATAAAAAAGGTTGGAGATGCAGCTCAATGAAAAGGCCCTACATTCAATGTCCAGTACAGAAAAAAACAAAAGTGTGTATGTGAGGGGGAAGTGTGTGGGGATATAATCAGTTCAAAGGTCCTGGGTTCAATCCCTAGTACTACCAAAACAAAACCCAGAACATCCTCTTTAAAGTCAGTTCTAAGTAGTGTGTGCCTGTCCCACTTACCAGAGAGGTTAAGGCAGGTGGGTCTCAAGTTGAAGGCCAGCCTGGGCAATACAGCAAGACTTTATCTCTAAAACGAACAAAATCAAGCAAGCAAATGAACAAAACCCTAAAATAAATAAAATAAAATCAACTCTAGGGGAAACTGCTGGTGTATTAGCTGTTGATTATAATACTGAATCTTGTTTACATGTCATAAAATATTCTGTTAGAATATTCTGAAGATTGGAAGAAGCTCAGAATCCAACTAGAATGGTAGAATTTCCCATATCGGAGGAGCAATATGTTATGAAGGGGATGCACTTTAGTTTGGTCATAATGGAATCTCCTTCCACTCCAGTCCTGTCACTGACTAGCTCCGTGACCTTGGGTAGACTTTGGGTAGACCTTGGATAGACTCCATGACCTTTCAGTTTCTTCATGTGGAAGTTGGAGATAATAATATTATCTTACAGAATTATTGGGTAGGTTCAGGGAGAATTCACAAAGCTCTTGCACCTCTGCTTGACACACAATCATTTTTCAAAATGTGGCATCATTATCACTTTGAACTCTCTCACTGTAAAAATGCCATAAGCATCTGTCAGGAACAAATTTCATTTTGTTCTTTTGGCGGTATTTATACCTATTTTTATGTCGGGATAATTCTCTCATTCCAAAAATTAAATACAGAATTGTATGGTCTCCCTGGAAAACAACTACTTGTCATCTTACGTTGAAAAGAAATTACAAGCTAGAACTAACCCAGCAAGAGTAAATGAGATTATCCGGGGAGAGAGGGAACGGCTGAGAGGCTGAGAAAGAAGCTCACAGGAGCCCTGATCCTTAAGGGTCGGGCAGCAGCAGAGATCCCAGAAAGGAGAGTGGGGGTGGGGGTGGGGCGGCTGGAGAGTCCTTGAAGCCAAGGACATTTTATGGATGACAGTGAGAGGTCAAGCGTCTGCTGGAATACAGGTGGGTCATGGGTCACCGGGCTTAGAGCTCCTCCCTGGGGCAGTTGCTTCCAAAGTCTGCAGCTGGGAACACTGGAAGGGCTTGGAGAGTGCGAGTCCAAGAATCCTTGAATCAAAGAGTCTAAGCCAGAAAGGGGTCTGGAGGTGAGAGCTTTGGTTTTTGTCTTAACAAGATGGACGCCTCTGTTCAAACGCTGATGGGAAGGCGCTGTGGAGAAGGAGGAGTTGAGATGGGGTGGATCTGTGAGCCCAAGGAGGCAGGAGAGGCGGAATACTGGGAGAGGAACACATTTCCCTTGGGCCTGGGGGAGGAGGCCAGGCCGGGTGGAGAAGCAGACAGGTTTGTAGGTGGACTGGTGAGGCTCCTTCCCACAACTTCTCTTTTCTTGTGAAGTTGGGGGTGGGATATTTTTCAGCAGGGGCAGAGCGTGAGTAGAAGTGATAGGATAGCAGATTTGGGGAACAGAGAAAATTTGAATTCACTGTCACGAAGACTGGCAGGGAAAGCTCTTGGGAATCTAGAGAGGTTGCTGGACGGCTCTAGTTCTCCTTGCAGCTGGTGATCATGAGCTTGCAGGGGCCCAACCAAGCTCAAGGTTGAAGGACATTTTTCCTACATGGCTTTAATCTAAGATCCTGAATCACTTAGAAATGAGATATATGTTTATGATCACACTGACAATCCTTAAAACAAGGCAGCAGTATTCTGGATTTGTAAATTTATTCATGCTTTGACTTCTTTAATCAAAAGTCCCAGAGATAAGTGATTCCAAAACAAGAGGACAGACTAGAGAAATAAAAAGTAACCAGAAACGAAGGTCTAGTAGAATTTGGGACTCTGACTCGCCACAGGGTCTGATGAATTTACACCGAGTATCAGATGTGATGTTCTCCAAGTTGCTGACTGGTTGTTCAAACATTCTGAATTTATTCTGGGAACTCAGAAATTAATATTAACTCATCACTCCTATTCCTTTTGTTCTTGGTGATAAGAACAGGAGTCTTACAGTTTGGGAATTTCAGTCCCACCGCAGGTAAGAGTAGATCATTGGCTCACTTCCTTATCATTCGTTTGTCCTAAGATTTTCTCAGGAACATCATCTCCAAGTTGGAGCAGAACATCTGTGTTTTACAAGATTTTCACCAATGCTGCCTATCCAGTCATTCTGCAAGTGATCGAACATTTACTCTTTCATTGTTACCTTTTACAAAATCTTATTCTTAAAGAAAAATCTTGTTATTCCTAACAAGAGCCACTTTTTCACATTCTGGAGTCCAGTCTGGTAAGAGACATTATTTTTCTTTTTTTTATGGTACTGGGGATTGAACTTGGGACCTTGTGCTTTCGAGGCAGGCAGCGGAACCACTGAGCTAAATCACCAGCCCTGACATATTATTTATCTTAGTCTCTCTCT
>NW_004624763.1:2524558-2629402 GCF_000247695.1 Heterocephalus glaber
GGGGATCGAACCCGGGTCCCTGCACTTGCGCAGCAGGTAGCAAAACCACTGAGCTAAATCCCCAGGCCCTCTTAGTCTACATTTTTGTAATATAGGAACCTTAGCCTAAGTTATGACATAAGGAGTAGAGGCTGCTTATCTATGTGTGCATAACACGCACAAATGTGTGTGTTCTCGTATGTAAGTATGAACTGGTCAGTCTTGGGTAGAGCATCCAAGGTCAGAATGTGAGCTTTAGCATTCTTTTATCTCCAGCTTTCCCCTGAAGTGATTCTCTATGCAAACACAGTGATGGAAGTTTCCACTTGGAGAGGTCTAGGTCAAATGGTTATGTGCAGTTGAGAAAGCTGAGATTTGTGATTTGCTAGAACCCAAATTTCCTGTAAGTTTTCTTAACCTATTTAATCCTGTTTCCTTTCTGTTCAATGGGGATAACAGTAACACTTTCCTCATAGTTATCTTTAAAATGTCACTAAGAATTAAAGTATAGAGTTCAGAGTAAAGCGAATGTTTGATGAATCTTCAATGAACTAAAATATTTGGTTTTAAGATACACTTGAATGTCAGATTATGTGCAAATAGCTACTAAGGGTAAAGAATATTTCTATTACTAATTTTCATTTCCTTTCATTCCATTCCACGGTGCATGTGAACAGTTGGGGCTGTGCTATAAAAACTGTTTTAAATTGGGAGATTTCCGTATTGTTTTTTATTTACAGCTATAGTTCCTTATATAGTTTTAAAAAGTCTTTAATGTATTTTTTCACCAAAATCAGGCAAATGGTAGAGCTCCCGTGTGCTCACACACAGCTTTCCCCACCATCGGTACCCTGCCCAAAGTGGTACGTCTGTTACCTTCGAGGAGCCAGCGGTGGCTTTTTATTTTTACCTAGAAACTTGCACGTTGAGCTACGACGGCGGGGTCAACAGGGCGCAGCTGCGAATTAACCTTTCACTATCTATTCAAGATGCGGAGGCTCCTTGGAATCCGATGGACTGGTAAGAAGAGTGAGACCAGTGTGTCCTGTCTGACTGCCCCTTTTCTTGTCTCTTGGACTTCACGAAGTTCGTTAAGGGCCTCAAAATGCAGGGACGCAGCCGGAACCGGACAATGAGGCGGGAGACAAAGCCAGCTTCCGAGATGGCGCTGTCGGTGTAGAAGGGACGTGGGCAGAATCTGCCAACAAATAATGGATCCCGCCAGGGCCTATTCAGCCCCAGGTCCCACAGGAGTGGTGAATGGATGAGTAGCCAGTGAGGGAGCCCAGAATGAACCCGGCCTGTTGGCGAGTACCTCAGTCTCCTCTGCCCATGGCCCCAGCACCCAGGTCTCTGCCGGGAGCACAATCTTGAAAGACCTGGTTGAACTCTGCCCAGGTTAAAGAGGGCACAAGGACGAGGGCAGTGCCTGGACCCAGGTATGGATGGTTAGCATATTTTATGCTGATTTCCTCTTACTTATTTGGGGGATTGAACCCAGGACTTTCCAACTGAGCTGCATCCTCAGCCCTGTTTTGTTTTAAAATAGGGTCTTGCTAAGTCAACAGATTGTCCAGGTTGCAACTTGTGATCCTCCTGCCCCAGGCTCCCGGCGTGCTGGGATTACAGGTGTGCACCAACAGTTTCACTTTTTTTTTTTTGGTTCCGGGGATCAAACTTGAGTCCTTGAGCTTTTGAGGCAAGTGGGGGAACCACTGAGCTAGATCCCTGGCCCAACATTTTTATTTTTAAAAGTGACAGTATACTTTCTTCTCCCCCAACAAGCAGACTTTTAAAAATTAATAGAAGTGGCATTTGAACCTGGGATGTAAAACTGAATTGAGAACAAGGTCCCAGAGAGCCTTCTGGTAATCTTTGTCTACTGATTTACTAGAAGAGGGAGGAAAACATGAAAGCAAGGGGTAGAGAGGAAATTGTACTTGTTTTAAGACATTTCCATTTTCATACCTGTTGAGTATTTGTCCAGAAATGCATTGTAATCTCATTTTAAAATGTAAACAGAAATCAGTACGCACTACTCCTGGAGTCTGAATTGAGTGGTTTCTAGGGCTGTTTAAAAAGACTCAGCTGTGTGATGTTTTTGCGGCTCTGGTGTAGGCTGAGCCGGGCAGAGTAAAGCAGAAGTCATCTCCCCGAGCGTCTCCCACTTAGGCAGATTGGACATGTGGCTTACAGGGTGGTATGCGGAAGTCGAACACACAAAGTCACACCAACCTTGGCTGAAGTTATGGTGTCTTATCAGCTAGCTTACTTAGCTGCTGAGGTGGAAACTTTGACTGAAAGACTGATTTACATGTGGGCTGTGAGAACCTTACCTTCAGTGAAACTCATTTCACAGCACGCCAAAGAGAGCAGCTTGGCCAGAAGGTGAGGAGCTCCTGGGCAGCACACGACCACAGCTCGGGTTCCCGTCCTCCAGCCCCCAGCACCTTCCATTTCCCGTCAGTGTTCTCCTGCAGCATCATCTCTCCTCACTACTGCGTGGCCATGAAAACATTAATATGTCAACATCTAAAGCTGTACCCTCCACCCCCTCCAATCTTTCCCACTCCTTCCCTGCTGTATGTTTTCTTCCTTGGCACTTAGCACCATCTTACATACTATATATTTTATTACATGTTTTGTTTATTCTCTCCCTTTCCTAGCAGACAGTAAACTTCATGAGGCCAGGGCTTTTTGTTTACTGTTTTATCTCCAGCACTAAAACACCATGTGACAAATGGTAGGTGCTCAATAAATACCTGTAGAGTGAATGAATAACAGCAGCCCCATGCTCGAGCCCTCTTCCTACCTCTCAGTACAGTGTACTCCAAATTGTAACTATGAAATGGGTTGATTTTGTGAAAGGATTAAAGGTGAGGGGATATGGTTGTCCTCTTGGGAGTGTGCTGTGTAACCACAGAGAGCCTGAGAAGGGGCCTGTGTTTGGTTTAATGCTCTGCTGTCATCAACTCAAAATCCTTAAGAAATTTTTCTTTGAATATCTGTTTGGGACTAAAGTCCAGCAGGCTTACAGAGCACGCACATGAAGGAGGTGCATATAGTGTGAGTGTTCAATGACAGCCCTTCCCTCTGTGAATGCAGGGGGTGCTCATGATGCCCAGGAACAGACTTCCTTCCAGTGGGCCACGTATGGGGAGTACAATAGCACTCAAAGCAGGTCAAAGGAAAGTGTGTTGTGTGTATACCTGTCTTCATCACCTTCCCATTACTGGAACACAATATCCAATGCCCACAACTTAAAGGAGGAGAAGAGAGGTTTAGTTTGGTTCACAGTTTTTGAGGATTCAGTCCATAGTCAGCTGGCTCCAAGGCAGGAAGAGCACGGTGGAAAGGTCTAGTGGACGAAAGCTGCTCACATCATGGAGGTCAGGAAGCAGCAAGGAACCAGGGAGGGAGGTACATCCTTGGGTCACACCCGCAGTGATCCACCTCCAACCAAGCCCCACCTTCAAACAGCAAGTCAGCTATCATGCCCCATGATCCAGTCACCTCCAAAGCCCCACCTCTGAAAACATGAGGCTTTGAGGGGACACTTGCCATCCAAACTGCAATAACACTCAAGGAAGTAGGGCTTCAGACAGTCTGAAAGGCTGAGTGTTTGTTGTGTCCAAGATAGACCTGGCTTTGAACACAGAAGGAAGGAGGAAACTGGAACCCTATCCTGTCCTCTCTTACTCTTGTTCCTTCCCTGTATCAGCCAATGACTTAACATTGAAAATGAAGACACAGAAGGGATGGGACAGATAGGGAAATCATACTGCCCTTCCTTTCTGTCTGCCCTCACTGGTCAGTAAGCTAAAGGTAGGGCGTTAGTTGTCTGCCTTGAATTAAGATGTGAAATAAAATGAGTTAACCTAGTTTTGTGTAGCATTTCCACTGTTCTGTTAAGAATAAAAGACGTATGCATATAGCAAATCTGAAATGCAAAGTGTATAAAATGCTTTTATGTTTGAAAGCAGGCCTGGTGGCACAGGCCTGTAATCGCAGCAATCCCTGTAATCTAGGAGACTGAGGCAGGAGGATCACAATTTTGAACCCTACCTGAGTAACTTAGGGAGACCCTAAACATGGCTGGGGATGTAGCTCAGTGTGAAGGCCCTGGCTGTAATTCCCTGTACTGCAAAAATAAAAACAAAACAAGACAAACAAAAATTAACCAACCAAACAAAAACTCTCATATTCACATTTGAAGCTGGCATTATACAATGTAAAAATGAAGAGTAACACTCTAGCTAACAATTTTTAAGTTTTACTTTCCCTCTATTGAGAACAGCTTATTTAATGGTAAAGAAAAAAATCATGACAGAGAGAGAGAGAGAGAGAGAGAGAGAGAGAGATTGGAAGAAAAAAAACTTTATATTTTAATGCATTTTTAATGGCTTTTTTTTCCTAGGTAAGCACTCTACCACTGGGCTACCGTCCCCAGCATTTAATTGCTCTTCTCTCCTGCTTTTTGAACATGAGATTCCAAACACTGGACCCTGCAAAACATGTAGCTGGCCCTGGTTTTCCTGGCTATGGTTGAATAATTCAATTCAGCCTGTCAAATTCTGGGGCTATGTTTCTAAAATAATATTTTAAGTATATGAACTTACTAACAGATTGTGTTCCAACTTATTTTATAAATCAGCAGCTTGAAACTTGGCACTTATTTTCCTGTAAGAACGCTGTTTGGAATAGTGGTTAGGTTTCCAAGCTAGCCTGCAAAATCTTACTGAGACTATACTGTAACTGATTGTCTTCAGTACACTCAAATCATTGTTATCCTAAAGTAGCTGAAGACCAGTTGTGCTACTGGGCACATCTTGCACTTTGAGGTTGCACTCTGCAGTTGGGCTGGACAGTGGGAAGACTGCTGGGTTCTGGCTGGTAAACTGGGAACACTGGAATGTACTCTGTGGGGCTGGAGCATTTAAAGGGTGTAGTGAGACTCCCCCGGCCCTTCTGCCTGGCTCTTTTTCTTGCCACAGGGACTGATGCTATTCCAGGGATGGCTGTTCCATCAGCTGGGAGCTCCTCCAGTGGATGACAGACAGCTGGGTCCCAGTGGGTCCCAGTAGATGGCTATATAGCATAAGCAAGAAACCAGTCTTCTTGTTTTAAGCCACTGAGGTTTGGGGCTATTCACCAGAGCAAAACTTAATCTTCTTGGATCAATAAATTCAAGTTCTTTGATTGCAAGCAATAGAAGCTAATGCTGGCTAATTAAAGCAAAGAGGGGTCTTTTGAATCCTTGCCAGCTCAGACTTGAAGGAAGGGCTGAACATCCGGGACTTAGGCATCAGAGCAGCTCCAGGACTCCTGGTTAGTCCTGCCTGGGCTGATATCAGCGTAATTCAGCTTGGGCCGCTTTCTGCTCCTGTGTTAATCTATGCTGAGTCAGGTTCCTGGGAGGGAGGATTAGACTGGCCAGGGGTGGGGACCTTGATGGACGGTCCCAGTAGGAAGTGTTTGCTTCCAAAGAGCAACGTAACTTGCACATCCACTCCCTGCAGCAGCTTGGGGAGGTGGAGAGAAAGCAGTGTAAAGCCAGCCATACTCCTGGAACATCATCTCATAGTTGGGGCCTGTGGCTTGGGGATACTGACACATATTTTGTGTCTGAATATTGTATTCGGTGGTTGCTATGGGCACCCCAATTTGCATAAGACTTCTCCCTCAGAGCTACCTTTTAGGTAGCTCTGGCTGCACAGCTTGGGTGTGTGTGGGAGGGGATGGTTGTGTGAAACTACTCAGTGCCCAGGCTTTACTGCTGAGATTCTGATTTAATAGTCCGGTGAGCCAGGATATCACAATTTATTAACAGCTCCTCCCCACCTGCACAAGCTGATATGCAGGTGGGGCTGAGTGGATCTCCTCACTCAGCCACGCCCAGCCACAGCACCTGGTCATTTAGGGCAGGGAGGGCTTTGTGTGGAGCTTCCCTTCCACAAGGTTTTACTGCCTATACAAAATTAAAAGTGCTTATTCTTTTTCTAGAAACTCAAGCTATCTTTTATGCAATGGCTTAGTCCAACTTTATTTACTGCAGTGCAGTTCTAGACTTCTGTTGGACCTTGAGACTGAACCACTTAACACTCACAGGTGGGGGAGGAGAACAACTGGAAAGATTTTAGGTTAGAGCTCGTTCATCCTCCGGTTGTTTCTCCCCCTACTGTGGCTGCCCTGTGACCTCTCTGAAGTCCCACTTACCCTTTAACCCCTGCTTAGAGAGAGAAAGGGACAGACCAGAGTACTGCAGATGTAGATCCCCATGGCACATGCATGGTCCAGCTGCACTCCTGGCTCCCAGAGTGGAGGCCTTGCAGGAGTGAGACGTGCTCTTTCAGTGGCTTGTGCCAACTTCCCTTTGCAGAGCAGTCACAGCATTAGCTGGAGGTGTGAGACACCATGTGAGGAGGGACTTGTTTTATTTTTGAGCTGCAATTATCACAAGATCTGTCCGTGTGGAACTGCTTCCTCTCTTTCATCCTGACTTAGGGTGTCTCATGTCAGTGCCATTGTGTGTCCCCCTTACACCCCCTGTTATCTACCAAGTGAAGAAATGGTCGCTTCAGCTTTGGCCAGTCATCCCAGACACACACCTGGGGGTTCTTTGCAAGTTGTAGGTGGAGACATTTGCAGACACATTCGCTTGGCAGAGGGCCTCTGTTGTGGGGAGGAGGAAGTGTAACCCCAGACAGCCGAGTCCCTTCCGTGTGACTCAGGCTGCCACCTGCCACCAGCCAGCTGGAGGGGATGGGAAGCAAACCATCCTTCTTTGAGGAGAAGCCAGGCCACAGTAACCCTGCTTCGGCTTTATTTTGCTGTCATACTCCAGGGCTCACTGGCCACTGTGGTAGCCCAGGAGGCCACAGTGGATAAGCTCACACACCCCAGCGTCCCCCTTTCTCTTTGTTCATTTGGCCTTTCATGGATGTTCTTGACATTCTCACAAACCCCAGCCAGCTCTCCGAGTTTCTTTTCATTCTGTCTCAGTTTTTCTTTTATTACACGAGGGAGATACCATTGGTCTTAACATTCTGAGTTTTTATACATTTTCATAAAAATGATGAAAGAATAGTTGATATCATCTGACTTTTCCAAGGGAAAAATTTCACAGGAAAGAGTTTGAACCCTCTCTATAAAAATCAGTACAAATTTGTCTATAGAAATTGGGAATATGGCTTTTAACAGGGAAGCAGCATCACATATAAACAGAGCTTTGACTAGATATAGCAAGACTTCTTACTCCAACACTAACTTGTGGGAACTGGGGGTCTCTGTGTGAATGATGGTTGATCTTGGCTGTCAGTTAGACGGCGTAGAGATGCCTAAGGAATCAGTAAAGTACACTTCTGGGTGTGTCTGTGATGGAGTTTCACAGATGACTGGCATACATACGGATCAGTGAACTAAGGTGGGGAAGACCCATCATGAAGGTAAAAGGTGTGTCCAATAGGCTGGGGCCCAGATGGGACAAAAAAACAGAAGGAAGGGGAAGCACATGGGCATGCTAGCTCGACTTGAGCAGGTGCATTTCTTGCCACTGCCATTACCTGTAGACATTAGAGTCCAGCTTCCTCAGCCCTTCAATGCTGACTCACACCAGCGACTCTCAGGGAGCTTCCAGGCGTCAGCCTCAGACTGGGGCTGCTTCCAGCTTCTTGGACTGAGCATCTACTAGTTCCCCACCTCTGTAGCCTCCATCCTCTGATCCTGTAAGCCAGTCTAACCAACCCCCTCTTGTACACACACTCTACTGGTGCTGCTCCCCTGGAGGATCCCGACTAATACACTGTGCTAATCTACCTGGGAACTAGGAACTTAGGCGGCTTAGTAGTTAGGAACATGGGCCTGGAGTCACACTGACCTGGATCAAAGAGTTGGTTCTGCCGGGTTATGAGCCATGTGAACTTGCATGGATTATTTGGCCTTGGTTCCTTCATCTACAAAATGGGGACTTAGGAGCTTGCTGGATGGGCTGGAGATTTAGCTCAGTGGTTCCACTGCCTGCCTCGCAAGCGTAAGGACCCGGGTTCAATCTCTGGTACCAGAAAAAAGAAAGAGTTTGCTGGAGATACTTAACCTCTTTACATGCTTGGCTCCCTCAGGTGTAAACTGTAGGAGGCCTCTTTTCTCTCCTGACTCTCACACAAACACACTCAGGCATCTCCATCCTAAACGTTTAAGAAAGACATCAGCAAGTGAACTCCTCCCTGATCTTTGTCCTTCTCTAGCTTCTTTCCGTCTCTCCTTATCCCTTCTGTCTAAGCATGGGAGCAGAGCAGATATTTCTGATTTCCTGAGTTCCATCAAAGACATTGTAGTTTTTCATACTTTTATTATTTCTAAAATTGGACTACATCATGTGTCTTGATACAACTTTATCTATAGACCCTGAAATTAGAGTTTCATGAAATTTCTCTTTCAAATTTTATTCAACCATCTGAAAAAGGAAAACTCACCCTTGGCTTGTGGGCCACACAGAAGTGCACTTAGCGCAGTTAGTTGTCAGTTCCTGGCTGGGTCTTTCACTCCTAATGACAGGAACTTGCCAACAGCTCTGTCTGCAGGAGGACTTGACTTGGCATTGTCTGCTTAGTCCATCTCACCTCTCTGAGTCCTTTGCTTAGATGACACCTTGAATTAGTAACTGTAACTTAAATTTTGAATCTTAATTACTACTTAATGTCTTCAGAAAGGTCACGCAATGGTGTGGCATAAAATGAAATTTCAGAAATGGGCTTGCGTGTGTCACACAATGGAATTGACTGCAGTAGAAATGGCCAAATCTTAGGATAGATCTAGATCCTAGAATTTTCAGAATTTGTAAAGTTTGGAGAGTTTGCCAAAAGCTTCTGGTTGACTTTAAGAAGTCATTTTATTGCCATAATGTGGCACTGAAGAAAAAAAGGAACTTCTTTGAGTTCAAACGAAAGAAGAGACTTTCCAGAGGAAATGCAAAACACAGACAAACCTAGGTTTCCTCCCCAGGCCTTGAACTCTTTGGTCAATTTTGAAAGTGTTGCTGAGGTCGGGTGCATAAGTCCTGGCTATGAGAACAGTATGTCACTGTGGTTGCTTTCAATAGCTGCAGAAGGCCAAATGTTATTCCTAAGGATTTTCAGATGCTAAATATCAATCAGGCTTGGACTTAAAGGTTGGTTTTGATTCTAAAGAAGAAAGTGATCTACTAATGTGTATATAAATGGATTCTGTTGACAGTTGAGCCCAGAAGATTTTTAGGGCAGTGAACTACTCCGTGTGACACTATCATGGTGGCTACATGTCACTGTACATTTGTCCAGACCCACAGGATGTATAAAACCGGGGTCGGGGGGACACCTCTATTCTAAACTAAACACTTTGAGTAATAAGGCTGTCAGTGTAGGGTCATCAGTGGAGACAAATATATGACTCCAGTGAAGCCATGCATGTGTGGAGAGATAAGGGAAGTCTGTATACCTTCCTCTCACTTTTGGTGTGAACATAAAACTATCTTAGAAATGTGACATTTTTAAAAAGAACATGCAATTTTAACAGGGTCCGGAGTAGTGTAAGAAGATTGAGGTGCTTGGAATGCGAACATAGGGAGGATCATTTTCAGGGTTGTGCCACTGTTGGGCTAAATTGCTGAGAAACCCATGGCGAGTCTTATGCCACATGGTGTCTTAGATTCAAGGATGCACAGTGGCAGCCGTTCCCCCGGGGGTGGGGTCCTGGCTTCTTACCAGTCTTCCTGGCCTGGCAGCCTCAGTGTGTCCTTCCAGCCTGGGCACCAGCTCCTCTGGGAAGCTGCCAGGTAGGGAACCTTCCACCTTTTGCAAATCTTTCTATAGATCCTATATCAGTGTAATTGTGTTTTAAAGTCTCTTTCTCTTAGAGTGTGAGTTCCTTGGAAAGAAAAAACTGTGTCGTATCTTTTCTTCCTCTTCCTCTTCCTCCTCTTCTCCTTCTCCTTCTCCTTCTTCTTGTTTGAGACAGGGTCTCACTATATAGCCCAGGCTGGCCTTCAATTCTTGGCGATCCTCTTGCCTCAGCCCCTGAGCTCTGGGCTTTCAGGCGTGCGCCACCACTCGCAGCACCTGTTGTATCTTTGCAGCTAAACCAATGGCAAAAGACTGACAAGTTTTGACGTCCTTTAAGGATGGAAAGAAGAATGGATTCTTTTGCTGAGTGGTTAGTTTTTCTTTTTTAACTATTGGTGCAGTCACATAGTGGGCCAATAAAATATCTTCAGAAGTCTGAGTGCCTCCCAGTCCAACCCTTGCCTCTGCCTTCAGTTGAAGGCTAACTTGATCATCTGGATAAAAGAAATCCAAAAAGTTTTTTTTTAAATGACTCATAGCTCAAGCATTTAAAAAGAAAAACATCTCAAGGAAGTTGAAATGTATGCATGCTTCAGAAACTTTGGAAGAAAGATGTCAATACCTCCGTCTGGGTGCATGTGTGAGGGCCCAGGTCTGCTGTGTGTAGCTACGACTGTTTACAGTCCCTCTTGTCCCACTCACTCTCTGATGGGAATTTTCTATAGAAGTGGCACTTCCTAGTTTTACTGAGATCCTCAAACAAATTGCTTGCTTTTGTAATAGCAAAGACATGGTTTATACCTGACTGTAGTTTACACTTGATCTTAGCCAAAAGACCGAGAAGCAATGCCTGACTGCAAAACAGTGTTCAGAGCAAATAGTCAACGCCATCTTGCCCCTTAGTAGCCATAGGATTTCCTGTTCGTTGTGTCCTGAGATTAGTTTGCTCTGGCTTTTTATGATCTGAGAAGTCCTGAGTTTGAAGCATAGTCAAATGTAATTCTATTTTCTGTAAATATGGATTTTTCAGTTTTAGATCATCAGGGTTGGGGCACAGACCACAAGGGGAAAGTGCTGATGCCTGAAGAGATTCACCAGGGGATAGAGAATGTAGAGCTCATGTCTCATTTCCCTTTCCAGTGAAAACTGCAAATATGTCTTTATCAGTCTCCTTTGGTGGTATATATTTAAAATAATTTATCATAAAAATAACATGTAGTTATTATAAAAAATAAAGGAAAGCTGGATGGATATTCTTGTGCATACCTGTAATCCCAGCACCCTGGGAAGCTGAGGCAGGAGGATTGCAAGCTTCAGCCCTGCTTGGACAACTTAGTGACTTAGTGAAGCCCTGAAATTAAAAAATTTATAAAAGGGTGAAGGATACAGCTCAATGCTAAGGCCCTGGTTTCAATCCCCAGTACAAAAAATAGAAAAGAAAAGAAAAGAACAACAACAAAACAGAAAGAAAAATAAAATAAAATAAAATCCATTAACGTACTTTAAAAATGTGTAAGTAAGTAATGCCCTCAATGTACTTTAAGAATGTACTATAACAAGGTTAAATTAATTTTAAGAATGCAGAGACAAAAAACGTTAGGAAGCCTATTCATATAATCAACCTTATATGAAAACCCCATGATCATTTTGATACTGAAAAGTCATATGAAAACCTATAGCATGACTCATATTAAAGTCAGAGAAAGACAAACATCACCATTATCATTATCTGAAGGCACTAGTTAATATAAGGAGTAAGATTATTAAACAAGGTATCTAAATATTAGAGAGAAGACAAGGTTATCTTCATTTGATGATGTTATCTTTTCCTACAAAGTGAATTATAAAAAAAGAAAAATACAGGGCCAGGGATTTAGCTTGGTGGTTCTGCCACCTGCTTCAGCAAGTGCAAGGTCCTGAGTTCAACCCCTGGTATCAAAAAAAAAAAAAGAAAGAAAGAAAAAAAAAACTTTTGGAAATAATGGTGTTCAGGAGAGTATACAGGTATGAAAACATATAAACATTCAATTCTTTTACATCAATACCCAGTTAGAAAATATAAAGGAAAGCATATTCTATCACAATAGCATCAACAAAAGAAAATAGTTAGACATACATATAATCAAAAACCAAATAAAATGTTTATGAAACCATCCTGAGAGAGCTAAGACTTGAATTCATGGAGAAACAAACCATGTCATTGGATGGGAGGATACAGTATTAACAAGAGCTACAGGCTCAAACTGACTTATAAATCCTGTGGGATTCCAAATGAATTCTCAAACTGCATGTGAGAAGGGGCAAGACTGTTCTGGAAGACACAAGTGAAAAGAAAGTACTCGCTCTCCTGCATTTTAAAATTAAGTAATAGGGGCCTGGGGATTTAGCTCAGTGGTTCCGGTGCCTGCCTTGCAAGCACAAGGTCCTGAGTTCGATCCCTAGTACCCCCCTCAAATAAATAAATAAAATTAAGTAATAGGTACCAAGTGTGTCCGAAACTAATACAGAAACAGACAGGTCAATGGAACAAGACGATTTAGAAAGACGCAGCTGAGAATGTGAGTGAATTTAAATAAATATCAGAAGTTAGCTCATATGTATGATAAAGGGAATTTTTCAAGTCTCTGAATCAACTGTTAATACACAAACTATAAAGCTGGATCCTTATTCCTTATGTGAAAATAAATAGGAGATAATAAAATATTCAAATATGAAAACTCATAAAATACTAAAATACAAGTGAATATTTTTAGCCTTGAAGTGAAGACATGATACCAAAGAGAAAATACAAAGGAATATTTTATAGATTTGAAAACATAGATTTTATAAAATGCCTTTTCATATTGAGTAATAAAGTTGAAACAGAAATGAGAAACTATATGACACTGGTATGACATCTCTAATATAAAAGGAAATACACAAATGAATTTAACAAAGGTAAGTAATTAAATTAAAAAGTGCCCCAAAGATATAAAGAGGCAGTTGGGAAAGTTGTCAGAATCAAAATGGAGTCACTTGTGTCAAACTGTAACAAAATGGAGTTGGGAGACCGTGGGGGAGGAGTCCTTATGCATATTTTTCGTTGCTATAGTTTGGATGTGGTTTGAGTGTGTCCCTCATGTCTTCTGTCTGTTTCATCAGAAGCTAATTGCACAAGTGTACAAATTTGTATTTACTGATGCTGTATAAGAATTTTAAGTTTTTCCTGATTAAGCAATCATTTCCTTTGTGACTTTTTCCTGTTGCTTTTATGCTTTCCCTATCCAGAAGTAATATAAAACTCACTGATTTTTTGGCTTATTATTATTATTTTTTTAACATTTTAACAATTATCTGGAATGGTTTCTGTTTGTCTGGGTTTTTGCAGCACTGGGGATTGAACCCAGGACCTTGTGTATGCTCACCAAGCACTCTACTACTAAGCTACATCTCCAGCAGGAAGGATTTTTAAGTGTGTGGTGACATGGTGTGTTTTTTTTTGTATCAGGAATCGAACTTGGGACCTTGAGCTTTCGAGGCAGGTGGCGGAACCACGACACGGTATTTTAAATTCATATTTTTCCAAGTCCCCATTTCCTTATAGCCGTTTGTTAAATAATTCATCACTTCATCTTTGATTCAAGGTGCATCTTTTATTGTATGTCAAGTACTTTGTATGAGATACATTTCTGGGCTCTTCATTCCACTTTATTAATGTGTCTGCCTATGACTTGCTTCTACTTGCAATTTTACTTTAATAAATGTTAAAACGAAGACATACTGGTCATTAACAATTATTATTGTCTCCCTTAAATTTCTTGCTTATTCTTTCCAGTTTGGGTAGTTTCACCAAACAGTCCTGCAGAGTTTTGAATGGAATTAATGAAGCCATACATTGATTTGGGAAGACTGGTTTCTCATTTGCAGGGAAGGGAGTGCTTGGGTCTCCTGGCTCCACCGACCAGTGGCAAGGCCTGGGGCTGGAAAGCGGCCTCAACAGGAAGGTGAGCGCCAGAGCCAAGTCAGGCACTCACTAACCCTGGCTTGGATGGGGAACGAAAGGGCAGTCCTCGTGGGAATTTATAAACCAGTGGCACTGTGGGGCTCAGCTTATTTTGAAGCTTTAGTCCTGGCCCCAGGGGAAGTGACAAGTGTTCTGACACTGACATTTGGGTGAAGGGAGGGGAGAGCTGGCTGGAACTGGCGTCGTGTGCCCTGCTTCCCTGTCTCCCACAGGGACAAGCTGCCTTGGTAGGAGCCCCATGAGCCTCTGCGGGCTTCCCCAGAGCCGTGTGGAGCAGCAGGAAGCGTGCGGCCTCAGAATAAGGCAGATTTAGCTTTTACTTCTCATGGCTGTGATCTGGGGCACACTTCTTTATGTCTCTGATCCTCATCTGAAACGTCGATAATGGTACTTACCTGATAGGACTGTTGTTCATGTTAAGTGAAATAGCAACATAAAGTAATGCTCGAAATTGTGGCCATGAGTAATTGTAATAAAATTATTGTTTGATTGTGGTGGTGAAGATTACAAGAAAGAGTGGATGTAAAATGAGTTATTACCCCAAGCTGAATGTAATCACTATGTATTGCAAACATATAATAATACATTTTTTTTTTAAAAAAAAAAGCAATTTGAGTTTGTAATCCTGGGCGCAGTTTACTCATATTTGCCTCAGAGTAAACTATTCTCTTATTTTCCTTTAAAAATGTTGGGCATGTTGGTTCATGCTTATGATGCCAGCACTCAGGAGGCTGAGGCAGGAGGATTGCCATGAGTTTGAGGCTAGCCTGGACTATAGGGTGAGACCCTGTCTCAGAAACAAAACAAAACAAACAAACAAACAAAAAATCAAAACAAATTGAATTACCACAACGCCTGGCACCTGTGACCAACAGCATATTGTTGTTACTACTGAGGCTGTTATTGTGGGTGTAGTGTCCAGGTGTTCTACCTGATACCCTTGACCCCTAGGTACAAGGCACTAGTTGTGGGCCATGGAAGCAGATGCGGGGCTGTCTCTCACCTGCAGGCCTGGTGCCACTCACGGGAGCTCTGGGTCCGGCCCGCACACCTGTGCTATGGCTGTCGGAGCTGCAGCTTCCTCTGGCATCAGCCTTCCTTGGCCTCAAGGATGTACAGATCCCCCCAGTGGAGGGCCAAGCCCAGCCTTCCCTTGCTCCGGATCCCCCGGCCCACTTCAGAGTAGGGAAAGGAAGCGGCTCCACATTCCAGTTCCACCCAATTTTTCCGAAGGGCGTCACAGTTGGCGATTCAGGCCACCCAGCAAGGCATCTTTCCCCTCACCTGTACGGGGTAAATATCACCTAACATTTGCTCTCTCCCAGGGCTGGATGAGGGCAAATGTAAGAATGTAGAGATGACATCTAATGTATGTTAGGTCCCAAACTAGGTGGCCAAACAGTACAGGATGCCCAGCTAAATTTGAATTTTAGATAAACAATGAGGGATTTTTAATATTTATATTTTGCAGTCCTGGGGATTGAACCTAGGACCTGGTACATGCTGGGCAAGTGCTCTACCACTGAGCTATATTCCCCTCGCCCTTTTAAAGTATTAAAACTTTTTAAAACAGAGTCTCTAAGTTGCCCAGGCTGGCCTTGAACTTGCAATCCTCCTGCCTCAGCTTACCAAGTAGCAGGAATTTGTAAATATAATTATATTCCAAATAGCCACAAGACATTCTTATCCTGAACAAATCATTTACTGTTTTGCTGAAATTCAAATTTAGCTGGAAATCCTATACTTACTTGAATTTGCTAAATCTGGCACCCCTGTTCCCCAAAACCATTATCCCCTTCCCTCCTTACTGTAAGTGTGAGTGTGTAACCCTGACCACCTCCCAGTTCACTGTGAGGATCTCGTTCATTCCCATGACTTCATTCAACCAACACAAGCTTCCTGGGCAGGTGAAGAAGGGGCACAGAGGCAGAGGAACAAATGCTGATGGACGTTTCTGGCTTGGGCTGCAGTTATGAAGCAGCCTGGAAGGGGTCAGGACTGCTGTGGTGTGAGCTGCTGGTGTTACGGTGGACACTCAGCTTCCGGGCCTCCTTTCAGACTGGAAACGCCAGGGGGACAGCATTTGATCCTTATCAGGAGCTTACTGTGGTGTCTGCCACCTTCTCCAGGCCTCCAGGAAGGGCTGCTGATTCAGGGAAGGCCTGGGTAGTACTCAGTTCAGGGGAGAAGCCAGGATTAGCACCTCCCTCCCTCACACCTGTCTCCCAGGGAGCTGCACTGAGGTCTGGCTCCCCTGAAGGCAGGAGCCTGTAGCCTGCCCCTGGGAGATGCCTTTCAGGGACTTAAGGGACAGGGCAGATGGCAGCTGTGGTCCCCAACTTCAGTCTCCCTTGGGTGCTGTGTCTGCTGAGTCCCCGAGTCAAAGAGAGGGACCTTGGAGCTTGTGCTGTCCATGCAAAATCCTCCCTTGTCGTGCTGCCTGCTGAAGCCAAGGAAAGCCTCAGCTCGAAGCTGTGGTCGAAGGGTAAAGCCACCCCCTCACCCGAGGGGCCAGTGGAGGAGAGCAGATGGGTGCTGTGGAATCTCCCTCTGCCTTCTTGGGGTGCTCAGAGTGCAGGATAAGGACCTGGCAGAGCCCTGGTCGTCGGCAGGAGGGCAGAGAGTACTGAGCTTAAAGGTTTCTGCAAACTCATATCAGGTCAGGCAGCTTGCAGGGGGATGGCTGAGTAGCACTCACCTGAGAGAGGAAAAGAGGCCACACAGTATGGGCCTGGAGTCAGCGCTGGCGTGGACACCACGCTGGCATCGCTGGACGCCCGGCTTCTCTCTGCAGATTCAGCACAATAACCAACCTTATGGGGCTGCTGGGAAGTAATGCAAGATGCTCTGGAAGAGCTTAGTCTAGCGCCTGGGAGTGATGAGCGAAAGGAAGGGCTGCTGTGAGCTGGTTTGACATGGTTTCCCTTGGCTGAGTGGAGATTCCCATGATGCTGTGCTTTGTGCAGATATCCTGGGGTGAGTGGCAGACTGCCGCTCGCACTCCCCCTGCCTGGCCTCCAAGAAGTTCATGTGTGTGCATGGGTGCATTCGTGCATGCGTGCGTGCATGTGTGTGTGCATGCGTGTGGGGTATGGAGGGGGTGCGATTCCCTCACAGGCTCACCTCAGACTCACCCCATCTCTATAAGCTGAAGAACCTGTTCTTGCAGAATAACAACTAGTAGGCACACCCAAAGACGAAGCCAGAGGAATTTTGTTACACCTGGGAAGGACCAATGATTAAGTTAATGATGGGTCTGTCCTTAGTCCCAGAGGACTCTGCATCAGTGTGATGCAGGGACTAACTGGTAACCACTCCACCTGGTCTCTCTGCATGTAGACACCCAGAAAAGCTACCCCAAAGCTGACATTCTTCTTAGAAGCGGAAATAAAGGAAATGACAGTTTTGGGGTGCAGTAAGGTCCCAGGTGCTGTGTAAACACCACTTCCTTTAATCTTCATAAAAAGCCTACACTATAGAAAGTTTTTATCAGTTCACAGGAACGGACGCCCAGAGGTGCCACACAACCCTGCAGCCGCCTTCTGGAGATATGAGCGGGCTTCCAGCCACTGCTCTGGCCTCCGTGCCCACGGCAGACCTTGCTGCACTGTGGCTGTGACACTCTCCCTGGGTCAGGAGGCCGCCTCTGCACTCATCCAGGCCCACCTGGCCATGGCCCAGCTGCAGGGCGTGCTATGGCCTGAAAGTTTGTGTCACCCGCAACCCCAAGGTGATGCTGTATTAGGAGGTGGTTAGCGCACAGGGGCACAGTCCTCAGGGATGCGATTGGTGCTCTTACAAAGGAGGCTCCAGGAACCCCCGCACCCTTCAGTGTGTGAGGACACAGCAAGAAGGCACCAGCTATGGACCAGAAATCGGCAGCCATTGGAGACAGAACCTACTTGCCCCTGATCTTGGATTTCTAGCCTCCAGAGCCACAGGTAATAATTCTCCGCTGTTTATCAGCCACTCAGTCTATGGTATTTAGCAGCCTGAAAACACGGAGTGGGCAAGCCAAGCCCCTGGGCCCTCCTGGCACCACTCCAGCTGCCTCCCAATCGGCATCAACAGCTCTTCGTCTGTGTTGGGGCCCAGCTGCCCCCGCAGAATGCTGATGCCGGGTTCAGGGAGGCCAGGCAAGGTGCATGCCACACAGGCTGCAGCTGTGGCTCCTGGGAAGGCCTATCATAGACATGGAGAATGTTCTCACCTGAGGTTCTTACATTTGAGTCAACCATTGTCTTCTGCTCTGTTAAAACACGAGTGCCTGTGGGGTCAGTCATAAGTGTACTGTGTTGTGAACCTAATTTCTGATCACTGTTTTCTTTGTCTAGCCGGATAGGCAAGACTTTCCAGTTGCCTGGCTGGTACCCAGTGCTTAGAACAATAGGTGATTGCCCTTGCCACACCCCTCCCCAAAACACACACACACACACACACACACACACACACACACTTCAGAGAAGTTCTAGATCATCCGTGCAGAACTTGCTATGAAGTGTCCAAACTGGCCCCGCAGCTCCCAGTCTTGGCACAGTACCTCACCTTCAGCCTAGATCTAAGAAATGACCAAAGATTGCTCAGATAGTTAAGGGTTTCTCTAATGAGAAAGAATGTGTAGGCCACCTCCAGGATCTGAGCTTTAAACTGCTTGTAGGGAGTGGCATACACTTCCCCAGTTGCTGGGCCAGGACCAGAACGTGTCCCTGGGGTCCAAGGCAACGGGACACCTTGTGATGTCGCTTGAGGGTCTTCAAAGCCCCCAGCCCAAGATTTCTGCCTACTGAGGAGATGAGAGCCCAGCAGACAGAGCCTCTTCGGGGTGTCCATTCGAGAGGAGCTGAGAAACTGTAGGAAGTTAGCTGATGGCATCACCCAGGTTGCTTGGGTCAGGGACTGGGGTACGATGGGGATCGCCAGCGAGATGGCTTCCTAAGGACCTACAAAAGGCCCCTTTGGGGGACAGGAAAGGAGGGTGCCTTAGACTCTTGCTGAATAACAGCCTCCCAAAGACATCTACATCCTAATCCCTGGAACTTGGGTAATGCTGTTTTCCCTGGAAAAGGGGGCTTGGCAGATGTGATTTAGAATCTTGAGATAAGGAAATTATGCTGGGTTATCCAGGTGGGCCCGGTGTGATCAGAAGGGTTGTTATTAGAGAAAAGATGTGGATGGAAACCAAAGCCAGAGATGACAGAAGATGCTATGCTGCTGGCTTTGAAGATAGAGGGCGGGCTCAGGAGCCAAGGATGGAAGTGGTTGGAAAAGCTGAAGAAGCCCAAGGAGAGGGCCTTTCCTCTAGTGCCTCCAGAGGGAGTGCAGCCCTGCCAGCCCGTTTTAGGGTTCTGACCTCCAGAGCTGTAAGAAAACAGTTGTTTGAAGCCTCTGACCTGGAAGCAATTTGTCCCAGCAGCCATAGGAAATGAATATGCCTTCCATGATCCAGAGGCCCTCAGATGCTAGAGCTTGCCAGATAAAACACAGGATGCTCAAATATTGCGAGTATTAGTCTATATATATTAGACTAATAAACTGTTCATTGTTTCCCTTACATTCAGATTTAACTGGGAAGGCTGGGCATATAGTTCAGTGGAAGGGCTTCTGTTTAGTTCTGAAAGAAAGAAAAAAGGGAAGGAAGGAAGAAGGGAAGGAAAAAGGAAGGAATCTATCTGGGCATCCCTTTTCTATTGGCTAAACCTGGTGACTCTAAGCTGGACAGGGGGAGAAAAACCTATCAGCTTATTACCAGGGTACCTGCAGCCTTTACTTTCCATCCCTCCCCCTGCCCAAACCTGGAGAGCCCGGAGCTGTGGGTGAATGTGGGAGGAGGAAGAGAACTGCAGGGAGGGAAGAGATGGACTGTGACCTTCGCCGTGCAGGTCTTGGCATCCTGGGTCAGACAAGAGGCTAAAAAGGGCTAGAAGATGGGAGTGACAGATGAAGGAGAGAGAGAGTGTGAACCTTGAACTGGATGATGGATTTAAGTTTTCTTTCATCTTGGCCTTGAACTCTTTAATATCTGAAATTAAAGGTCATTGGTTAATATCTCAAAGTGACCAAAATGTTTTGGGATCTTCTCAAGATGTTGTCCCATTTGGAGGTGAGAGAGCCCAGGGGACAAGTTTGGAAGCAGCAGTGGGAGGAAAGTAAAGACAATACTCAGGTACACAATGACAGTTCCACATGTCAATGAGTTGGTTACAAACTCTCCCCAGTCCCTCTTTCCTCTGCACCTATGATTTCTGGGAAGAATGGCACCCAATCCCAGGCCACAGTTGCACCAGCTTGCTTCTTTCTGTGCCAGGAAGATGGCTAGACATTGTGGGGAAAGGGGAAAGAAGGATAGGAAGGAAAGGAACGGTAGCAAAGGCAAACAGGGAAAGGAAGATACAGTGAGCTTGCAAAGTGATATGCCTGTGCCTCTGGGTAGGTTGCATGAAAATTTCCCAAAGCAGAGCTCTTGTCCAAATCCCAGGTGGCGACCACCAAATTGGCCGCAGGGAATAGGTTAGCTTGGACCTCTCTCTCCACCTGGCTTTCCTTGACATAAGCTGACCTGAACGGCTTCTGTCTGACTCACCCTCAGCCTGACCTATTTGTGGAATGCTTTCGCTACAAAAAAGCTAGAGATAAGTGCAGAGAATTATACATTTATAATCCTAACAGTGACAGGATTGCCAAACCCTCTCATTTGACCTGTTCTTTGCCCTGCAGGTGGTGGGTGTGTGCTGACCAAATGCTGGTGAGTGTCTGATGGCCTGACTTGTTGGCTGTAGCAATAATTACCAGGAGGGCAGGTTCGTGGCATGACAGAGAGCTGGGGAAGGTAAGAAGGCCAGCCGCTGACAGGGAGTGGAGGAAGGACCCCAGAGATCCAGTTCTAACTCTGCTTCTGCTCCAGGGCACACCAGGAACCTCTTATGGAGGAGTGGGCTACCTGTGAGGTGTCAGCACTGTGGGGAGTTGGCTTGGTGCTGTGGGGAGAGCCGGGACTTCTCATGCAGGCCTTGGTTGGATTTTTTCTGCCCCGTCACTTGCTGTATGATGGTGGCTTGTCACCCCATCTTCCAGAACTTGTTTCCTTCCATCTGCCTCTCAGACTTCATAAAAAAATAAACATGAGAGGATATTATATCCTGCACAGTACCCCACGAAGTTTATTGAAAGTACCTGGAGGGCTTTACAGGGCTTTCTGGAAATCTATCTTCCTCATGAGTACAAGGAGGAGAGGAGCCCAGTTGGCTGTGATGGCTGATGCTGACCTGCCCTGGGCCTGCTGAGGCACCGGAAGCCCCGCAGTCACCCCAGACTTGCTCCCGCTGGCTCCCTGTTGCACGGGTCCCCAGGGCGCCCCTGTTGGTTGGGGCGGTGACTAGAAGTGCTCTCATGGAGCAGCCTGCCTGGTGCCCTCTGAGGAAGCCCTGGCTCTTCCTTGCACCTGCAGTTGAGGAGGAGGCCATGTGAGGTCTGGGTGGAAATACGAACAGCCCCTCACTGGCTCTGCCGGGCCACCTGCTGGCTGCCTTGGCCTGTGCTCACTAAGCATGAAGCCTTGGTGGGGCACTGGAGGTGACCTTGGGTCCTGCTGGCCTGACACACCTGATCCTGCCCGGAGAGGAGCTGCCTTCGAGGGCAGGTGTGGGCCTCTTCTGGGGTGTGGTGCTCTGCTCAAACTCCCTTTGCTCCATCTGTGAGGAGAGAAGATGTGATCCACAGGTGGCTGGGTCACATGCTTGGATTCTGGCTATCTCCTTGGAGATCTGACTCCTGGCCATCGGGCCCTTGGCCAGGTGCAGCTGGCTTCTCTGCATCTGCTCTCCTCACCTCCTCAAGGTAACAGAGGACTGGATTCTGGCGACTGTCCAGGGCTGGAGGGCCAGTTGACGCAGAGCCAGGATCTGTAATGGGGCAAGCAGTTGGGTCAGGGACCACACAAGGCCGCAGAGCATGGCAGGGTGAGGAGCAGGTGCTGGGCTGAGCCACCAGTCTGGGGGGGTGGGGCCGGCACTGGGCCTGCAGTGAGCTGCTCCGGGGAGGTGAAGCAAGGATAGAGCAAAAAGCATTTACTGATTTACTTCAGCGCATAGGCTCTTGTGATGTCCTAAGTCACCTTTGCTGACATCTGACAATCAAAAATGATATGGCCATCTTTATCTCTGTCCTTTGCTATCTACGATAACTGGTTGAATTATCTGCTGCACAGGGACAGGCCCATTAGAGGGGAGTGGCAGATTAAATAAGCATGTTTGGGATTCAGACTACCTGGATTCAAATCCTGCCTTTATCCCTCGGTCACTGGGTGACTGAATAAGTGACTTAACCTATTTGTGTCTCAGGTTTTTCATCTGGAAAATGAGGCTAATAATAATATCAGCATTAGAGGATTGTTGCAGTCAAGGAAGAAAATCTGATCTTTTATTTTTTTTGAGACAGAGTCTCACTATGAAGCTCAGGCTGGCCTCAAATTACTGATCCTCCTGCCTCAGCCTCCTGAGTACCTTTAATACAGGTGAAGTGCTTAAAAAAGGGACTGGCACAAGTAAACTCTCAGTAAATGTTAGCTATTCTTGCTTCACCCCACTCTTTCAAGAACATGACATTTTCCTTTCCTGAATAGGGTGCAGTGGCCCCGGGTGCTACAGGGTTCCTGCTCCTGTCTTGTTACTTGTCGGTCTTAAGGGGTTTTTCCCACCTCTCTCCCAGCCTTCACCTCCCCACCTACCTTTGCTGCTGCAGGCTGTCCTGGTCTCTGGATGAGCCTTTCTGCCAGTAGCCACTCTGGAATCCAGAGTCTGTTCCAAGTAAAAACCTTAGGGGGTGGGGTCTTTGTTTGGGGAAAGCAAAGCCCATGTGGCCTGGTGTTGAGGGTGGTACTGAGGTGGGTGGGCACCTGCAGGTGCTCTGTGCACACAGCAGGGTGACCTTAGAGAAACCAACCTCACGGTGCAGGTCATCTGCCGGAACTTCCCACAGCCTCAGCCATCCTTGACTTTTTTTTTTTGGTACCAGGGATGGAACTCGGGTCCTTGTGCTTGTGAGGCAGGCAACAGAACCACTGAGCTAAATCCCCAGCCCCATCCTTGACTCTTAATCCCAGAACCTTGTGCCAAGTTATCGCTCTTCCCACTCTGTTCAGTCCTTTCTGCCTGAATGCAGGGACTACACAACATGAGTCACCTGTGGTGCCTCCATGGCCATCCTGGTTTGCAAACGGCCATTCTGCCCATTTTGGTGAGTTGGCCTCTGCCTTAGGTCAGAGGGACCTGGATTTGAATTCCTTGCACCACCAGTTCCTAGCACCATTGCTTGAACTCTCTGAATCTCAAGGTCCTTGACTATAAAGTGGGGAGCATAACTTTTAACTGAAATTTAGGATCTCCTTGTATATGAATGTAGGTTCCAGAATATACTACTGGGATGTCAATGTCCATGAAACTCACATCCCTTTGTAGTTGTTGAGGATATCTTGAAATAACTGGCTATGCTTGTTCCTACTTCAAAATTATGGCAGATATTAAATCTCCTTCTATAATTTGTTAGTGAAATAATAAAGAAGCATATATTTTGGCACCGATGTTTTGACCTAATAACTGGTTTTCTTTGAATATTGCTTTCTGCATTTGTGAACATTATCCAAAAGTCCACTGGCTTCCCTCAATTGCCAAAGGAGTTGATGGCTCAAAAACGGTTCTGAACCCACTGAGTGTGGAGGCAGCCCCCAGACCACCCTCACTTTTTTGTTGTTTTTTTGGTCCTGGGGATCGAACTCGGGTCCTTGCACTTGCAAGGCAGACGGGGGAACCACTGAGCTAAATCTCCGGCCCTGCCACCCTTACTTTTGATGCCAACTGTAAGTTTGGGGGCCCAACACCACCTTCAGGCTTGATAAGGCACTAGAAGGACTTATAGGATCTACTGAACGCTGTTACACTTGGGGTGCTGGCATGGGACAGCGTGTTGGAGTGAAGCTTCCGGTGTGCTCTCCCAGGGACACCATGAGCAGCGCAGTGCCGACGTTTCTTGACAAGCTCAGCATTCCCATCCTGCAAAGCTTGCCTGAGCCTTGGCGTCCAGTCTTTGTTGGGCTTGGACAGGTAGATACAGTGGGCCACCTGCCTTTCACCTCCAGCCCTTCCAGTGGTGGAGCTGATACCTTGTGGCACAATCCCTCTCTCCCCTTACCTGAAATCACACTGCTAGGCTGTGTGGTCCCGGACACCCAAGGCCAGCCTCTGTCTGGGTAGGGCTAATCCTTTACACACACTGCATTCTAAACCCTGCCGTGGAGCTGCAAGCTTGGGGTGGTTGAAGGTGGGGCAGTGGAGTGGGCAGCCAACACACAGATGAAGCTACTAAAACACTATTTAGAAGATTTTGTTTTGTACCTTGCAAAGACAATGTGGAGTTCATTGCTTCCAGAGTCCAGAGAATAATCCCAATGATCAAAACCATCCCTTGGTTTAGTACCTAAGGCTTTTGAAAGTGTATTTTCATCTGTTGTCTCATTTAGTTAAGCCTCAGACGCAGGAGCTCCTGAAGGTTGGGGGTCCCCGAGGCCAGACTCAGCCCTCCTCCTCCTCCTGCCCTGCCTGGCCCTTCCTCCAGGTACTTCAGACAGAGTCTGTTCTGTGGCCAAGATCAGCAGATGTTTTGCAGATTCAGGTGCGTGGTAATGCCCGGGTGGTCTGTTCTGGAATGTGCTCCGCGGGGCGTTTCCATGCGGTCACTGCCCCTGCTGTGACCAGCAGACATGAGGGAGGCTCCCTAGCCAACATGTTTCGGCTCATCTGAGGCAAGCTGTCACCCGACAACGCCGTGAGCTCACCCTGAAGTCTGGTGTAAATTCCACGTGCTCAGCCTCTGGGTGAGTGTGAGAAGCTACTCTCTGGGGACGCTTCCCATGAGAGGTCTTCCCCGGGGCCAGACAGCTTTGTGCTGTCCCTGGAGACAATGCCTGTGCTCATGAGTCTGCTCTCAGGAACCTGCAAAGGAATCACTGCCACTTTACTCAGGCCCTGTGCCTCTCTGAAGGGAACCACCCTCTCCTCCGCCTCCTCCTGTCTCTTCTTTCCATGGTCACCTGACTGGACTTCGGCTCCAGCTCCTCAGGCAGGGCCTGACCTGTTCCTGGCTGCGTTTCAGCACCTGCCCCACTGCCTGACTAATGTTCGTTGAATGAATAAATAGAGATGCATCCATGAGGTCACTTACTGAATTCGATGCTGGGGCAGCTTTTCTTCTCTGGTGGCTCTGGAGGCCAGAGGTCCAAAATCAGTATCTCGAGGCCACAGGCAAGCTGACAGACAGCAGGTTATGCTGTCTCTGGAGGCTCTAATGGATAATCCCTCTCTTCCGGCCTCGAGTGGCTGTGGCATTCCTAGGCTTGTGGCTGTGCCTCTGTGGCCACATCATCTTCTCTTTGGTGTGTGTCATGTCTCCCTCTGCTTCACTCTCATAAGGACACATGTGAAGGCCTGTAGAGGGTTAAGGGAGGGAAAGAGGACATAAAAGAATGACGATGCATTATGTGCAGTACCAACTCCCCACGAAGAATGTAATCATTACCCAGTGCAAAGCTGGGTGTGGTGGTGCACATCTGTAATCCCAGCACTCAGGAGGCTGAGGGAGGATGGTTGCTTGGGCTACATAGTGAGTTTAAGGCCAGCCTAAACTACATAGTGAGACCTTGTCTCAAAAAACAACAAAAAGTTATCAGGTACTAATAAAAGTAAAAATTAAAAAAGTCACAAGCTAGGCATGGTGGTGCATGGCTGTGATCTCCACTCGAGAGGCTGAGGCAGGAAGATCTTCTTGAGTTTGAGACCAGCCTGGGATACATAGTGAGTTCAAGGCCAGTCTGAACGACACAGGCAGACCCTGTCTCAAAATAAAACAAACACACAAAAAATCACACCACAAGGTGGAAACTCAAGATGGTAATGAGAGAGGCAAGAGAAACAGTGCAGGCACAACCCTACGCTCTGTCTACCTGTGGTGATGTTGAGAAACGTGGGCCCCAACCACCTCATAGATGCCATAACAGCTCTACACCTTTGTCCTTTGGTTGGGCCAACCTGGGGTTCTGGTTCCCCATAGCTTTTCCCTTTGTGCTCAAGCATAAGAGTAAAAGCCTTGTTCCTTAATCCCAGCTACCAAGGCCTCCCTTTCTACACCAGCGACACAGATAGGAGGTGCATATCTGTGGGGCCTGGGCACGGGCTGCCGCCCACACCCTCAAAGGCCCCTCATGCCCTCACTGGTGTCTGGTGGGGGAAGGCACATGTCCCACCCACTTCCAGTTCAGGGAAAGGTGCGGGTGACAGAGGACTGTGGGTCACCAGGAAGCCATGCTGCCCCCGCGGGAGCCAGTGCTACAGTGGAAAGTGTGAGAACTGGGAATAACCAACCCATTTAGCCCTGGAGTGCACATTCAGCCCACATTCAGGCCTTACTGGGGTGCCCTTATCCTCCATGGTTCTGAATCATTATTTTCCCCTTTGTATTGCTCTCCTGGGGATTGAATTAAAGGCCTCACACTGGGCCAATATTAGGCAAGTGGTTACCATTGAGTCTCTTCTCCAGCCCTCTCTGAATTTTTATTTTGAGACAAGGTTTTGCTAAGTTGCCCAGGCTGGCCTTGAATTTGAAATCCTCCTGCTTCAGCCTTCTGGGTAGCTGGGACTATAGGCTTGAACCACTATGCCCAGCCTGACTCATTTCTTGATTTATTATTCCAGGGCCCTGTATAACCCAGAGTTTTTGTTCTCCATTCTCCAGATTTCCCATCTTGTCATTGCTTTGGCCGGTGTCCCCACCTTCCAGAGAGAGTCCCCTGGTAACGGCAGGACCCTTGCAGCAGATACTCCAGGACCTGGAGGCTCATGTCCCTCCTGAGCCCAGCTAGGTGGAGCCGGAGTGGGGGTGTGGTGGGGTACAGATTCATTCCGCTTCAACCTCCCTGTGGAGCTGGCTGTCCTTGGCTGGAGGGGCTGCCCGCCTAAGTGCTTGGCCTCCCGGAAGTCCTGAGCAAAGTCTGGCCATTTTCACACAGCTGCTTTTATCTGATCATCCCCGTGAGCCCTGAGAGCTGCTGTGTGACACTGGGCAGAGTCTCAAATGGGATTTGAGTGGCCTGGGGCCACTTGTGCCGCGGATCCCAGAGTTTTCACAGACAGCCTCCTGGTTACACCTGACACCTATGTCAGGTCTTAGTTTTTCTTCATCAGAAATTGCTTGTGCTCCCAGCTGCTGGCCCTGAACCAGGTAAGAGGCAGAGGTGAGTCAGAAGTGGGGCTGCCCTGTAGGGCTTCTTCCTGGTAGGGGAACTGGCAGGTGAACCAGTATGAGGAGCCCAACAAGGGCAGTGTGTTCAGGGCTGGCTCGACGCCTGACATTTCCAAAGGCCCCTTCCCACCTTGAGGCCTTGCTGCTTGCTGGCCTCTTGGCCCCAATGCCTTTCTCATCTGCATGGGACAAGCCCCTGCCTATCTTCAGTCCTCCCTGAGGCCCTCCCCTCAGTCCAACAATTGCTTCTGTTTGACAGTCTCATGCCTGATTTCTTGTCCTCTCTCTCCCTGCCCCAGGACAGGGACACCGCCTATCTTGCTCCTTATTGAACCCTGGTGCCTGGCACATAGTAAGTGCTCAGGGAGGTTTAGAGTCAATGAAGGAAGCTGTTTCACAGGAGAGGAACTGGTAAACTTTCTCAGGAGGAAATCTGGGAAGGCTTTCAGGAGGAGGTGAGGACTAAGCTGGGCTTTAAAAGAAGAATGAAAGGGCCAGGGATTTAGCTCAGTGGTTCCGCCACCTGCCTTGCAAGTGCAAGGTCCCGAGTTCGATCCCCAGTACCAAAAATAAAATAAAATAAATAAAATAAAAGAATGAAAATTAGCAGGCAGTTCCGGGCAGTAGAAATTGCATGCGCCAAGGCTCAGAGAGGCGACAACCTGTGGAAGTTCAGTGTTGTTACAGAGTGAGTGGGGGGTGGGACAGGGTGAAGGTGCAGGAAGGCAGGACCTGCTCATGGGAGGCTCAGTGGGTGCTTTCAGAAGCCAGGATATGTGGAGGAGGAGGGGCGTCCCCTGCCTGTGGTTTGCAAAGATGGTTCTGGTGGCTCTGTACTAAGGACTGAGGCTCCAGACTGGAGCTAGGAATCCAGTTAAGAGGCTCTGTGATATTCCCACACCCTTGAGGGTGATGAGCCTGAGCCCACGCAGTGTCCGAGAGCATGGGGGAGAAGAGAGGAGCCTGAGATTTCAGGCTGGAGTCCAGGGCTTGAGGACGAATTTGGTGCTGGAGAAGGAGTAGTGGAAGAAGATCCAATTAATCCAAGCCAAGGCCTCAAGAGGAGCACAACTTGAAGGCAGCTGGGAAGGGAAGGGACAGGTCGGTTCCGCTGTAGACACCCTGAGTCTGAGGATCCCTCGGGACTTGTATGGTTGGGATGAAGGCTCGAGGGAAGTCAGAGCAGGAGGTGTAGATTTGGGCTTCTGGATATGTGCATGAATTAAATCACAGGGGAATGAGACTGCCAGGGAGAGGGTACAGAGTAAGAGCGGAAGTCTTGTTATAAGACCCTTGGGTAAATAAAGACTCACAGTCCTTTCGGAGGAGGAGCACACCAAGAAACAGTGACCAGAGAGGCCAGGGAACCAGGGAGAGGAGCTGTCATGGAGATGCCACCGGGGCTGTGGCTGTTCCCAACGCCTGTCCCTCCTTCCTCTTTCCTATCCTGTGACTGTCCTTGGCATAAGCATATGGATATTCCTACTCCAGAGAAAGAATCTGGATCATGGAAGCCGGTGGTGGTGCTCTCATCTCCTCACCAGTGATTGGCTTGGGACTGACCCGTTAGGATCAATGAAGTATGAAGGCCCAGGAATTAGCAGTTGAAAGGCCTCCATCAGGAAGCTTTGTCAGGCACCTGTGTGGCACGTTTGCAGCTGTAATTAGATTTGGAATTGGCTTTTCCAGGGGAGCCTGCAGCTCTTGGGAGACCTTGCTGAAGGTGCAGGTTCCCCCGCTGGAGTGGGTCTGTCCAGGCCGGGCTGGGTGGGATTCTCTAGCCTGTGCTGCTGGTGCTGCTAAGGGTTTGGTTTCCTGGGCAGGAAGGGACCGGAATCTGGAAGCTCCCTTACCCACAGCAGATGTGAGGAGGGTGCTGGCCCAAGCATGCTTGGCTCAAGTTGGTGCTGGAGTCAAAACTAGGGTGGTGGCAGAACTCAGCCTGCCTGACTGGGAAGCAAGTTCACAGGGTGAAGCGTGGAGCTGCCAAGCTCCAAGCTCTGGAAGGCCTGCAGTGTAGACCAAGGGCTAGAAATAGCAGGCCAGAGAGCTGTGGCTGGCCTTCTCCAGGGACAGCGCTCTTTTAAGTTCAACTAGGAGCTGTGATTTGAGGTCACTTCTGTGTCTGCCAGGCCCTGGAAAGGGGTAGATGTCCCTGGAGCACACAGAAGCCTCCTGTTCATACTGGGCAACCTTGGCCTTGGACCCCAGGGTTTCTGGACCTTGGTTTTCAGGACTGTCCAACCTGGGGATGGAAATGGTATGTGACCTCTTCCCAGAGGCCCTGCAAGGGTATGCTGAACCTGAGGGCTCCACCTGCCTGACACATTGGGTCAGTGACCATGTGGCCATGACAACATCTCTTCTTCAACACGGGAGTGGGGAAGAAGCTCAGGGAAGGGGGGTGCTGTCAAATCAGGAGGAGGAAGGAATGGGAGTTGGCCAGGACTGGAGACTGGAGATGCTGGTCAGCACCCAGCAACCAGAACATTCTAGCACATTCCAGCACATTCCTGAAAGGGAGCTTCCTTGGGAAGAAGCTGCAGTTTTACAGGGATGACAGGGAAGGCACTGTGAAAATAGTGAAATTGTCCCAGCTTCTGTGGTACTGTGAGGTTGTGCTTGTCCTCTCCTCCTCTCTCTGCCTCTGCTTCTTTGTTTTCTCTTCCTTTCTGTTTTCCCAGCTCTCCCCTTCCCTTCTGTCTTCTCCCTCCATCCTTTCTTGTCTCTCCGAATGTCACCTTGGCGTTGGGTCTCTTTCTGGCCACCACCTGTGACTGAGTCTCTATCACATACGCTCACACGTTCTCACCTAGTGTCACACCCACAGTGCCGCGCGCACACACACACACACACACACACGCTCACACGCCCTGGGCCTGGCTGGATCGTCATCATGCTGCTGCCGGCCCTGGGCAACAGAGGAATCGCACGTGTTCGGCACACTTTCCCTGTGCTCTCACTGACACCTCCTCACTCATCCCTTGCTTTATAAATACTCGCTTACAACGTCACCTGTGTCTTCATCGCTTTTTATCAGCAAACATTCCAATGCCTTCCTGGTGCCTCCTGCTGCGGTGCGGGGCAGGTGGGCCCTGAGAAGCCACTCCAGCAGCGGGAGGGCAGCCCTCAGCTCTGTGAGCCCCGGCAAAGGCTGCAGTGTCCACGCCGGCACAGTGCTCCCCATTAGGGCAGTGTGGAGCCAGGGTACCCGAGGGAGTCTGGGTCCTGACTTTCCCATGCATCTCTGGCAGACCATGCAACCTCTTCTGGCCTCGGCTTACTTTTCCTCTCACTTGCTTTTAGAGATGGGGTGCTGGGCTGGAATTCTTGGGGTCTGATAATCCTCTTGCCTTGGCTGCCCAAGTAGCTGGAACTACAGGTGCTCACCCCCGGTGCTGCCCAGCAGGTCATTATTATTTTAAATCTAGAAATTGGGTGTTTTGTTTGCTTCATTGATTACACATGGGTTCTGCGGCGTGCGCTCCCTCCGAGGGTGAGGACAGTGAGTATAATGATGGTACTGACGCCATTGAGTGTCCCATGCTGTTTGTCAGGCACTGTTCTAAGTGCCTCAGTGTTTCGGCACCATCTTATAACCACCTCGTGAGATGGTAGTGTTATGTCTGTTTCACAGGTGAGGAAATGGAGGTACAGAGAGGTTAAGCTACTTGTCCAAGGTTGCACAACAGGTAAGTAGCTGAGCTGGGTTTCAAACCTAGCACCTGGGCCCAGACCCTACCTCCTTTGCTTGTTTCCCTGATGGCCTGTGGAATACTCTCCTTTCCAGACTTTTCTGGGGTGGCCTGGTAGAATGATGTTGGTGCCCTCTCCTCAGGACCTCTGAGAAACTATATTTACAGGCCTGGCTGTGTGGACAGTGCTCAGGGGAGGTCATGCGGTCCTGGGACTGTGTGATCCTCTCTCCTGGGGCCTTCTGAGGGACGTGGGGTCCCTGTGAAGACAGGGGCTGCATTAACCATCTGTGTGTCCAGGCTGTGTTGCCCATTGTGCCTGTCTTTGGAGAATCACTGTTCCCAGCCCTGCGCGCCAGGCCTCCCGTTTGTCAGCCATGTTCCCTCTGGTTTCTGTGTATCTGTGTTGTGTGTTGACTCTGGCTGCTGTCTTTGTTTCACTGCTAAAAGGAGAATCCAGGTGGAACGAGGCCTAGCTCATTCCTTCAGTCAGGACGCTGTGCTGACCATCTAGGGGATCCCAGGACGAACACAGTGTGCTCTGGCCACAGAAATCTTGGGGTCCCATAGAAGCACTCTCCATCCACTACTGTGCCACAGCTGTTCGTGTGTGTGAGAGTGTGCACTGCCTCCATGGCACACCCTGCAGGGCCATGGACCGGGCTCTTGGGGATGCCTCACATAGCAGACAATAGTTAATAAGTTGGGGTGCAGAGACCCCCAAACACAAATACATTGATTCATACAACGTCATTTTTTTTTCAATACTAGGAATTGAAATCGTGGTCTGGCACAAACCAGGCTAATGCATTACCTCTGAGCTCCAATTCCAACCCTTCTTATTTTTTATTCTGAGGCAGGATCTCACTGAGTCACTAAATTGTCCAGGCTAGCCTCAAACTTGCAATCCTCCTGCCTCAGCCTCCCTGCATAGCAGAGTGCAGATATAGATGGCACTTAGGCTGATGGGACAGCTCAACTCACAGTCACTCAGGGATCCAGTGTGCCTTTCTTGTCCTTGGCTCTAACCCACTCTCGGTGTTGTCCCCCTGCATGTGGCTGGAGCCTGGTGAGAGCCTTACGGGCATTCCAGCCTGTGCGAAGGGTGACGGCAGGGCAGAGAGGCAGCTCACACATCCTGTTGGCCAGAACTTGGACATCTGGCCATGCCTGGTTACAAAGGAGGTGGGGAAATGTAGTCTATGGGCAGATGGTCACATGTCCAGTCAGAAGTTTAATGTGGCAGGAAGGGATAACAAGGGATCATTATCTCCATTACTCTACCACCATGAGTCAGGCTGTGGCATGTGAGGAGAGTACTATCAGGCAGAAATTACAGCGGGAGGGGATTCCAGGTACATCTCAGAAGATAGCAGATGTGGGGAAGGTACAGGACACATTTGGAGAAAGTGACTATCCAGCCAGGTGAGGGGGCACATTCATCTAATTCCAGCTACTTCAGAGACTGAGACAGGATGATTGCAAGCTCAAGACCAGCCTGGGACATTTAGCAAGACCTTGTCTCAAAGAAAAGAGTAAAAATAGGGCTAGGGATTTAGCTCAGCGGCACCGAGCCTGAGTGGACAGGCTTCACACAACCTCTCAGCCTCCTCTCTTGTCCAACACATGCTTAACACTGGGCAAGGCACGGGCAGATCACAAAAGGGGCTGTCAGGGCCTCTCTCCAGGGCTGGGTCTTGGCTGTGTGTGGATGTGGGAGTGTGGGGCCGTCACCTCGGCTGCACTAGCAGTTTGTCCAGTGTTTGGACATCTTCTCAGGCCCAGTGGGCTCTGCGCAGCAGCTGGTCTCCTGCAGCTCCCGGCTGTCCAGCTCCTGCTCACCCCAAGGTGACTATGTCACCTATAGAGATTTAGGAAACCAAAACCATTGTGTGAGCCAGTGGCATGAAGAAAAGGCACCAGTGCCCAGATGGAGAGGCTTAGGACATTCTCGAGGGGGCCTCCTTCTCTCTGGAACCTCGGATGAAATCAGCACAGACATGCGGCGTGGACTCTGGGTCTCAAAAGAGGAGTAGAAACGATTCAGACTGAGGCCACAGGGACAGGAAATCACTAAGTAGTCAGCACCTCGCCCCCATGTGAGGGGCCCCCTTCCCCTGGCCAGGGCTTATTCCTCACTCAGGATATTCTCCCTTTCCTTCTTGTTTTCCCAGCGCAGCGCTCCAGGTGCTTGCAGCAGAATCACTGGCTGTCCTTCAACAAATGCAGACTCCTGGGCCGCCTCTCAGATGTACTGTTAGAAGCTGAGGATGGGACCCAGGTGTCTGCATTTTTAACCAGCTCCCTGGGTGACTCTGAGGCACTGCCCACTAGGAACTGTTGGCCCCAAGGTACTTCTGGCATGGCCAGCCGCTGTGGGACTGGCACAAAGCAGGCCCATGTGACATTGTTGTGACATGGAGAGCACCGCAGGGACAGACAACAAACTTTTGGGCCCTTAGCCTGTTACTCATTAGAAGTGTGATTTATGTTTTCTTTCGAGGCAGTCAGGACTTAAAAGCGGTTTTTGCTAAAAGTAGCAAGTATTCACTGGGGCCTACAGATCAGTTACAGTAAGTAACTAAAAGCAGAATCAAGTCTTGACCTTCATTTTGTGAAACTGGGTCAAATCCTTCCCTGCGTTGCCTGTAGGGCTATTAGTCACTTAGGGAATGTCTGCAAGTTGGTAAAACAAAGTCTGTTAGCCCTAAATTTACCTAGTCTATTTCGTTACCCTTCAAGATCACGGATATCAGAAGAAGAGATGTACAGGAACATAGCTACACCCAGAATCACCATTGCCTAAACCTGTGGTCACCTTGGATGCCAGCAGAGCCTCATACAACTGAACTTGTCTCTCAGTTCGTGAAGACTCGCCTTATAGGAACCCAGTTGCCCCCCAAGTTGCGAGGAGTCCTCTGGAGCTGGAAACCAGGCTGAGGTAGAGATGGATAGGACCCTGGCCCAGCATGGCACCCACCAGGCTGGTCTCCACTCTTGTGGGAGCGGCTATCCCATCCTCTCCACCACGTGCCCCTCCAGCCGCTCCTCACACCGGAGACCTGCCCTATCTTCTCGTTCCTTTGGATCACAGCTTTTGCTTGAGAATTCATACTGTCTTTTAATCCTGTTATCACTAGAGCAAGAGTCTGACTCAGTGGCCCCATCTGTGCGTGGAGTCCAGGACTCTCCAGGGTTGTATGGAGAACTAGGTGAGAGCTTCTACAGAACCTATCTGGTGCCTAGCACGACATTCAGCAAAGCAGATTTAAAAACTTCTTTTATAAAGAAAACCAAGTTATGTCTCATCCAGAAGAGAAAAGAGTGCATGTAAAATTAGCATTACAGCCCAGTGGAAGCTGTCCTGCACCTCACCCTCTCAGGAGTGCCGGAAACCTCAGTCTAGGGGCCCTTCTGCCACTCCTCCTTCTAGCCACAGGAGTCTCCAGTAGGGAGGCACCCCCTTTTTAAAAGGGGAAAGCTTTCCTGCACAGAGTCACTCGGGACACCTGCAGACCTCTTCCCAGATGTCTCCAGCCAGTTCGATTTAGGGTACTGGCGATGGATTCTTGGGATGAGCATTTAAAAGCAGGTGCTTCTTACCTTTTCAAAAGTTAGGGAAACAGCCATTTAAAGCAAATTTAACCCTCTGGTTCATTTCTGACGAACCAGAAATTTCCTCCCTTACTACCCATAATTCTTTGTCTTTCCCCGGCTTTATCCAGGGCTCAGAAAACAGTATTTGAGGTGTGAAGACCTGAGAGTTGTGTTTGGAGATTACAAAGCATAAAATCTTAGTATGTGTTTATGTCGTTCACGTGTGAATGTGCACACACACACACACACACCTGAAAACTACCTATGGTGATGGGGAAGGAAATTGGCTAAAACCCTAAAAGCTGTGGGCTGCGACAGTGCTCCGAGGAAATTCGTCTCCAGTACTAAGATGAAAGGAGGAGGAGATTCCATATGGGTGGATGGGGAGAGCTTGGGATACAAGGCAGAGTGGAGACTCCAGCACCTGAATGGCCACAGTGCCACCCGTAGCTGTCACCATCCTGCCATCCTGGAACTGGGGAGGGCGAACACTGCCTTAGATGCTTCAAGCCTAGGGAAGCGGGAAGCGGGGAACCTGTCCTGCTAACTTGTGCACAAGGGAAGCACTTTGCCAAGCCTCGTGAGGACAGGCCTAGGCAGTCGGTCATCCCTGCTGGCACCCCACCCCCAGGACAATCCTAGATGAGCTCTGTGTGCTCCCTGGGCCTGAGGGAGGCCCAAGGCCAAGGGCCTGGCTTTTCTCACTGATCCCAGTGCTGCTGGTGACTCCATTTTCTGACATGACCTCTAACAGGAGCTTGAGAATAACGTTGAGCAAGGTCACACTCAGCCACATTTTGAGGAACCATCTACACTGGCCATGAGCAAGTGCAGGTGAAGTGCTGGCTTAACAGCATTCTCCCAGGATGGGTCAGGAACACCAGCGATAGCAGGTGATGGCCCTTGGGTAATGACTTATGAAAAACAAAACAAAAAAAATCCCTATGAATCCACTAAAATCCATTAAGTTGTATGTGTTACATGAGTGAATTGTATGATTGTACAGTAAGTTATATCTCAATAAAATTGTTGCAAAAACTAAATCCAGAAAAGCAGATGATTTCCTAGAAAGATCTCCCTCTTTCTCTCTTTGTGTTACTGGGGATTAAACCTAGGGCCTTTGACTCAGCTACATCCCTGTCATTTTTTATTTTGAGACAAGGTCTTACTAAATCACCAAGTTGCCAAGGCTGGGTTTGATTGAACTTGCAATCCTCCTGCCTCAGCCTCTCAAAGTGCCACCGTGCCAAGCAAGGTTTCTCATTTTAAGATATAACCATCAGCCTGTGCAGGACTTAATCTTCCCTCTTTCCCTGTCCTGTGTGGAAAAACACCTGTCTGTGACAGGCCTTCCTTCAGCACCACAGAATCTGACCCAACCTCACCCTGACACATTGCTCAACTCTTCAAGGGGATGAGATTTGGCAAATCCTAAAAGAATCAGAGGAGGGAACCATGGGTTTTCAGGCTTGGATTTACAGGCTGACTCATGAATAACAATAGCCATAAAGCATGAGTGGTAGGAGCTAGCCTTTACTGAATTTACTGCCCCAGGCCCCGCCTGAGCACATCCCATGGGGTTGTCCGTACTTGGGCGGGCGTAGCTGCATTTCACACCGGGGAACAAGCACACTTGGAGTGAATTGCCCAAAGCCACACAGCTGTGAAACTTGGCTGCACACTGGAACATCTGGAGGGGTTTAACAGTTTCTGTGCCTCCTCATCACCCCCGGAGACTCTGATCTTACTCACTTGGGGCATGTCTGAGCATCAGGCTCTGTTTGGTTTTGCGTGTGGTGCACCAGGTGATTCTAATACGGGGACTGTGATCCGGGACGGTGTCCTTCTCTATGAGCCTCGCTGTTTGGGCCTGGGCTGGTACCACGCCTGTGCAGGGGGCCACTGGGCCTGGCGGCATGCCTAAATGCCTTCATCTGGGCCCACAGAGGGAGGAGCAACGGGAATTTCAGGATGGTGGCAGTAGCTGCAGGCTTCCCACGCCTGCCAGGCCCTGTCTGACGCCGGCCTCTGCTACCTTCTCCTCCTCTCCTCTTTCCCAGCTGGAGACTGAGACCTCACCGCCAAGGCCGCCTCGGCCCAGCCCCAGTCTCTGTGCAATCCTCACCCTGGTTGGGGCATCGGCAGTTTAGGGGTGTGTGTCGGCAGCAGGACTGCAGTTGTTAATCCCCCAGCCCTTTGCGTGCTCCTGTGACCAGGCTGTGGACTTCGTCCCACTCCCCTCTGTGAACCTCATTAAGTGACCTGCTGTCTGTCTGCCCCCCCCCCCCCCCGCCGCCATGCCGCTCAGGAGCCTTTCGTCCTTCTCTTCTCGGCCTTGGCTCCTGTATTTCACTTAGGGAAGAGTCTTGTCTGCTCTTTTTCTCCCCTCCTGCTTCGTAACTTATTAGTAATAGTAATTAAATTTTTTTCTATTTCTGTTAGTACGTGTTTGCAGTACATAATAATTACGTTCCTTGTGGGGAGTTGGTACACATATATGACACATCTTAATTCTTTTTTCATTCCCTTTCTCTCCTCCCCACTTCTCTTGGTCTCCTTTACCCTTTAGCAAAAAAACAATCTCTGTATTTCTTATTATCTGTTTTCCTAGATCCAGTTACCTATCTTTTATTTTGGTATTATTTATTTATTTTCAGTTGAAGAGGTGGAAAAACCCCCACAAACTTTATTATGCCAGCGAGCCCTGACAGGCTCAGAGGAGTCTGAGTGCTCTACCAGAAATGAGAGGCTCCTTATATAGGGACCTACAGGGTAGGTGAGCAGGCTCACTGAAGCAGGGGGGTGGAGTTACAGAACATTCCTGAAGCAGAGGGTCCTAGTGACAGAACATTCCTGAGAGGGGGCAGAGCTTAACAGAACATTCCTGAAAGGTCACACCGTTCCAACAGTCACGAACCATTTTGATACACTGGGCAGGAGCCCAGCAGCACAAACTTACATTTCCAAAACAAAACATTCTGTGGAAAAAAAAAATGGAGGCAAGGCAAGGGCCTGTCTAATTGTATAGGACTTCTCTATCAATTGTCTTTGGGGGGAAGTGATTATGATAGGTATCTTCCTGTCAGTTTCATAGGCATTAATCTGCCTTGACATGTTTCATAAACAGAACATTACATTATTCTAATGTCAATGAACTTGTAGCTTCACTTTGAGACCAGTAACAATTTTTAAAAAGAGGAATTGGATATGTTGAGTGTAGACATCATGAGATCTCTAAAAACAAAAGGTATTACAGATTCTCAGATCAGAAAGGAAAAGGATTCTGGAGGATCCTACAGATTTTCATTTCTAAAAACTTACGTGTCAGTCTCCATAACCCACACAAACAAGAAACCTTTTCTATTACAAACAAAAGGACCTTGTGGGCAAGATCGAGGTGGCCCTGGGGGGCTGGGCCAGCTCTGCCCAGGCCCATTGGGTACTGTGACTTTACAGGAGCCCGTGTGATGTCAAAGCAGTTAGCTAAGGCCGTGCCTCGGGTGGGGTTTTCATCCCAGCGATCTCTTGTGGGTGACCTGGGATTTGGACGGAGAGTGTTGTTGGTGATGTGGTGATTGATTTGGTGATATGGAGAGCGGAGCTTTTGGTTCCATTGAGATGTGCAGTGTGGGTGGCGAATGTAGTGAGGGAACATCTTGGCTGCGCCTCACGACCAGCTCCCACAGACACAGCCTCTAGGAAAAATACGACATGCTGACCCCATTGCCCAAGCCGGCTTTGGTAAGATCTTCCTGGCTGAACATTGTGGCACAGGGATGCTGGTCACTGTGAAGGAGTTAGAGAAGGCAAAAGCTCCAGCAACCTACATTACATTGGAGGTGGGGATCCTGAAGGACCTTCACCACCCTAATATCATACAGCTACCAGAGGTCATCGAAGCTAAGGACAAAGTACACCTGGTCCTAGAGTATGTGATGGGTGGGAACCTGACAACACATCTGCAGGACTGAAAACCACAGGCTGCCAGAGGAGGAGGCCAGGGGGATATTTCGAGATATGGTGGGAGCTGGGCATTCTTGTCAGGACCGGGGAATTGTACATGGGGACCTCAAACTCGACAATGTTTTGACCGACACCCAAGGCCATGCCAAGATCTGTGACTTTGGGTTGGGGTTCCGGTTCCTCCCTGGGCAGGAGGTGACTGTGGTTCATGGCATGCTGAAACATTCTGCCCCAGAGATGATCTTGGGCAGGAGGTATGAAGGCCCTTTCCTGGATGTTTAGGCTCTTGGGTCATTATGTACAAATTGGTGGCTGGCAAACTCCCCTTTTATGGGGATAAACCACAGATAATCCAAAAGATCCTTTCTGGGAAGTTCTCTTGCCCCTACTCCATCTGCCTGGATGCCAAAGACCCCATCAGGAAGCTCCTCAACTCCAACCCTAGGATGTGGCCAACAGTACAGGAAGTGCTGCAGCACCAGTGGTTCTGTGTCCCACCCCCCAGTCCTTCTGAGCTGCTCCCTACACCCACAAAGACAGCAATCCCGAGCCTTATGGCCAGGTTGGGATTCAACTGACTAAAGGTCATGGACTCAGTGAGGAGAAAGCAATACAATCAGGAGACTGCCGCCTTCCTGCTGGTATGGAGCCAGGCACTCCAGACCACAGCCTCCCAACTGGGTGCAGGTAGACGTGGGGGCTGGGTGAGGTGGGGTTGTTGAGTACAGCTGCGACTTTATCCCACAGTCCTCCATGGCAAGCCAGTTCTCTCTGCTCACCTCCTGCCATGTCCGTGTGCAAGGGCTTCCATCAAGAAGCCGTCGAGTTGTCGCTGGAAGGACTGCGAGCCCAGGTGAAGAGAGACAGTGTGCTGCGTGTTCTGTGGACTGGGACACTATGCTGCTCCCTTGGCTGCCATGTAGAAGCCTAGACTCGCCCATGCTGTGAGCATCCCAGGAATATGCAGAGGCCACACTGATCCTCTGTCCACTGAGTTCACAATGGGAGCCACCCCAGCCCGGTCACCAGAGAGGTGTGTGACAGCATCTCCACATCATCCCAGTCCCAGCCATGGAGCATCCTGGCCCGGAAGTCAGTGCAGCTGAGTACCGAGGACCAGGGCCATATAGCGGACCAAGTGGACGTGGTCCTAGCCCCCAGGCCCATAGCTAACATCTCTGTGGCCTCCCTGGCTCCTCCTCTGTTGCCCAGGACAGTCAGCCCCAGGGCCAGGCAGTCTGCTTCTAGGCCTTGTCTCAAACTCGGCCTGTCTTTTCCCACGCACCATCAGCACTGTAGAGCAGATTTGTTCATGGCACAGATGTTGGGAACCCTCAGGGGCAGGACACTGGTGCGGGCACTGGGGTCACCAGTGGTGCAGGGCCAATGCTGAGGGCTTCTGCACATGACAGCAGGAGGGGGCTACAGGACTGAAGAACATGGAGACAGGCAAGGGATCAAATGAGCCAGCCTCTGCCCCAGAGCAGCTGGCTGAGGACTGATTCAGTGGCAACACCCAGGACAGCACTGCTGTGTGGCCAGCACAGTCAGCAGAGCTTCAGCATAGTGATACACGTGATCCTCTGAGAGTGCTCAGTGACCAGTGCTGCTCTTCCTCTTTCTGCTGTCAGGATCACTGGGATTTTACGTACGAGGAGCATGAATCATGGAGGGGTGAAGTGAAGTCCCAGATTTCCACACCCAGAACGGGCACAGCTGGGATTCAAGTCTGGAGCTCCTAAGTGCTCAGTCGTGCTGTCATCTAGTGAGGAAGACAGACTAGGGCACTGCAACAGGAGAGACAGCATGGGCACCAAGAGGGCTGTGTTAGTAGCTTTCCAGGCTGTGGCAGAGCCCCTGAGATTCATCAGCAGAGGTTTCCATCCATGATCACTGTGGGCTTGGGGCAGTGCAGCACATCATGGCAAGAATGTTGGAGGAGGAAACCCCTCACCTCATAGCACCGGGGAAGCAATTTTTGCTCTTTATTTATATTTTTGTGTCTCATGTAAGAGAAACCATGCAATATTTAAGTTTATGTATCTGATTTATTTCACTTAACATTCTGGTCTCAAGGTGCATTTATTTTCCTACAAATGACTCATTTATCCTCCTTTATGGCAGAGTGGTGCTCCACTGTGTGTGTAAATACCATATTTTCCCTATCCATTCATCTGATTGTGGACATATGGGCTGCTTCCAAGATTTAGCTATGTGAGTTGTGCTGCTATAAACATGGGTATGCATGGGTCACTGTAATATGATGCTTTATTTTTTAACTCTTTCAGTGTTAAAAAGCTGTGGAAAAGCTGGGTTGAGTGGAACCTCTAGTTTTAGTTTCTTGAGGACTCTCCACACTGATTTCCATGGTGGTTGCACCAGTCTGCACTCCCACAGTGGAGCAGGGTCCCCTGCTCCAAGCCTCCCCAGCACTTGTTGTTATTTGATTTCCTGGGCCTTTGATTGAAATAGCTGCCCCTTTCTAGTCTGGTCCCGAGCTGCCCTCCCACCACCCCTGGACAGGCAGCCTCCCTCTGGCTGGCTTCATATGGAAGCCCCAGCAGGCCAAATGATTCCTAAGAAATCTTCTCTTTGAAGCTACAAACTTGCCCAGGACCTCCATGCTCCACTTCAAAAATAGAGGTGTAAATAGAGTCCTCTGAAGTTGACCTAGAAATTACCTTAGAAAAACAAGATTAAAATAGTGGAGGAAAGAAACAGGAACCCAGGGACTTAATCAGGATACATGGGAAGGAGTGGATGTCCCCACCTCCAGCCACCCAGCTCTGGGCCACTCCTCTTCCTGCTGCTCTCTGGTCATGAGCTGGCTTCCAGCCCTTCTGCTGTTAGCTTTGGGAGGGACCTGGAATCTGCCCTGGCCTGACAGTGTCCGAGGGAGAATGGCCACGCTCCACTGGAAATGTGGACTCTGGCTAGATTCTGGGTTCTCATTTTTTACCTCTGTCCTAACCACAGACCCTGTTTGTGCTCAGCCCCACAGTGCTCTGACTCACTTGGCAGCACCCAGTTCATCTTCCTGCTGCTGCCTCCCTCTCAGGGCTTTTCAGCTTTGTCTTTCAGAAACATGTCCCCACAGCTGGGTGTGGTGACACACATCTGTAATCCCAGCTCTTTAGGAGGCTGAGACAGGAGGGTTGTGAGTTTGAGCCCATCCCGGGCAGCTTAGCAAGACCCTGTCTCAAAATATAAAATAAAGGGCTGGGGATTTAGCTCAGTGGTTTCACCACCTGCCTCATAAGCACAAGGTCCCGAGTTCAATCCCCAGTACCCCCCCCCAAAAATTGTTTCTCTTTCAAAATATAAAATAAAAAATGTTGGCAGTGTAGTTCAGCATGAAGGCCCTGATTTCAATCCCCAGCACCAAGGAGAAAAATAAACCTGTTCCACTGACAAGACCCTCTAATTAAGGTAGGAGGTAAAGGACAAATAACAGAAAGCCATGGGGCAAGAATTGAGAAACCAGCCAGGGATTTAGCTCAGTGGTGCTGCGCCTGTCTCAAAAGCACAAGGTCCTGAGTTCAATCGCTGGTACTGCAAAAGGAAAGAATTGAGAAACCAGACAGAGCAAGGATGACTATGTCAAAATATAAGAAAATCAACAGATAAAGATCATCCTGCCCCCGAAAAAAAGACTCCCCCAGGGTATATGCAAAATCAAAAGTATATGACCCTGGCCTGGGTCCAACCTCATTTGCATTGTGGTTTTGACCCCCCTTACCCCCCACCCTGCCACCCTCGGACATCCTGACACTTCGAAAAACCTTGTGGGGTCAAGAACTCCCCCTCCAGACCCGTGGGCCACGACTTCTGTCAGTTTCAACTGTGAATCCTTTTATAACCCCAGAATTGAGAGACCCAGCGTCTACCTTGTGGGGCCTTGAGCACTTGTTGGTGGCCTGCTCCCATGCTGTGGAATGCACCTTTGGTACCTTTGCGTTTATTAAATCTGATCTTGTGATTCCTGAGTGTCCTGCTTGGCTCTTTCTCTGGGATACCAAGAACCTGCAAGAACCTCCCCAGAGAACCTCCGTCCAGTGACACCATGGCCTCTAGCTCTTTGGTAAGCTTTCCCCTTCCTTTATGCCTGAACGGAGACCATGACAGGTAACAGCCTCTGAGTGGAGGTTGTTCTTCGCCCAGCCAACTTACCTGGGGCCTGGAAGCCATTGTTGGCCTTCTTGTTGCTTTTTTTTTCTGGTACTGGGGATCAAACTCAGGGCCTTGCACTTGTGAGGCAGGCACGGCGCCACTGAGCTACATCCCCGGCCCTGTTGCTTCTTACTGTTGTTTATAGGCACACACATGTCCACCCTCCTCCAGAAAATGCTCCTTCTTTGAGATCTGTGCCATCCTCCTACACCATCTGCAATGTTTAGGACTTGTTCTTCTGCCAACAGAAAACCCAAAATACCAGCATCTCAAGCACTCTACATTTTTTTTTCAGTTAAAGAAGTCTCAGCAGGCCAGGTGTGGTTGTGCATGCCTGCAATGGCAGCTTCTTAGGAGGCTGAGGCTGGAGAATTGGAAGTTTGAGACCAATGTGGGCAATTCAGCAAGACTCTGTCTCTAAAAACCAAAAGAAAACAAAAACAGGATGGAGTTCCATGGTATAGCACTTGCCTGGCATGTGTGCGACCCTGGGTTAACTCCTAGTAACTCTCAGAGCTCAGAGGCAGACTGTCCAGAGCAGGTAAGCTGGCTTCACGGAGTCCTCAAAGACCCCAAATGTCTTCCTTCTCATTTTAGGTGGGACCTTTGTCTCCATGGTCCAAGATAGAGCCCATACTTCAGCTGTTTTAGTTACGTTTCTTGTTACTGAGACAAAATACTCAACATCTAAAGTTAAAGGAGGAAGGGTTTATTTTGGCTCAAGTTTATAGAGGTTTCAGTGCGTAGTCGGCTGGGTCCAAGGCAGGGTGGCATGGCAGAGGAGAAATAGTCCATGGCAGGGCAGGCAAAAAGCAGCAAGCATCAGCAGCTGAAGCAACCTTCCTTCTCTCCCTCTATATTCTATCCAGGCTGTAAACCTATTAATTGGTGCTACCCACACCCAGCATCACATCCTTAATCCACACTCACACACCCTAACCAGCCACCTTCTAAACTCCCCACCTATGACCGCACGAGGCTTTGGGGAGACCTCTAGATACAAGCCATAACAACACCAGAGCTCTAGGTAGGTGGTAGAGGGAAGGAGACAAGAAGGTCTCCAGAAATATTGGGGCACAGTCCCATGGCCTCTCATGAAATCTATTCCAGGCTCTCTCAAGTCCCTTGAGTTCTTTGCCTTCTCTCCACTTACCAAGTAAAGAGCCCACCCCCAATTTACTTCCCTGTTCTCTGCTGGGCTCCTGACCTTGTGCTAGGGTCTCCTGGTTTTCCCACCCTACCCACTGTACAGGTCGCACAACTGCACAGTTGTCATAGCCAAAACCTCTCACACAGCCTTTGTCAGCTCCTCCTCCAATTTCCCTCCGAAATTTCAAATCCCAATGCTTTCTTCAAGCCCTTCTTGTCTCCCAGTAATGACCCAGCTTCCTCCACTTCTTGCCTCCCCCTGCAACCTTCTCTGTCCTGTCCACTCCCCTCTGTCCCCTCCTCCAAGGAACAGCCATTTCCTCACTGAGCTAAGACTGAACTGACCACACACTGGCCCTTCTAATCCTCCTGCCTCCTCGGGAGAATACTCCTTAGAGTCTCTCCTCCCTTCCCTATATCTTCAACCTCTTCTTACTCATCGGCCTCTTCCTTGTTGGGTAGAAATAAGAGGACCTCTTCCAACTTTAAAAAGTCCTCCATGTATCCTGCTCCTATTTGCCTAATTGCTCCTTTTAAAACAAGTTTGGTGAGCAAGTCATCTGCATTCCATTTATTTACATCCCATTGGGCTTCTGGCTTTTTCCTGGACGCTGAGCCCATGCTCCTACCAATATGGAGTCTCCTGGAGCAGAAGACACTCTAAGGCACTCCCCTCCATCAAAGTCCCTGTCTCTGAGTTTTTCTTGTTCTACTCTTTCTTTGGTCATCTTTCTCTGGTCATCTTTCTCTGTCTCCTTCCTCAGCCCCTCTTCCTCTGGTGTCTTGGGAATGCTGTGTTCTCCCAGCATTCACTTTCCCCATGGCTCTTCTCTTTTTAAGGCCCTAATGCCCACAGTGACCTTTCCCAGCCAGATTTCAACCCCTACCCACCTCACAGCAGGGCTTTCTGGTGTGACAGAAGCCACCCAGTCCTCAGGCACCTTTGGGCACATCTGGGGGCCTGGTGGACAGACTTGCCCAGTTCTCTTTGTGAGGTAACCAGGTGTCTCCTGGGAAAGAAATAGGCCATCACAAGCAATCAATAGATTTAACTCAATGAGCATGAATGAACACTCTTCTGGGATATGGTAGGGAACAAAACTGACAAACTCAGGTATTCCTGGAGACAGACAAAAAAGGAGATAAATAAGACACACTGTGAGAACTGCAGAGGAGAAAAATAAATCAGGGCGAAGGGATAGAAAGTGTGTATGTGTGCATGGGTGAGTAGGTGTTGACCTTAGCGATAAAGAAATCACTGAGATGATGACATTTGGGAAAGGGCTGATGGGCTGGCGTGTAGGTACACTTGAGATATGGCAAGTACAAAGGGCCTATTAAGTAAAATCTGTGGGAAGCCATTGCTTTGGACTGAGCTCCTGCCCTGGGTCCAACGGACCAGACAAAAAAATGGAGTCACTGGTGTTGTGTGCAATATGATCTGACCAAACTTTGAACAGGTTATTTTTTCAAAACAAAAAAACAACCCCAAGAGATTCATAGCAACCCAAACAAAAGGGGCCCAGTTAATCTTATCTGGGATAACAAGGGCATAGCCTCTGTTTTAACCCTATAAAGAAAGTAACTTGGAAATGAGCAGTCAGCTTTTTGTTCCCTGTTTCTGCTTGGTCTCTTCTGTCAAAAAGTACACCTTGCCTGCTGGGCTCTCTGAGCGCACTTTCTAGATCTTTAGATAGGATGCTGCCTGATTTGTGACCCACCAATAAAATCCAGTTTAGGTCTTTAAATGAAGTCTGTTGAAAGTTTGTTCTTTTACCAGTTCCGAGAGGGCACCAAAGTTCCTTTGCATGAGGACAGAAAGAAACAGCATGATGAGATCAGAGATGCCACGGTGGGTGTGTGTGTCCAGGAGGGGAGGTGTTAAAGCTTTGTAAGAACTTGGGTTGAACTCTGAGGTGGGAAAGTTAGGGAGTATTTGGGGCAGGCTGAAGGTCAAAAATGGGAAAATCTATTGCAATAATGTAGGCAAGAGACAATGGTGGTGGGCCTGAGCTGGGGACAACGGAGCTGATGAGATGGGGTTAGGATCTGCTACCTTTTCAGTGTAGCACTGTATTAGTCAGGTTCACTAGAGGAAGGGGTTTATTCAGCAGGCTTACAGGATCAGAAGGGGAGGAGTCCCTAGTGACCACCTGTGGAATCAGAGGCAGAGGAACCCAACAAGGCCATCTGTGCTGGAGAGCTAGGGGATCTAATAGTAGTTAAAGCTTGAAGACCTGGGGACCCACTGTAGTCAGCTGTGTGAGTCTGTCCGAAGGTCGAAGAGTCTCTGCTGGAGACCAACATCCAAAGGCAATGGTGAGGATGAGAGCTCCTCTGAACAAATGGGGCAATAGTTCTTCCTTCTTTCCCTTTTTATTCTGTCCAAACTACACGCCTATTGGTTGGTGCCACTCACGTCCAGGGTGGTCTCCCCCGTCAGTTTGCTGGCCCACATGTCCATCACCCACAGACACACCCAGAACTCTACTCAGCTGCTAGATGGTTCTTACCCAAGTCAAGGTGACATGTCACAGTACCACAAGTGCCATAGAACTGCTAATGGTGGATGCACCGACAATGCTGTGTAAGACTGAAGAATCCATGCTTTGTTTGGGCCATGCCTTCAGATTGCGGTGTCGGTGGGGTTAGGGAATCTTTTTCCCTGAAGCAAATTGATGTTCTCAGTGTCAGTCATTGTTGAAAGATGTTCGTCCTGGGGTAGGAAGACTGGCAGGCTTAGACAGGGCCGGGTGTCAGCGGGGCCTGGATCTCCAGGTGCGGAGATGCTGGGGACATTTCTGGTGATGGTGTTATTATTGGTGATGACAGTCACAGTGGTTCGGTTGTCTGACCTCATTTTCTGCTGCTATGAAAGAATACTTGAGAGCCAGGTGTGGTGGTGCATGCCTGTAACTGCAGCACTCTGGGAGGCTGAGGCAGGAGGACTCCAAGTTTGAGCCCAGCCTGGGCAACTTATTGACTTTGTGAGACCCTGTCTCAAAATAAAAGTTAAAAAGGGCTGGGGATGTTGTTCAGTGTGAAGGCCCTGGGTTCAATCCCCAGAATGGAAAACAAACAAACAAACAAACAAACAAAAATGGACACTGGGTTATTTATAGAGAACAGAGATTTATTTGGCTCTCAGTTCTGGAGGCTGGGAAGTCCAAGAGTATGGCGCTGGTATCTGGCATGGGCCTCCATGCTTTGTCATTGCAGAGTGGAAGCTGGAAGGTCAAGAGAGGCTGAGAGCCTGGCACGTCTGTAATCCCAGCACTTGGGAGGATAAGGCAGGAGAATCATTGTGAGTTCAAGGCCAACTGGACTACATAGTGAGTTCAAGGCCAGCCTGATCTACATAGTGAGACCCAGTTGAGAGACCGGGGGTGGGGGTGGGGACCTGATCTGCTCTCATGATAATGGCATTAATTTAATCCATTTTAGTCACCCCTTCAAATTCCTACCTCAACACTGTGGGGTGGCAGTTACATTTCATCGTGAGTTTCGGAGGGATGTTCAAACCATAGCAGTGGTAGTGGTGGTGGTGGTGGAGGCGAAGTTAGGCAGCCTTGACCTGGAGCCAAATCAGGACCTAGATGGGGCTTGGCTGCTATGTGACTGGAGTGAGGTTAGAGCCCACTGGTTTCCAGAGAAGCCACTTCTGATCGTGGCTGTATTTCACCTGCTTGTTGGGCATTTGTTCTTTTCACCACAGACACAATCGTCCTGATGGTGCACACTGGTCCCACTGGGTCAGGACCGAAGGGCTGGCTCTGGGGGTGAGCGCCAGGACTCAGGCATGCTTTAAGCCCCAAGTGGTCCAAGACTTCACTGAGCAGGAGCAGCGAAGGGAGAAACCATAGATACCATGTGGCAGCAGAAGTCACGTTCAAGAAGGAAGTTCATTGACAACCTTTCCCCAAGACACAGAGACACTGTACCAAGGTTCTTCAGGATTCCCTGCAATGTGTTTGAGAGGGGCTGGAGTTCCCTAAGAGTGGGAGGAAGTGGAGGCACAGAAAGTCTGTCCTGGGTGACTCATGCTATTTTTACTCCAGATTCCCGTTGCCTGGGAAATGTACCTTCTTACAGTTGTCTGCCTTCCAGTCCCTCCTTCTAGACCAGCATTCTTTCCGACAACCACACCTCCTGGGTGTCTTGACTTAGATCTCGGAGTGACCTTGCCAGTGCTGTCATCTCCTGCTCCTTAACTCTAAGCAGGCTAGTTTCCAAAATGCCAGGGGATTCATAACAACCATTCTTCAGTGGCCCACATCACCTTTGGGAGATGACGCAGCGGATCAGCTCCAAGTTGGCGTGGTCCAGGCTGCCTGCCTAGCCTATCGCCCTCTGACACCAGCGCTTCTGCTTGGTTTTTTCATGGGGCTGGGGATGCAACCAGGACCTCTCACATTCTAGGCAAGTGCTGTACCACTGAGCTCTTCCCAGCCCAGTGCCAGCCATTCATTCTGCACTGCTAATGGGTCCTGCACCCTGCTAGGGTGGTAGGGGACACTTTTCCCCAATGTCTTCTGTTTCTACAGATTGGAAGGGATTTTCGACTTCCCAGGGGAATGATTTCTGAAAAAACACTTAGAGCTTCCCATAGCTCCTCTCTGTTCTCTTGGGGTTGAAAGAGGGCCCTTTGATTGGTGACTTGGGAAAAGGCACTGCGCACGCCCAGCTGGGCACCCCTCCTTCTTGTCCTGCAGGTGTTTTCCAATGGTCATGGACTGGGGTGGGCTCAAGGTAGGAGGCCTGCAGTTTGGGGGTGGAAGTTGTTTGATTTATGGGGGACCCTTTAGGAAACCTGTATCCTCCTGAGTGCTGTTTATTTACCCTGTAGCTTTAGCAAAACCAGGCTCTCTCAGACCTTTGTGTTCCAGCCTATTCTTCCCAGCCTGAAGCATCCTGTTCTTGTCCCCAGGGCAGAGTTCTCCTGCATCCAGTCTCGCTCAGGCTTTGCATCTGCTGCAGTGGTCACCTCCCCTGTCACTCTTCCTCCCTGGAAGCCCCTTCCCCACGCTTCCTCCACACTTTGTGCATTCTTCCTCCATATTTTGTGCATTCTTCCACTGTTACAAGTGCTGACTGTAGTGCAATGTCCGTATGCCTAATGCAAGAGGTTTTTCGGGGGTGGGGGGCACATTTTTATCTTTGTAGTCTGTGTGCTTTTTATAGGATCTGGCACACATTATTTTGGTAAATGCCTGTTGAACCGTTCAGTGTAGCCTATTCAGCATATATTACATTCTCGGCATTGTGCACTGGGCTTCCAGAGAGAGAGAGAGTAAAGATACCCTGGAACTCATGTAGGTGTACAGTCCAGTGGAAAAGCCATCCTTGCAACTAAATAATTATCAAGTAATCTGGTGAGACCTAAACTTCTGAAGGATGCTGCTCTTGCATGCTTAAGAAGTAACTGATCTGTAGTTAAAACCCAGCTCTATGAGCCACTAGTCTCTGTTTTTATAGCAAGTGGAATGTCACTGGCTATTGTGGGTCATTGCTTGAATAGAATTGGAAATTAAAATGAAACACAAATTTACAGAAAACAGATATTGAATTGGCAAGTGAGAGGGAAGATAGGGAAGGATACAGGGATACACTCTGATGCAGGGGTTCGGACTGACCCACCCACAGAGGCAGGAAGGCAGCTCTCAAAGGTTACCTGGTGGGCTGGGGCCTGGCTGACCCTTTCCTCAGTCCTGGGGTCATAGTTCTCGAATCTCCCAGGGAAGGACTGTTCCTGCCTGTGGCCATTTCAGTCAGGTGGGCTTTACCTTCCCTAGAACCCTGGTGATCACAGGTTCAGGACAACAGCTGCAGGCCTTTGGGTGCCGCTGAAGACCCTTTAAACCTCTTCTTTTGGTGTCCTCAGTCAGGAAGGGGATGAGATCCTGTGAATTCAGGGGTGATGAACCCTGTCTGCTCCGCTCCTAGTCAGACACTCCCCCAAAGATCTCCATACCCCTTTGCAGAGCCCAGAGAGATCTGACTCAAGATTTACAGTAACAAAAGACACAAAATGAAGGTCAAGCTTGTTCTGCTTTCTGTTACCTATTTGGCATCTGCAGACCATAACAAAAATGGCTTCTAAGTTCCTGACTGTCCTAGAAGAAAACAGAAATGATAGTGTTAGTGGGCAACAGGTAAGGGCCCAGGAGTCTACCTGTTCCCCATCTCTGTGGTGGCCCCTGGCTATGTCATGACTGCACCGGCACTGTCTTTCCCATGGGCTAAGGATAAAATGAGGCTATGGAAAAACATTTTACATGGTTACCGAGCATGTAATAGATGCCCAGCAGATGTCTGCAGAGTTGAATGTGTCCCATTTTGTGGCAGCACAGAACTGAGACCCTTTGAATTTGCTTGGGGCGATTGAGCAGCCTTCATAGAGGAGTGACATTGACATTGGATACAGAGAAAAGGTGGAAATTGCATTTCTGGAGAGAGGTCTTGGAGACAAGCTTCCCTGGGGCTCGAGACTCTGCCTCCAAAGAGCATTCTCTCCACATCCAAAGTGCTGTGCCTGCCCCTCCCTGCTGCTGAGTCAGCCCGGCCCAGGTCCACAGGGCTCTGCTTGATCAAGGGAGCTCTTAGCTGCAGGGCAGGCCTGGACAAAGCCTCTGAGGCTAGGGTTTCATGTCCAGCTGTTTCCTGGGAGCACCTTGCAGCTGTGCCTGCCCTTCCTGTCCCTTCCAGCCCTGGGGGAGGCCCCAAGAAGCCTTAGCCCAGATTGCTCCAGATTCCCAGCCCAGCACTACACTGGGATGTGCTCTTCGAGAAGCCTGCTTTGCACCCTGCAGCCCCCAAAGCAAAGCAGCTGGGACTCTTGCCTCAAGGATAAAGTCTCAGCTCCTTTCATTTTTGACCTTGGCTTAGATGTCTCACCTCTTTGAGCCTCATTCCTTCCTCTGTAAAATGGGGCTGATAAGGCCCATGTCCCAGGGCTGCTGTGAGAACTCTCTCTGCACGGTGAAGCTCTTCATGGTGGCGTTGGTTAGTCCCAGCAGCCTCGTGGGCTGTCACCTCTGATCTAAGTGATCACGGAATCCTGCAGATTCAGCGCTTCTCCAACTTTCGGGCCAGAGACACGCAGCACTGGCCAGTCGGCCTGGGTGGGACTGGCGAAGCTACCTTCCAAGGATCGGCCAGGTGATGCCCAGGCTGCTCTGCCCAGAGCCCGGGGTGGCAAAGGCCTCAGAAGTTTCCCTCCTGTGCTAGTGGGTAGGACATGCCTGGACTGTCTGGGCTGTCTGGGCTGGGATGAGAGAAGAGCAGTTGTCTTGAGCTGCATATACAATATATAAAATAGTGTATGTAAGCAACAAAGCTTCTTCCTACAATATTTGTATTATAGCGCAGGCATGTCCAACCATGGCTGCAGGTTAGACATGGCTGCACAGTCCCTTCTCTTCTGGCCCCACTCCTCTTGTGGGCCCCAACTCCTTAGAGTTCTTCTGCTCGGCTGTCCCCACCTCCATGTCTCCACCTCCATGCATGCGGATGACTCTGCCTCTAGGGCAGTGGAGCTTGGGTGTGGAGCGGCTGCTCTGTGAGGGAGGGGAAGGAGAACTCTGCTCCCACCAGGGCTGCCCAAATGCCTGAGTGAGCCGGGGGTGTTTGAGGTGAGTCACCAAGGCTGTTTTTGTTTTGTGATACTGGGGACTGAACCCAAGACCTTCACACTGAGCTACCTCCCCACCCCTTTCTTAAAATTTTGAGCCAGAGTCTCATTTAGTTGCCCGAGTGGGACTCACACTTGTGACCCTCTTGCCTCAGCCTTCCAGAGAGCTGGGATTACAGGTGTACACCATGCCCTGCCAGGGTCTGTTCTTAAAGAGGCTTAAGTAGTCTGACACTTACTAGGAAGTGTCAACAGCCATTGAATGTGGAGCTGTTGACCTCTATGTGGTAGATGGCGGCTGTTAGGCTCTTTGCTGTGACTCAGTTTCTCTATTGAGAGAGAGCTTAGCAGGTGCCTGGGATCCCTGGTCCATCCATCAACTGTCAGGGAGAGCAGCCCACTCTGGGGAGGAGACGGAGACCAAGGGCCCAGCGCCACCCTCTTCCATTCTACCTGCTCATCCCTGCTCACCCCAGAGGTGGGCAGGGTGGGTGAGGGAGGCTTGTTCAGCCCTCTCATTCTCAGAAACCGGGTAAGCTGGACAGTAAGAGTAAGTTCTGCTTCAACGGTGGCCATTCCACACGTGCTGGAGACCCTGGAGGACAGAGGAAAAGGCCATGGGATGCTGAGGAACAAGGCAGCTGTCCTGTCGTGTGGCTCCCACACAAGCCTTGCATCGGCGGGCATGGCCTCCCTGCAGCCACAGCAGCAAGAAGGACAGTGCTGGCTTCACAGTTCTAATGTCAAGAAATAGAAAGTTAACATTTACTAACTTGGGTAAAAATGAAGGAGGAGCTATGCACTGAGTCTTGGGTTGTAGCTGGGGCCTGGAGTGGCTGACGGCTCAGGTTGGATTCTGAGCAGATCCCGAGGAGGAGTTAATTTTCTAGCTGACAAATGAGAAAATGCTGTGTGAACCACATTCAGGAGGCCGTTGGGCCCCTGTGAGGTTTTATCCTCCTCTTTGGTCTTCTTGCATGATTGGGATGATTGGTGAGAGCAGAACACAGATGTGCGCCTGCAGCTGTCCTGCACTTGCTGCACTGTCGGGAGAACTACGTTGTGAGCTAATGAGCAACGGATTCGACAGAAAGCTTCCTGGCCACCAGCGGTGGCTGCAATTCCACTTTGACAGAACAGGCAGAAGATAAAGGAAATAAATGCTTTAAGACATCTGAGGACCGGAGATGATCTACAGCAAATTAGGTTGTATTTATGGTGATTCTGTGGGATTAGAGAATGTTTTTATAATCTTCTTCCACTTATTGATCTAATTCCAGAAAAGAATGGAGGCAACTTTTAATTTAAAACACACGTGCAGACTGGATGGTTTAAATATAAGTCAGAAAGATCAGAAGCCATGGAGGGGAAGTACAGAGACAATTCTGCCCAGAACCTAAGAGAAAGGAGGAGGCAGTAATGCAGTTTGACCCTCTCTTGTGTTGCCTTCCCCACTGATGACACTGATGAAGATGAGTCCCCTCTTCCCCCAAAGATGTTATGAAACATCCCCCAGGGGGTCTCAGTGGGAGTCGGGATGAGCCCTGAGCCAGCTCAGGCCTGTGGTCCTGGTTCTGCTGATCCTAATTCCACTCCTAATTCTTGAGTCTTAAAGATATAGTAAGCCCATAAATTGTTTTTCTTTTGAGACAATAGATTTGAAAATTCCACAGACTTCTCCTCAAGATAATAGCACTATCGTCAAACTTCAAACACATGCAAATGGTTTGCATTCTAATCCACTAATGAGAAACCTGAAAGACACTAGGAACAAACATCATAGATCATTGCCTTGAGGATAACCCAAGACCCCATAAATGGCCCTAGCCACAGACCATACCCCACCTTGCTCCTTGGTGCCCGCACTCTTTCTGAGCATCTACTTCTTTCATTCTGCTCAATGTATCTGCCGATGACTCTCATGCAGCCCGAAATGATTTTCTGTCGTGAAAGTCCACAAGCCTACTCCACCATAGAGGGTGGGGTGCAAGTTGAGGTCTCCATCTCCTCTTTGGGAGAACCCCCCGTGGACATCTTCAAATGCAGTCTAAGGGGTTACGATGTGGCCTGAAGAACTGAAGCAGCCCAGAGCATAAGGCCAGGAGGTGGTTAGTGACATCATCTAAGCTCTGAGGCAAACTGTACCTAAAACCAAACCTGTCCGTGCAGATTTCCACCACAGGGGCCAAGCAAGCCCTTTTTTAAACACAGACCTGTTTGGCTTGAATTTGTTGCCAGTTGCAATGTAATCATTTCAGTAATAGCTGTGACCTAGGCTGCCTCCTTTTGGCCATGAAGTGTCTGCGGATAGTAATGTTCAACAAGTGAAGGAGCAAATGAAGAGAGGGATCTCAAACCTTCTCCAACTCCACCTTCCTTTCTCCCTTTCAGACTTGGAAATGGGACAGTAGGCTTTTTTTCTTTCTGGGTGATGATCTTATTAGAGTCCTATTGGAACTAATTTTCTTTCTTTTTTTGTTTTTGTGAGACAAGGTCTCACCATGTAGTTCAGGCTGGCCTTGAACCTATGTAGCCCAGGTTGGCCTTGCACGCGTAGTGATCTTCCTGCCTCAGCCTCCAGAGTGCTGGGATTATAGGCACATGCATCACCACTCCAGGCTCCAATTCTCTTTAGAACAAAGAATCTCAACTACAAGAAGGGAGCCACTTTTGACAAGAGGCCCTGGGAAAGACTTACTGGAATTTTCAGAGTAACCTGAAGTTCTGTTAGCAAGAGTCTTTTGGCTTATGGTTCTGAGAACTCTTAAGAATTATCTGTGTCAGCTTGACAGACTATTTTGCTTACGAGAGTACAAAGGAGCTGAGTGTGGTGGCCCATTCCTGTAATTCCAGCTACTCTGGAGGCTGAGGCAGGAGGATCACAAGTTTAAGGCCAGCCTCAGAAATTTAGCAAGGTCTTGTCTAAAAAAAAAAGAAAAAAAGAAGACTGAGGACGCAGCTCAGTGGTAGAGCACTTGCTTAGCATGCACGAGGTCCTGGGTTTAATCTCCACTACTGGAAAAAAAGAAGTATAAGAAGTCCAGTGCAGTGGCGCACACTTGAGCCCAGCCACCTGAGAGGCTGAGGCAGGATGATTAAGAGTTCAAAGTCAGCCTAGGAAAACTGGCAAGACCTTATCTAAGAAAAAAAAAAACAGTATAAAGAAACTCTACAAAGATACCCGTGTAACTAAAAAGCTGGTTACCTGCAGAGTTGGAATGCGTAGTGTCTCCAGGAAGGAAAGACAGGCACAGAACTGAGAATTCATAGTTAGAATTCCAAGCCATTCGAATGTATTGAAGTGAGGCAGGTGTAAGAGTGCAGAACCGCCAGGAGCCCACATCAGCTCTCCACAGCTGTGGGAAGACACTTACTTATCAGCATGGCTTTCCCCAGAGGTAGCTGGCCCTGAGGGTTGAGTGCCCAGTAGACTAGCTAGGCAGTTTATCTTGGTTGAGGGAGAAGTGGAAAGAGGGATGCCAATGCTAAGGGACCATTTGGAGGATTAGGCAGGCTGAAAAGTGGGATAGGCATCAAAGTTACTCTTTCTCAGAGGCCCACCTGCCTCTGGCTGGCCTTGATCATCTCCAAGACTCGTCTCATCTTAAATAGGTCCTTAGCTGGGAGTGGTGGCACACACTTATAATCCTAGCACTTGGGAGGCTGAGGCAGGAGGACTGCCAAGAGTTTGAGGCCAGGCTGAACTACATAGCAAGACCCTGTCACAATAAAGGTCCTTATACCAACTGTGTGTCAAAAGGCAGTTCCTTCAGGGCTGAGCCTAGCAGCTGGTCTAACATCCTTCCAGATCTGTGTCATTTGGAGATGCCATCTAACCCTCCCCCTGCTCCAGAGCCCCAGCCTTGTTCAAAAAGCACACAAGAGAGAACTCAGGTACACAACGCACACTTTCAGGCTTAAATACTGATGATCATTTGGAGCCAAAACATCTTTATGTTCCTTCCCGTGTGTAGCCATCACTCATCATCAGCTCTTATGGTGATGAGCAGCTGACATTTCCTGCCCACTCACCTGCACCCTTGGGGGCTCCCTGCACAGTGACTTCCTCATCATCTGAAAACCTGTGCTGCGGGCTGTATCCCTAGCAAGGCTGCTGTCCCTCACCCAAGACCCTTGAAGGGAGGGAGTCCCCAGCTGAGGAATGTAGTGGCAGCAGTAGGCTGTGGTCCCAGTCAGGGGTAACACTTGAGGATGACCAGAAGCTCCCAGATTGGCTGATGGGGGGCGCTGCAGGCTGGGTGTGGGTGAGGAGGCAGGAGGCCAGGCGGGACATTTGCCAAGGGCCTAAAGTTTCGACTCTGATTTTTAGGGCAAGTGAGGCAGTTAAGTACAGGCCTAGGATACAGTGACAGGACTGAAGGATGCTTGTCATTACCACGAAGAACCTCTAGCTCCTGGGGGAGAGCAGAGTAAAGAAGCCTTTCAGTCCTCACAGAATCTCTACCACCTGTCTGTCTGTCCATCCCAACAGCTGGAAGGATAGACACCAAATGAGCAGCATTTATCTTTTAGGATGGCAGAGGGATTTCTGCTTTTATATACATTGTGTTTCTATGCACAAAAAAGTGAGAGCATGAAATAATTTATTTTATTTTTCTGTTCAAAAAATACCTTTAACCACTAAATAGTTTAACCACTTAATAGTACCTTTGTTTGCCTACTATCTGGAGGTATCATTTCAACTAGTCGATTCTTGCTTGTACAAAATGCACTCGTATGTCTGTTTGCTTTGTATCGAATATTTTTGCATACTTTTAAATTTAGAACATTGTGTTCACCTTTGATGTTTTTAGTGAAATCTAATAATAAGTTCTAGTTATTTTCTTTTATTAATTCATGTTTATTTGTGAAAAAGAACCTATAATTTTATGCTACAGTCTATAAACTCTTATCGTAAGTACATTAGATATAATTTTTATACTTTTCCAGACTGCAGTGATTTTTTTGCAATACAAAATGGACACTGAGACTGAATAGGAAGGAAGTGCCAAAAGATCTGCAAAAGAAAAATTTTTTCTGAAAAGGGGAGAAATGTTAGCATATCAGAGAGGAAGTCTGTTATGATATGGAAAGACAAAAAAGACGTCACCTTATTGTCAACTACTCTTAATACAGAATGACAGAATTTGAATGAAGAAACAAAACTAAAAAAATTCTAATAGTGGCCAATGATTATAATAATCCTATGGGTGATGTTGACAGAGTTGGCCAACATCTAAGAAGCTATCCTGTAATCAAAAATCAAGGAAAAATATCATTATAAAATATTTATGCACCTTCTGGAACAAACAATATTGAACTTGTTATTTCTTCAAAACAAGGGGGCTCAAAAAGTCATTTACAATTTATATAAGGTCTAACAGACCAAATAATTGAAAAATACGGGATGGCAGAATGCTGAGGACAGTCATCATGGGCGTCTTCACCATTACATTCAGTGGGTAGATATTTTATTGACGTTATCCCACGCTCAGAAAAAAAAGGAAAGGCCAGCATGACAGTGTAAAGTGTGTTGTTCAAAGAAAGACAATGCAAAAAGAATCCGGAGACAAGATACTACTGTCCAGATTGTAACGTTGTGTATTGAATGTTTTAAGTTGTACCATACACAGAAAAAAATTGAACAAATTTGATAAATTTAAAAAAATTTCTTGGTATCTTTTAAAAATTAATGAAAAAATGCAATTTTTGGACCGGTAAGTGGTTAAAAAAACCGAATCACTGTACTCTAGGACTATTCATGATGAACCACCATGTTCAAAGGTCGTGAGGATACGGTTTCCCGGTCTCAGAAGCTTGCAGCACAAATCCCCTCACTCTTGCAATTTCCTTGCTGTGCTCTGCCAAGTTCGTCACCTTCATTTCCAATCATGTGCTGTGCGCGAGGAATCCCTTTATTGCTCCTTTTAAACTTTAGATCATTTAGATTCTGTGAAATGCTTAAGGAGCTGATTCATCAATCCCTTTCCTTCCTTCCTTCCTTCCTTGGTACTGAGGATCGAACTCGGGTTCTTGCGCTTGTGCAGCAGGCGGTGAAACCACTGAGCCAAATCCGCGGCCCTCCCTTTAAGTGGCCCAGTTTTCTTCCTGAGGCAGAGCCCCGACCTCCAGACCACAGGTGCTTCTGGGTGAAAGGATTGTTAAGCTTCCCCGGCAAGGCTCAACTATTTGGCGTCTGTTCCTTCTCCTAAAAACAGACTTGTGGACCAGACTGGATTTTCCATTCTCAGCCAGAGAAACGCGTGACTCCAGCACTGCGGGATATTGTTAACAAAGGCAGGCGAGTCTTGAGGAAAAGGAAAGGCGGTTTAGAGGAAGGTGCTCTGGGCGCTCACTCTCCGGAGAGCAGAACCAAGGGAAGAGTGGCCCCCGGGGCAGGCCTGCCCGCTATGGGCGAGAGGCTCAACTTCTCAGCTTCACTCCGTTCCGCAGGGCTCCGGAGGATGGGTCGTTTTAAATCCCCGAGTCCCTGGAGCCGCACTGTCCCTTTCTTCTAACCATGACAAGTTCTCTCCCCGATAAGTTGTTCGGGGCCTCCCCGCTCTGCCGGTCCCTCAGGCCCAGCGATGGACCACAGCGTGACTCGATGACTCAGCAGCCACCAGGAACTGCAGGAGAGCTTCGGACTGGTAAGGGGGAACTTGAAGCGATGTGCTTTCCGTCCTCCCGTCTGGGAGCAGTGGGTGTTTCTAGCAGAAGTACTGCCACGTAGCTTAGCACTTTCCATTTTGGTCACTCTATAATCAGTGACGAGCAACAGAGGTGCCCCGTGCTGAGGCCCACTAGGCTGTGCAGCAAAGTGAGACAGAGAAGTGCAGCAAGGCTGCCTGCGGACGACCTTGGGGCTGACCAGAATCAGACACTGGCCGCAGAAGCCCCTTGTTGCCACTTCTTAGGAGATGGCCCACTTTCAGCTGTCCCCACTCCTGTGCATGGCTAGTGCTTCTGGGCTCTGGGGCCACGAAGCCGGCCTGGTACAGGCAGCACTGCAGGGAGGTGCATCTGAGCTTCCGCACGGCTCCCTTCCCCCAGGTCAGGCCAAGATGAAGCAGAGGGACTGAAAGATGTTTAAAGGCAAAATAAGGTCAAAGGAGAAAACCTATCTAGAATCATGGAAGAAAGTTATCTTTAAGGCACGTGGTTTTTCACTGATCAGAAAGCTTAGCAAGTACGGTAGTTCAACCTTAGCCATTACCACGTGCCAGCAGCCTTGCTCAGTGCACTCCATGGATTACTGTACCCATTTCATCCAGTGTTACTGTCTGTGAGGTGAGCATTCTTACTGTCCCTAGGGCTTAGGGGGCTAGGAGACGATCAGGTAGGATAAGGAACCTGTAGAGTCACATGGCACAGAAAATGTAGCTCCCGGATTCCTGGATCGGAATCTGTTTCTGGGCCTATGTTCCTCACCCGCCTTGCTGCAGCAGCTTGTTTACGGTGAGATTGTGCTGGTTTTAACCGGGGGATGCAGAAGCGGGATGCGGTCCCTGTGCTGAGGACGTGGCACTGGGCCTCATGAGTCTCACACTATCTACGCCTTTAGGGGTGGCGCCACAGATCATACAAACCCTTCTGTCCTACTCCCGAGGTTTATCGCGGGACCTGTGATGTATCAGAATAAATCTGTGCCCGTAACTAAGTGCAATACCTAAAACTGCTGGGTGGGGCCAGCCCTTTCTCTGCAGCAGCCATGGCTCTGTGCCACCTGCTAATCATAGGCCTCCCCAAGGGCCACATGGTGACCAGAACAAGGTAGGGTGAGGCACAGCCAGCACTGCGGGCTGCACCAAGCACACCAAGTCGGTGTGGGACAGGATCTGAGAGGCACATGGTTTGGCCCCATGGGAGCGACACGTCATGTTGCTGCTCAAGGTCTCCAAGGACAAACTGGCCCTCAAATTTGTCAAGAAAAGGGTGGGGGGCCGGGGATTTAGCTCAGTGGTTTCGCCACCTGCTGAGCAAGCGCAAGGACCCAAGTTCGATCCCTGGTACCAAAAAAAAAAAAAAAAGAATAGGGTGGGGACACACATCGCGCCAAGAGGAAGCTCAAGAAGCTGAGATGTCCTGGCTGCCAGGAAGGACTGAGCCTTCTCCTCCCTTTGTGTAACAAACCGTTATAGGAAAAAGAACAAACCAAACAACAAAACCCCACAAAACTTCTTCCATAAAAGCAGAGCAAAAATAAGTCCCAGTGGTCTTCAGAGGGTGGTCAGTTGCACAGGGAAACCCAGGCCAAAGGGAAGGGACTGAAAAGCATTTGCTGAATTCTTCCAGTGCTGGATACTAAGGCTAGGATGCCTCAATTTACTGGGGGGGGGGGGGCTTGTTAAATCCCCTATCCTGCAAGAAAAATGTAAACATAAAACTGTATTTTTGTGAGCAAATCTTTTATAAATTTCCCCACATGCTTTGTGAATGTTATATTTAAAAAAATATCGAACATTAGCATTTACATTGGCTTCTAATTTAAGTGACATTTCTCCGACTTGAAAAATTTTCTATCCACTTTTCATAGTCCAGCTTTCTACCTAATACTGCTATTTAGTTGCTCTTTGCTATGGAAGATGGTGAGAGGGACTCACCTTCTGAGGGCCCCATGCCCTGAAATGCTTCTCCTTGTGGAAAAAGGTTTGTACTGTCCACAGTTGGAGAGTGCTGTTCTTTTCAGGGAAGGCTGATGGGTCATTATGGGACTCAAAACTTGAACTTGACACTGACACCATACTGTTCCTAGGGAAACACTTATGACAATCTGCACTGGATCCTAAATAGTAATCATCTTTGAAAGCTTATATCAAGACAAGAGATTCATAAAAGGTTGAGCCTGGAAGGGATATTAAAATCATTTAGTATAAGTTCACATTTTTATTCTGGCAATAAGAGCTCTTGGGGGGAAAACCCCATATATTTTATACAGGTAAGGATACCAAAACCCAAAGAGGAAAGTGACAGGTCCAAGGTCTTGTTAGTGGCTTTCAACCTTGGCTGTATACCAAAACAATTGGGAAAGGTTTTATTTAACTTTATTATTATTATATGTTCGTCATATATAATAATCACATTCACCATAGGGAATTTGTACCTGTACATAATATATCTTAATTCTTCTTTTTTCCCATTCCCCTCCTCTCCCCATTTACACAAGCTTTGTTTCCATTTATTTCTTCTATTCTCTTTTTTTCCCTTTCTCTCCTCCCTCCCTTGTTTCCCTTCCCATTTGAACATGTTCTTCTTACAGGAAAGATTTTAAATAGTACTGATGCATTGGGCTCACTGCAGACAAATCCATCAATCTTTCTTGATCCAGGGCCTAGGTGCAGCACTTTTTAAGCTTTTTTTTTTTTTTAAAGCTCTTTTCTTGACTCAGTCTGGGTTGAGAACTACTGAGCTGGACAAAAACCCAAGTCCTAACCCTTTCCCAGGGTTATCAAAACCATGGGAACTTCTCACTCCTCTTCCCTGAGCCCACGGCAAACTTGACCAATGGATTACAGAACTCTTTCTTGGTGTTCCATGCCTATCCTCTTCTTGGATCATTATTCCTGATGGGTCAACCTGATTGGACTAGGAAATGCCTCACAGATTAGTAAAGCTCCCTCCATGTCTGTGGGGTTACGGAGGCCTGACTTTGGGTACTATATATGGTCCCTGGCCCCTTCCTCTGGCACTGTTCCTGGCTAGCTCCCATGAACCAAACTCTTTGCTCTGCCATGCCTTTCTGCCCTGCCATTTCTGCCTTGGAGCTAGCTGACCATGGACTGAATCCACTGAAACCATGAGACAAACCTCTGCTTCTTTAAACTGTGGATAAGGGTATTGTGTTCCAGCAATGGGGAAGCTAATACATACCTCTTCCTGAACACTGGGAGACAAACTGAAACCTAGCTCCTTAGGCACTGTATCTTCTTGTTTCCTTTAAACAAAAACACAGAAACTTTCTGAGAGTATTATTTTGGCAGTACTGAGACCGTACAGTCTCAGTCTAGTATACTCATCCATCAGCCCATTAGGGGTCCGTGGTACTCAACTGAGGTTCAGCTCTAGCTTAGATATCACTGCAAGCAACTTCTTCCCCGTGTACACAGATCAGAGTTGGGTGGATCTAGGTTTGAATGCTACACTGCTATTTACAAACTGTGATTCTCGGCAGTGTTTTTTGTGCCTCCGTTTTCTCATCTGTAAATATGAATCCTATGAAATTATCTCATGGGGCCATCTTTCTTGCCTCTTCTCTGGTATTACTCTCCAGCAAAACTGATACCTGGGCCCTCAGTCTTTTCTAGTCTTATCTGTCTGATTCCCAATCCTCTGATCCCCTAGATACTAACTTTTTCTAAGGAAGAAGCTCTGGATGAGAAGGAATCCTTAGGATAGAGTAAGGACACAGCAACAAACTCATGAAACTATAGTTATCTGATTCTTGACAAAGGAGCCAAAAACATATGTTGAAGAAAAGATAGTTTCTTTAGGAAACAGTGCTGGGAAAACTAGATATTCATGTGCAGAAGATCAAAACCAGATCCGTATCTTTCAGAAACCTTGTAAAAATATCAACTTAAAATGGATCAAAGACATAGATATAAGACCTGAAATTTTGAAACTTTTAGAAACATAGGGGAAATGTTTGAAGCCATAGAGACAGGTAAAGACTTCCTGAATAGGACTCCAATAGTACAGTAAGTAATAGTAAGACTCGCTGGGCATGGTGGGACATGTCTGTAATCCCAGAATTCCAGAGGCTGAGACAGGAGGATTGAGGTGAGTTTGAGGCCAGCCTGGGCTACAAAGTGAGTTCAAGGCCAGCTTGAACTATATAACTGCATAGCAAGACCCCATCTCAAAAACAAAACAAAACAAGACAAAACAAAACATATGGGACTACCTCAAATTAAAGTTTCTGCACAGCAAGGAAAACAGCTAACAGAGTAAAGAGATGGCCTCCAGAGTGGGAGAAAATCTTTATCGGCTACTCTTCTATGATAGATGATTAATATCTAGAAGAAATGGAGGAAGGGAAGGGAGCAGAGGGGAGGATGTAAAAAGAATTAAGGTGAGTTATGTACATGTACCAACTCCCCATGATGAATGTGATCACTACAAACTGCAAACATATACTAATAAAAATAAAATTAAAAAAATCTAAAATGTATTAAGAACTCAAAAAATAGCAAAAAAACCCCAAGCAAACAAACAAAAAAAACCAAATAGCCAGTCAGTACCTGGGCAAATTAACTGAATAAACATTTTTCAAAAGAAGAAGTACAAATGGTCAATTGGTGTATGAAAAAATGCTGAACATCTTTAGTCAGTAGGAAAATGCAATCAAAACTACACTGAGATTCCATCGCACCCCAGTCAAAAGGGCTATCACCAAAAGTACAAAAAACAATAAATTCTGGTAAGGATGTGGAGAAAAAGGAACCCTTCTACACTGCTAGTAGAAATATGTATCTGTATAATTCCTATGGAAATTAATATGGAGGTTCCTCAAAAAACAAAAAATGGAGCCACTATATGATCCAACTTTGCTGCTCCTGGGTATTTATCTGAAGGAAATGAAGTCAGCACACGATAGGGATAAATACATACCACATTTATTGCAGCACAATTCACAACAGCCAAGATATGGGAGCAGCCTAAGTATTCATCAAAAGATGAATGGATAAAGAAAATGTAGTATACACAATGGAGTATTATTCAACTGTAAAGAATGAAATTATGTCATTTGTAGAAAAAACAGATAGATCTGGAGGACATGATTAAATAAAAAAGTGAGACTCAGAAGAGACAAATATCACATGTTCTCCTTAATTTGTGGAGTCTAAAGAAAGATGACATGAAAGTAGAAGGGAGGTTATTATTAGACAAGAGGAAGGAATACAGGAAAGGGGAAGAGGAGTATAAAAAAGGGCAATGGAGAGGATATGATCAAAACAAATGCACTGAAACCTAATATTCTGTAAAATTAATAGGCATTAATAAAAATGTGTATTGTTTGAAAAAAAAAAAGTCCTTAGGGCTCACTATTCTGCACTTACTGCCTGTGTGGCTATCAGAGACAGTGACACTTTAGCACATTTTTCTCTTGGGTACTGTGTACTCCTATACATACATATATATAGATATATAGATATCTGTATCTATATATCTATATGAACTTGGCAGTCTTTTAATTTAGATTTTATGTAAATCAATTCTATTCAAAACTGAGAGCAAAAGATGTAAACTGCTGACCCGGATGCAAAATACACAAAAGAAAACAAAATCCCAAGTGCACCCAGCATCCTGAGCCACCACCTGGGGCCAGAGTGGAGCCTGAGTGATGTCTGGAAAATCCCTTCTTCCTGACAGAGATCAGGTTCCGTCAGGTCCTTGAGCAGGGCAAAGCCCTGGGGAGCTCTGGTCCTTAGTGCTGAAAATAAGGTTCCTTCCAGGCCCTCATCCTTCTTCCCCATGTCTTACCATCCCCTGCTTCCCCCACTGGTGTCTTCTGACCAACGCCATTTTCCAAGCCTTCTAAGATGCCCATTTCATGGTAAAGGAACTCCTCATGGCCTGACCTCCCCCAAAGGAACATGGCTTTCATTCTTAAAGAGTGGGACATCATTCTCCCCTGAGCTCAACAGTAGTCCCCCTGAACAAGACTACCACAGAGTACGTGTCACTTAACAGAAGTGCTTGTCATCTTCTTTCTCATCTGCTTCAATTTGTATCCATGGGTCTATAGATTTAATAGATTTAACTCAATCCTACTTATCTCACCAGTGTAGCCTCAGCTCTTGCTATTCTGTTTGCCCACATCCTCTGTTAAAAATCAAGCCAGATCAATTTACTTGGAGTTCCTCAAACACATCAAGCTGTCTGCTGCCTCAGTTCCTCATGAACTCCCTCTAGCCTTTGTTAGGAGAACTTCAGAATCATCTCTTATGAGGAAGAAACTGACTGAAAGCTGAGAAGACACAGATGATGTCATTTTGAAACCTGTGTCTCAAACCCCATACCCTGGGCTCTTCCTTACTAAGGTGTCACATCTGCCAAAGTGTGGCTTAGCACAGCATTGGGTCCACCAAGGTTTCTCTAGAGAATAGTATTCATATCACTTCATCCTAGAAGAAACTGTATGTCATTAAATCCAATGCTCATTATGATAAACCCAAAGACACAGTGGCTCATGGTGGCCCGAGAGTTAGTGGCACAACTGTCTGAGAGTTTCCTCTGTGAGACTTTAAGAGTTGACATTTCATCTCCAAGATGAATACAATAAGCACACAGATAACTACAATATGAGGTATTATATGGGAAATACAAAGTTTAAATTGGAAAGGCCAGGGATTTAGCTCAGTGGTTCTGCCCTCTGCCTTGCAAGCAAAAGGTCCCAAGTTTGATCCCCGGTACCAAAAAATCAAAAAACCAAAAAGTTCAAAGCGGAAAGAAGGTGAGAAGTCACAGCTTTAGGCTGGGATGGGGTATGAGCAGGAGGGTAATCAGGGTTGTGTAAAACAACTCTCAACCTTTTTGGTCTCAGGACTCCTTTATACTCTTAAGTGATCACGTATTCCAAAGAACTTTTTTGGGTAGCTGTAAGTAATGATATTAGAAATCAAAAAAGAACACTGAAAATATATATTGATACCATGTAAACTTAAAAATAACAAACCATTATACATTATCAAATTTTTATAAAAATATAAACTATATATTCCAAAACAAATATGAGAAGAGTGGAATTTGTTTTGCATTTCTGCCAATCACTAATCTTTGGTTTAATAGAAAACAGCTAGTTTGTCATGTTTATTGTTGCACTCACTCTCTTGAGATAGGTTGTTTTAGTGGAGGTCTTGGAAGAACCCTGGGCCTCATGCAGACATGTAGTTGGAAAAAGAGAGAATATTTTAATAGTCTTTTCAGATAATCATGGCTATTCTGCAATACATACAGAAAGCTGACAAGTGCGAGTTTCTTAAAAGTTAGCTATAGTGTAGAAGATAAAATCATACCAAATAAACTGAGTACTCTGTTGTGCCGAAGCTCACTGGTCTCTTTTACATTTAAGTGCATACTTCTGTTATAACATGCATTGGTCACTTGGCAATCACTGAATTAAAGAGACCTTCCAAATATTGTCGCATTTCATTACACAGTATCAAAAATCACTTGTTATCACCACTAGTCTCATCAGGTAAGAATGTAAGTATTGGGAAGCTGTCATGCTCACTGTAGCAGGTATAAGTTTTCCAAAATTCTGCTTTTCGCTCAGAATATTATTTCTTTTCCTGGAGGTGGATCACTTCATGAATTTTTAAAATTTCAATAATGTGTCTGTCAATTGTTCTTTCAAGCAAAAATGGGTTCTATGAGAAAAGCAGTTTGCTCAGGTCACAATTCAACTGTAGAGTGTTTTATGTACACTTCGCCTGTAGTCACATGGAACATAAAAAGATTTTTTGTTTTTGAAGGCTGAGATTATATAGTAAGGTTAATAATTTTTACTGCCTTTGTCAAGAACATTTTTGAGTGAAACTGGCTTAAAAAAAAAAAATGCAAGTGCATTGGTGCCACTGCTTCCAAAGGTGCTAAGTAAAGTGCCAGCAATTTGAGCCCGTGCGTTCAACTTCAGCATATCTGCCTCACAGTGAAAAGGTAATCAATGTCTGGGTGCTGCAAAAATACATGTGGCCTTGTGGTCCCCTCGAAGACTTTGCGGAACTCTTTTGAGAGGGGACCTGGCTTTGAGGACCAGTGGGAGATAATGGGTTGGGAAAGGGAGTCCTACTCTGACACAGTGAGATGAGGGAAGCGGTAACAAGTAAGGCACAGCCGAGGGGCAGCAGCAGGTGGTATGGCTGGAGGAGGAGGAAGGCAGAGGCAGATGAAGCTGAAAAGACACTGTGAAAGGCCTGGAATGCTTAGGTCCCACTTGGTTACATCAGAAGGGAAGAGGGGGTAGGTAGAGCGAGTGGTTCTTTGAGCTTTTACTTATGCAAAATTAAGGTGGCCATGTTTATATTCACTAGATACAAAACAAAAATAGTGTTGCTGCTTTGCTCATGGGGAATGAAAATGTGGTCAAGTGATCTGTTTTAAGAAACATGCTGCACTAATACTTCAGACAGTATTTATTTTGGAAGGAAAAAGAATGAGAACGCATGATGAGCATGGACTCTGAACCAAACACCATGCTCATCACTGTTCACATTCTCTGATTTACTCCTCACAACCGTTGGTATCACCATGAATTCAAGGCCAGCCTGAGCTACATAGTGAGCTCAAGACCAGCCTGAACTACATAGTGAGACTGTCTCAAAAAACCAAAACAAACAAACAATATTATTCTAATTTTAGATTAAAAATAGTACAATACAGAAAACCTTATAAATTGCCAATAAAACTCAAATATGCATTTCTGACATTAGAGAATTATTATAATTACCATGTTATGGAATGTCAAACATGAGTTATGTGTCCAGGTTTCAGGACAGAAACAACAGAACAAGATAATTTTATTCCTTTACAAGCAAAATTCGTTAAAATATCTTCAAATTAATGATTTAGAAAATATGCTCACTGATATTAAAGAAATGATCATCATTATGATAAACATGGCAAATTCCATGAGGTCCTAAATATATGGATCTTGTTGGTCTGCCATTTTTTGGAAGAAATTATTTCAATCCAAATCCTCAATATTTCTGACACAGCTGCACAGAGATATAATTATAGGAATTAAATTCTTTTATTGACAGATAAAATCTGCAATCATTATCTTTAATACAAAAATGTGAGCATCAGCCACTGTAAAAGTTGTTCTGTTGCAGTGCCAGACTTAACCAGTGTGCTTTACAATGTATCATGGTTATGCAAACACTTTTTTCCCTGACACTGTGGATTGTACCCAAGGCCTCTGCACGGAGCCACAAAATTTTAATGCAAGTCTCACTGAGTTGCCTGGGCTGGACTCAAACTTGGAATCCTCCTGTTTCAGCCTCCCAGAGTGCTGGGATTACAGGTGGCCCAGCACTAAGAAAGGTTTTTAATAATCAGATACTCCTTGATTTAGTAGGGTACTGGAATGGAACTGGCGTAAGACCAAGCAGATCCTAACTTTGCTAAAAATTACTCCTTTTCTGTGCATCCTGTGTCACACACTTGAACCAAATTGTAGACTTGTGTGTTAAGAGTTTTGGGAGACTGGAAAGTCCCCCAGTCTCTTGATGGGGCTGGAAGCTGGGCGCTATGAAGTAACTGATTTCCTTCCCTAAGTCTCAGCCATGTCAAGAAGAATCCCAATAGGGTAACTGCTGGTTATGTTACACTTTCTCTTTTCATGAATTCATTTAATAAATAATGTATCAACCTGATCCTACCAGAAGTCTCAGGCTGCCTGAAAAATGATCTTACTTGCTTTCACTTTGATGGCATTTTAAACATTAAAGGCTAAAGAGTACTTGGAAAATCCAACAAGTTGCAGTAGGATTTTGTGATTTTAGGTATGTCAAAGAAACTTTTTATACATAAAAGATATGTGTTCAGATAGAAAATTAAATAGCTTCTGATATCTAGACCAACAAAAGGTGAAATGAGATAAAACTGTTTATACTTATTATTGTGTGTAACACTGCTGTGAGCTGTGAGGCAGGATGAGATAGAAGGCAGTGTTTGGGAATGTGCCGTACTCCTGACAACCCTTCAGCCAGCCACGATCATCTGGCTTTTGCCCTGTCTGAAATTAGGATCCCTGGGAACCACAGCCCTGGCAGGAGGAGGTGCTATAAACTCTCCTGCAATGACCTCCCTGCCTTGGCCAGCTTCATCCCCTTACCTGTTACACACGAGGAAGTTCACACCAACTGCACTAGGAATGGATGATAGGCTATCTATTTGTACCAAACTCCATAATTAAATGTCCATTTAACAGGAGATAGGCTAGCAAAGAATTTGGGTATTTGTTACCTTACCAAGTGAAACATCCATATATCAAAAAGGAATGACTCCAAAGTGTTAAGAGTACACTGTCTTCCTCAGTCCATCCGGTCTTCAAAAATTTGTGTAGTTGAGTGAAAATCACTGCCTTTTTTCAAAGGGCACGATGTTGCTATGTACTTCTACATAAACAGGATAGCTGGAGACTGGGTTCATGGATGCCTTTGTGCAAATGTGAAAAGTGCATTCCTAATGTTTACCACAAACCCAACGAAGCCGATGATCTGTCTGCAGGTCCATCAGTTCTTCCACGGTTCTCCAGCTACACTGGCAGGCATACGCCCGTGTTCCTTTCTTCTCTACCAACTTGATCTTTAATCTGTGGAATTCTGGCATGTTGTTTCTGAGAAAAATAGGAAAGTTTTAGAACAGTGGTTTTGCTCAGTACTTAATGATGCCAAAAAAGGTTCTAATTGTTTGATTTTCTTATTTTTACAGTATCTGAACATCAAATGACCTTGGTCCCTCCACACTAACAGGAGAATACATGTTTTGGTGTTTTTTTCTGACATCAGTGCTTTTTAATGGCACTCAGCTAGGACTGTGTATTAAGGCTGCAGAGGAACATGATCATCCAAAGGGCTGAAGAATTACTGATTTGTCCTAGCAGAGATGACACGAATGAGAGCAGAGTGGGATGGTGTTACCTCCTACCTTGCACACTCACCTATGCCAGTTACCTACCCTATGGCAAGTGCAGGGAGCATGAGAGGCATAAAGGCACAGGCTTCAGATGGGTTAACTACAGAAAACTCACTCACAGAAAGAAAGTGCCTGGTATATCTGTACACTGAACTCATCTGTTTCAATGATTTCCTTATTTACTGGTATTATCAGCAACAAAATAAATGCCTATCCTGAAATGAATGTAATAATGTTGCTAGGGAGGAGGGGAAGGGGATGAAGAATTAAGATGTGTTCTCAACATGTGCCCGCCTCCCACAGGAATGTGATCATTATGTACTGCAAACATGTACTGAGAGAAAAGTAAAATTTGAAAAAAGTCAATAAGATTAAATAACTAAATTAAATATCAAGACCATCATAAAAATGATAGTAATTATTGAACTGGATGCCATTATAAGAAATATGTTACTATACATTTAGTTAAGGAAATCAATTATAATTTTTATAATTCATATACTGAGCTTATGTATACATTAAATGACATAGAAAAACAGACATAATTAAAAATGAAACAATTAAAAATATAAAGTGAAATGGTGAAAGATAGTATAAATAATGACGATATGGTGTTTTAGTCCTTGTAGAGATCACTGTAACAGAAGGTAGGCTCCCAAGTGCCCTCTAGTGGCCACCGGGCACCGCGTTCAGGACTATTCTGTACAAAATTCAGGCAGTTTACGATAGAGCCTAACAAAACCTTAGAGAACTCCTATGCCAAATGTCTGGGTTTAGGAAAATAAGACCCTGACCAACAAAATGACTTACTCTAAGGCTATGGTGAACTAGAGGAAGAAGTGAATAATCTGTTTTATCAGAAAAAAGAAAAATGCCAAAACTAAGTTGGTTAAATGAAGAAATGTCCTTTATTCAATCTACCATATATTTTGACAAACAATATTTGATGCATGACTGAATTCTTAATTAGAGACTTTAGGAAGAGGAATCATGAGTATCCAGGGAACTTTTTAACACATCTCAAATGCTTTTAAAGCTTAGACATTACTTCATTATTTTTCCTTAAAATACTTGACTTAATAGAAAAATAAAAGTGTCTTATTTAGCTATAATGGAGGTGGTCAACAATTATAGTTTATGTTTCTGTTCCAGAAAGTTTTAGAACTTGGCAAGGCCGGGATACACTAACTTCCTCCCTCTGTGAAGCACGAACAACAACTGCACAGCATTTCATGGTGTAACAGACGTGCAGACGGACAGCACTAAAGCTTGCTGTGTTCTATGGGACATTCAGTGAGTGGCACTCTGGAGACCTTTCAACTCGTCCTTCTGGTCACTGCCACTTCTGGTTTCCCTCGGTGATTAGTCCCCTTCTGCCTCATATTTCACCTTTCCTCCACTACCTTACCTGGAGTAGATCACATCCTTATTCTTAAAACCAAGCCAACAGATATGAAAAGCCTTCCATTTCCTAGTAAGCTCTCTCCCGTGCACAGGAGGTGGTCCTCTTCCTATCCAGGGCTCATTTTCCATCAGCATGCCAGACCCCCTCCTCACCCATCCCTGGCCACGTCCACACTCCCACTCAGAATATAAACCTTCGAGTGTCTCAACAAAATGATCCCAGCTTCCGCTGACAGTCTTCCAAATTGCATTTCCAGGTAATCCATTCATCTTTACATATTACATTTTCCTCCTCTGAGCTTCAGAAACAGTTTCAACAGCTCCCATAAATGAATGCAGGTTCTTCCCTTAAATTTGTTCTTACATTTCCTCAGTGGACTGTATCATAGTCCATCTACATAAACCGGACAGAAGCCTAGGGTTCATCCTAGATGATGTTTGGCTTTCACATTCCACAGGCAGGACTGCTTCTAAAATACATCTTTTCCTCTCTGTCCTTACTGCCATGCTTCAGATGCCTATTTCTTTCTCCCTGTACCACAACATCCTCTCATCAATACCCGTGATTCTGGACTAGCCTGGTTCCCATGTGGTACTCAGTTATCTTTTAATAATTCAAATCTATTCAGATCTCCCTCCTGATTAATAACCTCAATGGTGACTCACTGCCTGAAGAATTAAACCCAAACTCCCCAGCACAGCTTCCCTGGGTCTTTCTGATCTCTCTCAATGACTTTACCTCTTGCCCTTGTATCCAACGCTGTACAGTTTCAACTACTCGTTAGCTCCCCAAACATGTCATGTGGTCTCACTTCTCTGTGTCTTTATTATTTTTTATTTTTCATTAGTATGTTTGCAGTATGTGATGATCACATTCTTTGTGGGGAGTTGGCACATGAACACAACACACTTTAATTCTTTGTACATTACCTTGCTCTCCCCTCCCTCCTCTTTCATTCCCTCTATCTCTTGGTCCCCTTCCCGTCTGAGAAAGATCTGTCTCTCCACTTCCTGTTATCTACCTTTTATTTTGCTCTTTATTTATATTTTGGGTTTCTCATTTAAGTGAAACCACAAACCACACAATATTTAAGCTTGTGTGTCTGATATATTTCACTTAACATTATGGGCTCAAGGTACATCCATTTTCCCACAAATGATTCAAGTTTATCTTTTTTATGGCAGAGAAGTACTCCACTATGTGTAAATATCACATTGTCTTTATCTGTTGCTGGACATATAGGCTGGTTCCAAGATTTAGCTATTATGAACTGTGTTGCTAAAAGAATAGCACACCACATTCTAGGCAAATCCTATTTGACAGGAACACTCTTCAAGACTCTGAGAAGCATCCCCTCATGCTGCAGAGTGAAGGGCATCCACTCTGCGCTGTGATATCCTTTCTTTTAACCTAGCTCTACTGTCATATTGATGGCATGATGTTATCTCGTATCTCTTTCCCAGAACTATGGTTACTTAAAAGAAGGAACTCAGTCTTCTTCATTTTATGAATCCAGTACCTAAAAAAGCCACAACTAGGTTCTAAGTAATGTCTGGTGGATAAGGAAACACCACTAAGATCTACAAAATGAGCATAATACCAACAATTTACATCCTGATTGGGAAGACAGCCTAATTTTCTAGTTGTTCCTTTCTCTTATGTCCCAAACATATTCCAAGCATCTCCAGGGCTGAGATGGCATTTTCTACTGATTTAAATAATAACCACTTCTTTATCGTACTAATTAATAAATCTTCTAGTAGTCACTGTTTCATCTAAAGACATAAATATGTTTTCAGCCAGGCTGCCACAGACCTGGAGTAAAACAACAGGTGTTTTTTTTTTTTTTTTCAATGCAGTGCTAGAGACTGAATCCACAGCTTCATGAATGCTAGGCAAGCACTCTTCCACTGAGCTACACTCCAACCCCTAAATGGTGTTCTTGATGCCTATGACATTTATGAGGATCAACTAAGTCACCTATAAGCTGACTTTATGCCTGTATGCAAATCTTATTACCCTATGTTAGCTTTATAAAAATGTAAGGCTCCTCCCAAAATAAAATGTAAATGTCGGGGATTTAGCTCAGTGGTTCCGTTGCCTGACTCGCAAGCAGAAGGTCCTGAGTCTGATCCCCGGTACCAAAAGAAAAAAATGTAAGGTCCATCATGTGACATGAAGAGTACTAACCACTAACTAGATCAGCCAGAAGACAGAAAAAGCAGAATGAAATTGAAATTAAAAGCTAACCTTTCCAACTACTGAAATAAAAAGCAGGCTAAATAAGAGTAGGGGTTTAGGACCAGGATTTGGGGACTGTAATAAGCTTTATTTGGGATGGAAATTGTCAAACCCTGGAACTGTAGTTTTTCCATATATTTGTCTTCTTGAATATGTGTATGTGTGAATGAAAAGGATTCAGAGCTTTTGTAAGATTCTGAGTGGTTCTTGAGTTAAAAAAAAAAATCAAGAGAGATTCCAATAGGGTTACCTGAAATGACCATTTCACATTTTTCCTTCTTTTTGGTAGTGCTGGCGATCAAACCAAGGCCTCATATGCATGCTAAACACTAGTGTGTTCTACCTGAGCTACCCTCCAGCTGCCTCTTCTTTTCCTTTATTGAAAAGTACTGTAATATACTGGGATTACTTGTATCTCAAAACAATCTTTGTTTAGGCTTAGGTCTGGCAGACCAAAACACATGCTATAATGTATTTTATTAACGTTTAACTCTTAATAACAGAAATGTGAATGTATGGTACAAATACATTTTCACAACTTTGTAACACCTTAACAATGTTGTTCTGTAAGTGTATAAGAATGTACAAATTATAAAAACGAGTAAGCCACTATCCTGACCACAAGGAGGAACTGTAAAACAACCTAAGATCTTCAATTTTATATGACCTAAGTGCTATAAAGGTATGAAATGCTGAGGACACACAGGAAAGAAACAGTGCACTTCTAAGTTGAGAGAGTGGTGAGGGAACCATGGAAGATGCTTGATGAATTGTACCCTGAGGGACAGAGAAGGTTCAGGTAGGTGCAACAGTGGGGAGGTGTCCCAGCCAGCGGGGAGCTTGCACAGTCAGAGGGAATACTGGCACTGAGGACTGTAATGTAGCTAAGATCTTATGAGGGTGAAAGCATATTACAGGGGTGAAAAGCTGGACAGAGGCTGGATCCTGGTTGGTCTTGAATAGCATGCTATGGAATCTAGACTCTTCTGTGAGCAGGATAATGGGCAGGGGAAAAGCATACTCAGAGCTATGCTTTAATTCTGAGCAAGGAAAGAAAAGATTTTTAGGTACAAAAATCAGTGAAAAGGCTATTTGTATACTCAACAGACAGAGAAGAAGAAAGGAAAAGATGGATGAGAGAAATATTGAAGAGGCAGAGGTTACACAATCTGGCCAAGTCCACTAAGAGACAACACAGCAAAATAAAAAATGTAGTCCTTGGTACATTTTTCATGGAGTGATGTTCTTTAGAAACATACCTGAAAAACAAGTAATCACATGATTTGTCCCACAGATAGTCACTGTAGCTCACTACCCTGAAATCACAGGCTATACAACGTAGATGGTCACATGCTCTGTTCAGAGAAAAACAAATGTATATTAAAGATCATTGGTGTGCTTAAATATGAAAATATGGTGATTTACTCATAGAATATACCACATTTTATAGATTACTGAATAACAGAAAAGTACAGATTCATCTGATTATAGATGTTAAGGACGGTTTATATATCTAAACTTTCAGGTTAATTATTTTGTACACACCTAATATCTTGCATAGTGACACATGCATGCATATGTGTACATTACAGAGACATAAAATGGGGTTGTAGGTCTTTTAGTTAGATGATTTTCAAATTGTGTGTGAGGGAGGTCCTCACTGAAGCTAATTTTCTTCAAGTGTTGCCCTTCTTACTGAACTTTCTGTAGATTCCTCTGTCAAAGAATGTACTGAAATCAATGTCTCTTCCATAAACTACTTCACTGCTGAGATGGCATCTTACTTGTTTCCGTTTCCCCACTACTTGACATATACACATTCAATTCCTCACTTAAAAATTTTACTGGCACACTACTATGTGCTAGAGAGGTCCTTGTCTTCACGGAGCTTAGATTCTAGTGAGAGATGAACTAAAAAGCAACACTAATAGTAACTAAATTATATAGTATGTTAGAAGGTGAAAAATGCTATTAATGAAATACAGTGGTACCTTGGTTCATGAACTTCTTTCCACCATTTTGGCTGCAAATCAAAATGGATGAGAACTGAATCAAATTCAATGGTTAGGTTCAATGTTGATCTTATGTGGAAATTTGATTCTGGTTTGTGACCAGAATTGTGGAAAGAGTTAAGTCCAGGAACCAAGGTCCCACTGTAGTAAGTAGAGTAAGATAAAAACAAAACAAAACAAACAAACAAAAAAACTAGGAGGACCAGGAAGGGATGGGTCACAATTTTAAATTGTAGGGTGTTTACACAGGCTTCACTGAGAAGGCATATCTGAGTAATTTCATTAAAAACTACTCAGGGGTTAAGAGGAGGTCATGCTTAAGAAGGGAGAAAAGCCCAAGCTTGTGTGCTGATGACAAAGATGTAGGAAGAGCAAAATTCTGATGATGTCAGAGAGAGAGGCAGAGGTAGCCAGAATGATACTTGGCTTGTAACAGGCAATCAACAGCTGAGAAATAGAAGGGACAAATAATTCTCAAAGCATAATGATGCATGTATCAATAAGAACCTTAGGAGTAAAATGACAGAACACAGCAAATTAAAAAAGAATTATGGATCACTGCTGCAAATAATCTGATTTGTGTAACAATTATGATTTACTTTAAAGAAACATCCTCAATTGTTTTAAGTATTTAAAACCAGAATCAACAGAGATTTTCAATCATCTAAAAATTAAAAGGAAGTAATGAGTTTCTCAGATATCCTCCCCCACAAAAAGAGAGAAAAGATCAGTAATAGAGTGGAAAACATTTTCAACACATGGTCAAACATTTATAGTATGTAAAAAAGTGCTTACAAATGACAACAGAGAAAAAAAAATAAAAACGTAACCACACTAGTATAGGTAGTAAAATAATAGTAAAGAGCATGGATTCTGGGTACATAGCACCTGGATTCAAATGCTGATTCTAATATTTATTAGGTATGTAACTGTAAGTTACATTTTTATGACTTGGTTCTTCTGTCTGTAAAATGGGATAAATAAAAGAGTACATACCTCATAGAATTATTATGAGGATCTAACGAATTAATACTGCCAAAGTGCCTGGCAGAATGTCTGTTAAGGAGTTATATAAAGAATTAAAATTTAAAGCAATCATGAAATTTTCTTAATCAATTAAGTTAAAATTAGTACTTTCATATGTTAATATAATATTTTGAGAAAAACTTGCATCATTATTATTATTTGAGCTACAGGGGATTTAACTCATCAGTGTTCTATCCCTGAGGTATACTCCCACTGTTTTTTATTTTATTTTGAGACAAGGTCTTGCTAGGTTGCCCAGGCTGGCCTTGAATTTGTGATCCTCCTGCCTCAGTCTCCTAGTGGCTGGGATTAAAGACACGCACCACCTGGTAGCATTACAGTATTTTTGAAATTAAAGTTATACCTAGTACACTTGGACTAGCAATCCTGTTTTGGGAAATACTACATATTACTAAAAGCACCAATATATAAGAATATATTTATAAGAATTTTTTATTACAATATTGTTAAAGTGACCAAAAAAAAAAAAGATACTTCTTGAATATCTGTCAAAAAGGGGAAAGACTGAATAAGATGCAGTATATTTATGCTGTGGAATAGTAGTAGGCAGTTGATGAAGAAAGTTAGATTTACCTTCTGATCTGGAGGGATAGCCAAAGCAAGGTACATAGTAAAATACAGTATACCCCCATGAAATCACAGTTGAGAGTTCTCAGCCTCAGTTGTTCAGGATTTTTCCTTAGAACCTAACTGTTCATGGAAAATCCTGCAGTTTCTTGGAAACCACAAATATCCTCTGCAATTGTTTTTTGGTGGGAGATTTCCAAGTAGCCAATCCGAGAGTGTTATTCAGTTCTCCTTGCTGCTGATTGGGTGCTGTCCTATAACCCACCTCCACAGATGCACCAGCATTCCAACACTGTAGCAGGTATCTTGCGTGTAGTTATCTCCACTGTTCTCAGTTTTGTTCTTCTTAAAGCCCCAAGATCACTAACATATCACCAAAACACCCTGTACTTCTCAGGCTTCTGGCAATGAATCTCAGCACCAGAAGAAGTTTAAGACATTCCAGGAGAAATCTGAACTACTGGACTTGTTCTGGGAACTAAAAAGCTGTGCCACAGTAGCATAATAGGCATTTATAGGTTTTTCTCTGACCATATCAGAAATCTGCAGTTTTTCACAATTCACAGGTGCTCAACCTCTGTGAATTTCGGGGGTCTACTGTACACTACAGTTTGACCCTATTCTTGTAAAAACAATAAAAAACCTCTCTTGTATAGGTGGTTGTAAGTTATAAAGAAGATGGAGCAAAATGTAGAAGGTTATATAGTATGTAGCTAACACTGGTATAGCTTAGGAGTGGTGGAAATGAAGAAGGGGGAGAGAAATCATTACGTTTTTCTTTATATACTTTTCAATAGGCATATAATACTTCTGCAACAAAAAATAATAAAATAATAACAAGCCTGCTGTTAAAGAGTTTTTTCACTTATTTCCCTCCAAAATTCAGATGTTAACTTCAAAACTGAAAAATATTTTTTGCCTGAAAGTTTTTGAGAATGCATCCTTCATATTTCTAAAAATATTCATCATTATAATGACTAAACATTTAAAGTCTAGATGAGTTTCATAAGCAATTCTGAATTTTCTTTGAAATTGTTAGCAATTTAGGAAGTCATATTTGTACATACGGAGATTGAACCTAATGACAATGGTACACATTTGAACTCAGATTTTGAATGTACAAGTCAGGAAATGCAGAATGCTAGTTCCCAAAGCTACCATAACTTGCTTTCTTATGCATATGTAGTTTATTACACTATTGCATAAAGTGTTAACTTTAATTCCTTAATACACGTGTGCAATTCGGCTGAAATATTGCTGTTGTGGGAACTATAACTTAGAATTTCCTGACATTTTTTATGTGAAAAATCTCAACCACAATGTTAAGTACATTTTAATTTAATTTAAAATTTAGTAGTTTATTCAAATCTATTCACACTATGTTTTCCTACACTGTCCTATGAGAAAAATAAAACTGCAGCTAAGAAATCATTCCACTGCTACAATTCACTCTATTAGATCATAATTAGTACAAGTCTGTGGAATAATTCAGTCTTGCAAGTAGTTTAAGAAATAAGAGTAAAATTTAATTGGGTTGAAAATAATGTCTTGGTTTTATCTACACCACTTATTGATGCTACCACACTTCCAACTACTATTCTTTCTCCTTTTCACAAACCAGAAAATCTTTCTCCTTTCACACACTGGAAAAAGACTCAAATCTTTACACTGAAAAACATTCATCATTACTTACAAACCAGAGCTTTGTCCAGTAATCAAATAAATAAAACCAATAGGCAGAATAGACTCAATTTATGCCCTCAGCATGTGAAAAACTGTTCATTTTCAGAGCTTGCTTGGATGAGACTATATTTTATAAATTTATCCTAAGTTAAAAATGAATTTAACAAACATCACAGCTTAGCAGTACTCTTGTGACCTGGTGGCTGCATTATAAAATGGAGTTAAAAATTCTTGCTCCATGTGTACCCTGGGTCCTCCCATCCACCCCGAGGTGCAGGCAAACCAACAAGCATACATAAAAGTGCTCTGGATAATATAAAAAATTTACACATAAATTGTTTTATTTGCACTCAAATACATGTGTTTATCATTATATGTGCAAATTCTGTGTCCTGAAAGGGGCAGCTGATAGCTATCTCTGCTGGGTGAGGAAGGTCTGAATACACACATTCACCGGTGCAGATATACACAGATGGTATTTCCTATTGTAGTGTGTAGAAGGTAGGAATGGGGTTTGATAGATTCCGGCATCTTCATGCATCAATGCTATGTGATAGGACCCTTAGGCTATAGAAACAGGCTTTTTTTTTTTTTTTTTTTGGTGTTTTGAGACAGGGCCTTGCTATGTAGCCTAGGCTGGCCTCAAACTCACAGTGATCCTTCTGCCTTAGCCTCCAGTGTGCTGGGATTATAGGTGTGTTATTTTGTCTACTGAAATTCCATCTAAGATAATACTCCTCTATGGTAAAACTAAAAGTACACAAACAAAATATATTATATATAAGAAAATCTTTGGAAGTAAACCAGAATATACTTTTTAAAAGACCATATTTAAAATCAGCAACACCTATAAGTAATCATTGATACATATTTCCTGAGATAAAATGGAAACACCAGAATACAGGATTCTTGTTCTGAGACAGAACACAACAAGAGAGCAGGATGAGTCCACAGGCAAGACATAATAATGATGGCAAGCCAGGGTACCTGACATAGCTATCTTTTGCACCACAGGCATAGCTGTTGTGTACTGTATTATCTCATTTCATCCTCACAGTATCTCCATGAAATATGATCAGTTTTTATGGGTGAGGAAAGTGAAATTTTAGAAGATAATTACTCAAGGGTTGGCAGCTTGTGAGTGGCAGCATGACTAAAAACAAATGAGAAAAGTTCAAATGAATCTACAGTACATGAATTAAGCAGGTAAAACAGCAGGGGACATGGTAGGGGTGTCACTTTAGATAGGGAACAAATGCTAAAATACTCAAGAGGCTGAAAAGTATAAATGAAGGGCAGAAGATGACGAGTTTCCAGTGTAAGTGGAGTATCTGACCCAGGCTATAGTTGTAGATGAAGGAATTAAAGAGAAAAGAGAATGAATAAGGATAATAACTTGGTAAAGATAACAGCAAGTTCAGAAGTAATGTGAGACAATGGCACAGGAGAGAGGAAATACTTTAGGTGTGTTATTTTGAATATTGCATGTGGTGGAAATGGAAGTGGTAACTCTGAAAGTGTAGCTGTAGTTTGTGGGTGACTTGATAGAAACCTGGATTAGAGTTGGCATAGTTCTAGAAATGACTGGGACAAGTCCAACTGAGTTGGTCCAGGTAATTCAGGATTGATAACAACAAGACTACACTGTATTGCTATTTTTTTTTTTTTTAGAGAATCCTCCACACATGATCATTCAACTGCTGATCTATTCTTATCGATACCACTTGCAGCAGTCAGCACCCTAGTGGATTAGCCTGTTTGCTGCCTGGTGTTCCTGAGTAAGGCGTCCCAAACTCCCGATTTCACTTTGGTCCCATTGACTTTCCTTCTAGGCTTCCTAGGTTCTAAGCACCAGCACAATCCTCCACTAATGTCTTTTCAGATCCCACTTCCATTATTCATTGTAACAATCTTCCAGAAATATGGTATTTGCAATCATATAACCCAGTATTTTCTTCCTTAAAAAACCAACAGGAAATAAAAGTGTTTTAGAAATAAATGGAAAAAATAATCTTGGCAAATAGAGCTCTGCTAAAAAACAGAACCCAAAGTAGCAGGCCAGTAGAAAACTTTGTTCTAAGCCAGTTTTCCCCCTCTGCCTGGAAAGAGTGAAAGAGCAGGTTAGGGCGGGGGCGGAGAGAAGACAAAGAATGGTGGCATTCTGCTTTTGAAATGTGCAAAATCGAGTGACTATGCTTAAGGACTTTTTGGGTGATGCAGACCCATAGCTTCTCATGCTGCTTGGCCGTCAGTGGCTCAGGTATCATGCAAGCTGCACAGCCCCACTGCTTCATCTGCTTTACCACTCACTGGCTTCCACTGCCTGGAAGTTCATTCTCCCGCTGCCCTATCAACACCAAACTGGGACTTCAAGCGGGACTCAGAAAAGGGCATCAACACACAAACAACATATCCCTCACATCACAGCTTTCAATAGCTGTCTCCCAAGAAGAAACATGTCAACAAAGTGTTTTTCCTTTGGCTAATTATATACATCTGTCATTATACAACAGATTGATGTCAAGATGATAAGAACTGCCTTTTTAGCAACAGGGTATCAAGCTGTAAAAACCTAGTAAGAAAGTATAACGCATTTGTGATATCCCACCTCTGTGAAGTATGTGTTCCAATCCCATATGGAACTGTGCTTCCACCGAGGTACACTGGGCTGCAACTAGACGTGTTCAACAGATGGAGAAAAATGAAATTTCAATAAAAAAGAAATATGAGAAGCTAATTTAGCCACACTGACTCTTATATTCTTGTGATCAAATTGTATATTTTCCCTAGCAAGCCAGCAATTTCAAAGAAGTATTTATTACAGGATCACTGGTTTATTAGATATCACCTGTACATTCAGAAACACTCAAGGAGTTAAAATGAGTCACAGAAAAAAGTGTTTGCCAAATAATGTAAGGGACAAACACTAAAGACTATAACAGAACATAAATTTTGTAGAACTGTTCACACTTTTTAAAAAATATGACAGAAAATTATTTACAACAGCAATAATCTCCCATTTAATTTCCTTTATACTAAGGGGTCACAGACAATAAAAGTATCAAAGGTATTACTATTGGTCTTTCTCCTGAAGGCCAGCCAGTGCTTTGGTCTTCAATGTCACTATTGCTTAAATGGTAACAAAATCTACTAGATTATGCTCATAGTGTTTGTTTGCTCACTAGAGTGAATTCACTAAAGCAATCTCAACTTACCTTTTATGGGAGACTTGAAGAGAAGCTCTGACAGATGTGTCACCTGAAGATTTAGATTTTAATTTCTGCTAAAAAAAAAACACAATATAAGGCCAAGGGTAACTTAGGGAATTACAATATGAAAAGTAATATTCTTTATTTCATAACAAGAATATTTTAAAACTAACAAAACTTTTGGTGGCATTATTTGTTAAGTATCTGAAATGAAAACAATTATTAGAACCCTTTGAAAGCAACATAGATGTAGAATCCTCGAAGGAATTTGAAAATTACTATGCTAAAGTTTACTCCAGGAAATTGATATATGGCCATTATTAGCATGCTAAGATGAGTCACTTTATAATGCTTCAGTTAATACCAGAGTTAAACAATTTAATATGAAGGGCCTGCTATTTAAAACTGCAATCTGGAAAAATTCAACTGGGGAAAAAAAACCTCAGACTCATTTTTAAAGGCTGTGAATGGTACTTATCTGAACTAAAAATAAACTAACCAAACTCTTGTGTAACTTCAAGAATATTAATTTTGATTGAGTGGAATGGTATCAGCCACTAGATGTTCAAGAGAAATGTGGAGCTATTTAGAACCACACAGTAGTGCCTACATGGTTATATAACATCATCATCTCTAGGAAGCATTCATTTGTTATTAAGCATTTATCTGTGTTAACTGGTGTACGGTAGTGAACAACATAAACTAACCACATAATAGGACCACTGCCAAAGAGAGGAAGTGAGATGGAGAAAAGGCAGCTTAAACTATGCAGTGACATGTCTTCACTTTCTCTAGTGGGTGAGGAAGTTTGATGCAGGCAAAAACATTTCATTTTATTATTTCTCAAAGTCTTCTACTTGATGTTAAACAGAACTGGAAAAGTTTTTGATACATATCTAAAGGATAATAGTGTGTATGAGTCTTTTGTCTTGGGGAGCATGTTTCATGAAGCAACCAGGCTCATGATTGCGACTCTAAGCTGGCACACTGTGACATCTGTCCCTTGACTTTCTGGTGTGGGTCTGAGAGGAGGTTAAAAATGTACCAGACTGTGAGAGTAGAGGTGGGGTGAGGAGCAGGACTTTCAGGGCATAAGATGGCCCAGCAGGACAATGTGGGCAGGAACCATTAGTCACAGGCACTTCTTTTAGATTCTTTTTTGTTTTGGTACCGGGGATTGAACTTGGGACCTTGCGCTTGCAAGGCAGGCGCCAGAACCACTGAGCTAAATCCCCGGCCCATAGGCACTTCTTTTACTCACCCAGTGTTTACACAGACCTACTTTGTCTTGAAGGTTGGAAAACTGGATGTAATAACAAAAAGGAAACACACAGGAATGCACATTTATTTCTTCATAACCGTAAGAGCTTTTATTTCAATTTAGTGTGCTTTTTTTTTTTTTTTTTTTGGCAGTGCTAGGTATTAAATTCAGGGCCTTGCACATGCTGGGCAAGTGCTCTACTATATAACTATACCTGTGCCTCCCATGATATATCTTAAATCCAAACAAGATAAATTGTCTGTCTGAAATAACCTGAAGTGAAGATAATGTTTTATATACAGATAGGTATTAAAAAGATAGCCAAAAAAAGAAGAGAAAACTACTCAGAAGATTAGTAACAAAAACATGTCAGTTTCTGGTACTGTTACCATTACTAATCCAGCATTTATGATACATTAATTTGAGGTTTATGGAGTATACTACATGTATTTAACATGGCTCCTCTTGAGCTATTAATCAACTAGGCATTAGCTTGTTAATTTACCTCAGACGAACTGAAAATGTTAAATTTAGAGAAATTTAGATCCTAAAATCTATACCAGCTTTTTGATTTTGTCTGGCTGTCAAAATACAAGTGGCTCCTATCCATAACATTACCACTATTTTCTTTAGTGTTCTCTACCTTCAAAAACAAAAACAAAACTGAGCATGGTGATGTATACCTGTAATCCCAGTACTCAGGAGGCTGAGTGAGGCACATCTCTGTAGTTTAAGGTCAGCATAAGCTACATAGTTCAAGGCCAGCATGAACTATAGATCCAGTCTCAAAAAACTGAACCAAACCAAACCAAACCAAAAAAACTAGAACAAGTTCTTCTGGGTATTATACTTATTTTAAAGATTTTCTTTTTTATGGTCTTTGTAAACTAGACATCTATTTAGTCTCATTCTTCTAAATCTAAAAACTATATTTCACACACACCATGCCAATAAACAACATAATATACAGGAACATCTAAATGACAATCTCTTTGGAAAATAATTTGGCTATGTGTAGTGATAAGGTGAAGATGAACACACCTTATGACTTAAGAATTCCCCTTCTAGGTTTATGCATTCTAGAGAAAGAAACCCTTGCACATGGGTAAAAGATGACATGTAAAATTGTCTGATGAAACATGATTTGTCTAGTTTAACATAGATGGAAAGGATGGCAGTTACTTCTGGGAAAGGAGGCAGCAGAGTAAGATTTGGAGAGACCTTATACTATATCTTTAATTTAAAAAAAACCCATAGAAGCAGATATAGCAGAATATTAAGATATGTTTGGTATGGTGGCAGTTACAAGTTCAGGATATAGGTGGTTGCTTTATTGTTTATAAAATTTTCTTTTCCCAGTACTAGGGATTGAACCCAGGGCCTTTCAACTGCTAGTGAACATCCTCAATCCGTCTAAAAAAAATTCTGAGTTGTTCAGCCAGTCTCAAACTCACAATCCTCCTGCCTGAGCTTCTGGAGTAGCTGGATTATAGGTGTGGGCCACCACAACTGGCTATTTTATGAATTTTTTTTTATAAGTTAAAACAGAGAAACATTTAAAACAAGATAATAACTTAGACATTGGTTCCTAAAATAACTGCAGTGACATCCCAGCTGAGATGCTAAACACATTCCTGTAACAAAAGCTGTTTTTGGTCTTTTAGAAAGGTCTTTTTAGAGACTACAAATAAATACAAGTGACCAACTTAATCTGTGAATTGACTTTTACATTAACATCTTTTCCAATTTTTTATTCTTGATGAGAAATAAACACGGAAACACACCTTGAATTGAATATTTTACTTCCTCTACAATTCATTAAGCATAATAATTTAAGTAACTATATTTCTCAGAATTCAAAGGACTACAGATAGCTACTGTGCCTTCTTTAAATTTTAAGACTGCTCTCAATGTCTTGAGATGATGAAAAGTATTATTGCACATTTGTAACACTTCACTTACAAAAGGTTTTTTGTCAAAGTTGGGCTCTTCAAATATTTCATTAATAAGACTATCAAGATCATCTTCTTTTTCAAATGTTTCTGTTGATCTGAAAAGAAAAAACACACACAAAAACCTTGCCTGAAGCTTGAGCAAAAAGTGTCAGAAAAGTTTTGTTGAAAGTCTACCACTAGTATTGATAACAGAAAGATAAACATGATGCTTAAGTAACTGTTTTTCCTAAGGCAATTCATCAGTACAAATTCACACATATACTTTACTAATACATACTTTAAAATAAGACATAAACTCATATATTATGTTTGAGAGAAAATTGAAATTGTTCATTTCTAAGTTACATCGAACACTTATTCAGATAATACAAAATATGTAGAATTATAAATAGGACCTAATATAAACAAAGTGTTCCACTGTAAGTCAAATAACCATATCTCTTTATTAGAGGAGCCAAACAAAGGTCATATAATAAAATGACTGGAAAAAAAAGTGTCATATGTTCAAATATTTCAACTAACTATGTTCCACAGGCAGACACATCATTGGGTTAATACAAACGGTTCCCACACAGAATTTCTATCTAACAGCAAACACTGGCTGGGCGTGATGGTGCATGCCTGTAATCCCAGCACTTGGGAGGCTGAGTCAGGAGGATCACTTCGAGTTTGAGGCCAGCCAAGGCTACACAGTGAGCTCAAGGCCAGTCTGAACTACAAAGCAAGACTCTGTTTCAAAAAGCAACGCCCCCCCCAACAAAACCCAACCAAATAAAACCCAACCCCCCAAAAAAACCCCCCAAAACCAACACTCCCCAAACCACTAAGTATTTACTGGCTGCCAGGCAGGCACTGTCCCAAGGTTTTACATGAGGATATCTTTATTACCTCAATTTTTGGGTCAAGAAAAGGCACTGAGATTCAGAAGCTTGCCCAAGGTCATACCAATTGTGAGAGGAAAGGCTTGGAATCGAAAGTAGGACAGTCCACATACCTAACACTATATAAAACTGACTCTTTAGAATATATGTTGTAAATGCTGTGCATCAACTTCATAACTTCACTGGACTGTTAAATGATTTGCTTTTAGAAGACAGGTTTTTTTGGTCCAACTCTCTAATTTTAGGAACGTATTCTTACTCTGAAATTTCTTAATATCAGTAATGTAGCCCTTCTTCATTTCTGCTTGGAATAAAATAATTTAACCTGATACAAAAAAATCCAGAGACAGCTGCCTAATACTTTTCCATTCACCACAGGCTTTGCCTGTTTCCTCTCTTTTATCCTTAACGTTTTTCACTCTACACTGGCTTCTTCCCTTGCCTAGAAGTACACTCTAGACTTCTCAAACCAATCCAAACCTACAAAGAAACATAGTATACTCAAAAATTTCTTCCTCAAACAAAAATAAACCTAAAAGACAAACCATTCCAAAAAAACCTCTTGAAGCTGCCACCCTTTCTTACCAACTCAAGTGGTCTATAACCATTTTTTCTATTTCCTTACAAGTAGACTTGATTTATCACCAGTGGGTAACCCTGGCGGAGGGTTTCTCACCTTGGAATTATTATTTTGGGCCAGATAATTCTTTGAGGTGTGTGTGTGGGTGGTTGGGGGCTGTGGTACATCGCCAGATGTTCTACAGTATCCATGGTCTCTGCCCTCTGGATACCAGGAGCACATCTTTCACTGGGTGTAAATGTCTAAACATTCACATTTTAGTAGATGACTAAAAATGTCTGCACATTACCAAATGCCCTCTGGGTGCAAATTCACCAGCCCAGAGCTACTGACCTAGTTACTTAATCTCTCTGAACTTCAGATATTTTATCTATAAAAATGATATCTAGGTGACTACTAAAACTACTTCCAAGTATATTATATTGCTGGTTTCTATATCCCTCAATACAGTGAAACTCTTCCCTGAAAGGTCACTATTGTGCAAATCATTGCATTGCCATCTTTCTCTGTTCCAATCCACTTTTTCAGAAGCATCTGCTATTGTTGGAAGTTCTCTCTTCTTTGGTTCTGATGACATATTGTCTGGGTTCACCTCTCTCAGCGAATTCCACAATTTCAAGAGTCAAATGGACTCAAACTCTGCCAACCTAGTCAGTACTATCAGAGATCCAAATTTTAATATAAGATTCTAGTCTGTTATTAGGTCACACAATTTCATGGTATCTACACTTGCCTATACTATACTACAGTAATACTACTACTAAAAGAATGCCAGCATTTCACTGAAGCTTAAGTTTAGATTTACCATGTCCTGGTAGACTTGGCAGTATGACTTTGGAGGTACTTTTCAGACAGGGTCTTGCTACAAACCCAAGCTGGCCCTGAACTAAAAATCCCCCTGCCTCAGCCTCCTGCGTGGTGAGATTACAGGTATGCACAACCACACCTGGCTAAGTATTTTTAAGCCCTGATTTGGTCAGTGCAATGAGGATAGAGTAATAGTATTCACCTCATGAAGCTGTGAAGAGTAAATAAAACATAAAATAGCATATGAAAGAGATTCAATTAAAAGTTAGCTATTATTATTGTTGCTAATATCTAGGTTATGATATTATCTTTAAATATTCATCTGTCTCATCCTGTCCCACTTGATTACTCTTATAGTTTTACTCATGTCAGTCTTTTTAAAAAAAAAAACTCACGTATTTCTTGTTATCATTTTAAGCATTTCAACAAACTGCATGTTTTTACCTCTTACATTAGTAGGTAAGTCTGGTGAACTGGGTAGCAATGGAATTGTATCTGGGAAACTATACACACACATGCACACCAAACTATAGATGCAGCTATAAAGTTAGAAAGAAAAAAAAAAAGTTAAAAAGAATAACTTCTTCTGGATTGATCCAAAGCCAATTTCACAAGGTCTTTTCAAATATTATAGGCAAGAGGCAATTTCCAAAAGAGTCTAGCAAGGTATTGCTGAGCTCCCAAGTCATTCTGAAGAACAGGATGTAAACATTTTGGTTTTTTGAGGTCGAGGAGGAAATAACGAGGTGACCTAGTAAGTCCTATTAATGATTATATGGAAGAAAAGATTAGTAAATCTGAAAGGTGTTTTATTTATTTATTTATTTTGGTCAAAAACCAAAACCAAAAGACTAGAGGTAGTGTGTGCCTGTAGTCTCTGCTAGGAGGGAGACCAAGGCAAGAGGATAGCTTAAGCCTAGGAGTTCAAGGTCAGCCTGGGCAACACAGAGACTCTGTCTCAAAACAAAAACAAAACACCCAAAAGACTTTAGAAATGTCCCCGTGGATGTCTGGTATCTGCTGGGTCCCTTAACTCGAGGCCAGGGTAAAAAAGGAATCAGCTAGGCTGATTAATACAGATAATGTTCACAACAATTAACCCTTCTGTCATGAATCTAATCTCATTTAACTCTCTAGGTTTAAAAAAAAAAATCCAGGCCGACAGAATAGAACGTAGTATTTTTCTCCTTCCTTAACGAAGGGCCAGAGACTGGGCTGGGGAATGGGGTCAGAGGCAAGAGGATGTTCTCACGGGGTACGAGAACCGTTCTGCTAGACCCTGCCAGACCTGGGCCTCAGCGGTTGAAGCGAGGGGCGCCGAGCTGTGTCCCTGCCCGAGTAGGACTCTCCGAGGCCGAGTCGGCCTGCTCGGGATGATTCTGGGCCGCGGGAGCGACGCCGGGATGCTCGCGGACTGCGACTGAACGTGCGCTGCCCCAGCAGGCCCGGACCGGAGGGACTGAGGCCTAACACGGAGGAGCCCGGAGTTCGCGGTCACTTTCCTTTGGGGGCGGCGGCGGAGGGGCGGTTTGGGGTCTAGGGCAGGGCTTTACCAGGACGGTCCACCCCGCCCGCCCGTTAACCTGAGATTCTCTTTCGCCTGGGTTCGGTTCCAGTCGCTGCTCTGGGTGCCACCTCCGCCGCCGCCTTTGGGTCGCTGGTCCGTGTCCAGTCTCAGTGGGTCGGGTCTGAAAAACTTGGACTCGACTTCATCCAAGAGCTCATCCAAGCCCTTCGCCATCTTGAACCGTGACGTCTTTCCCCAGCTCCAGGGGCCGCGGCGCCGGGTGGTTTCCAGGGCAACTCGCGGACCCTCCGCGGGCGCTAGGGCCCACCTGACTCCGCGCATGCGCGAGCCGTGCGACAGGCCAGTACGCCGGCGAGCCGGAATCGTTGAGGGGCTCTCGTGGAGGCCGCGGTGGGTTCCCGAGGCCGGAGCTTTTCCGTGGCCTGCGCTCGGAGCGGCCGTGCCAATCTTGGACACCAGTTTTCTTCCAGTGGTATTTCATCCCATCTCTCCCTCCCGGGCCCAAGCTGTGACTACAAACACACTCTTTCTCCTTTCCTTATCTACTCCGTTTGGGTCCCCTTTCTTAAATTGGTTCAGCAGTTCATAAATTCTTTGGATTATCTGCTGAAGATCCGAGGGAATGCACTCCAAAAGAAAAACTCCTTGCAGCAAAACCGAAACTTGCCGTAGTCGGCAGGATTCGAACCTGCGCGGGGAGACCCCAATGGATTTCTAGTCCATCGCCTTAACCACTCGGCCACGACTACTGCTGATGTTAACTTTAGCAGGAACATTCCATGTAGACTGCGCAGAAGCGTCAGCTGCAGTAACAGGTGTCCGGATCCGGAGGAAAGACATTGGTAAGCTGTTCTGTCTGATCAGGACATGCTCCGGTGTTACAGCGTTAATCGTTCTAGTTATTCAAAGGACTCTTAGAACGTATCCCAGAACGTATCCCAGCTCCTTCTATTCCATCAGAAAAACGAACTCCCGGAGAGAGAAGGAGGAAGGTAGAGGAGAGAGGGACCGCGTGCGGGAGAGCCAGCGCCCGCCCTGCACCTTTGTACACCTGCCTGTTTGCACAGGGATGGAGCCATTTCTGTTGGGGAAGTGGGAACTGTAGGGCCGAAGATCAGGTCACTCCTTTTGGCGATCTTTTGAACGAACACCTCACAAGACACTCTTTTCACCCACTAGGAAACAAGATACTGTTACTTGCCGGTTTAAATTTACTGTGCATGGTGAGACAGCCCCATTGTGCCATAAAAGACATTACTTTGAAAAAGCGTAAGTCATGATACAAACATAAGCTACATTATTGTCAATAATGGTATTCTTATAAATAGTCTCTGTGGTCTAACCTGTGCTTTGAGTAGTATTTCTAGCGAGACTAGCAAAGAGGTTGGCCTTCCTCGAAACTCTGGAGATGGCTTGATCTAGATGTTTATTACCAGTTTCATTTATTTGGTTTGTTTTTTGCTTAAAATAACTTTAATGTCCCTGAAAGGCAGCGTGCAGTGCTAGAGCTAACAGTACCTACTCACTGGAACCCACCTTTAACTTTAACGATGAATTTGGGGAGCCAATTATTAAATGCAACAATTATTAAAATTAAATTATGTAAATTTATAATTATATTAAAACTAAGGTGGAACTAAGAAAGTCATCATATTCTAGTTATTTCATTCCATTTTACTATTTATGCTGCCGAGTTTATTTACATCTTTTGTACCTGAAATTATAATATAAAAGCGGTTGCTGTTGTGCATCTTTTCTTGCCTTCGTTTAGTGATGTTGCTTAGGAAGCTGGGTGTTAGCCGTGGTGGATGTATTTACAACAGGGAAATTGCTACAAAACATGGCTTTTAACCACTAAGAAAGAGCTGGTTGTCATTTATTAGCACACCACTAATGTTATTGGATCAATTTTGCGTATTTTTGGGAATGCAGCAGTTCCTTTCCTGTGAGGTTGCTCTGGTTATGCCCCCTGCAGCTTTGTTTTAGCTATTAGAATCCTGGTTTATCCGCTCATCAATTAGAAAAATGTTTTCCTAAGTTGCCTTGCCATGTAATTGTACCTGGAACTGGCCTCCAGCAGAAAACCAGGAAAAAGCCTCTTAAAAAGCTGCCCTTGCTGCTTGGTTCCAGGCAAGAAATGCATTGTTGCTGTCCCATTTGACAGGCTTACATTATTGATTTGATTTTTCTCTAGAAAAGATGAAATCTGAGGTGACAAGTACCAGTAAATTGAAAGAACCTCTTAGCTGGTAGATTTGCAATGAGCAATTGTGGAACTAGAAAAGAAAAAATGTTTCTAGTATTGTGTATTTTGTTTGTGTGAATTTTAGAAAAAATTGGAGCTTGTTCCCTCTTTCCTCCATTTTAATAAAAGACCATGTGAAGATTATCCAGTGTTTGCTATTTTGAAAATTTGGTTTACAGCTCTTTCAGCTCTTCAATGGATCTCCTGACTTTAATCATGCTTCTTTTTTTTGACTTGCCTCAAAGAGAAAAGACAAGTTCAGTGTCTACAAGGAAAAATGCCACATATCACAGAAGTGTGATGCAGATGTGCACAGCTGTGTGAGAAACTCGAAAATGATTAGCATATTATTAAAATCTCTAGATGCCAGGAGTGATACCAGGGAGCACTTCAGTGGACAAACTATGGCGGTGGATGTGCAAGATGAATCCTGACATGGCTTTCCAAGCTTCTATTACGTTCATGCAAGTGAGATTAGAAGATAATTTTAAAAAAATTCATGTGATATATTCCTTGTTTTCCAAAGTGAGAAATCTTTCTTATCTCTATAATTTTTAATGTGTGTAGACAATTTGTGAATCCTTGTTCCTTAAGTCTTTCTCAGTCTTAGGAAGCATGCTGAACATCAGATGTTTCAGAAAGGAGAACAGGTGAGTGCCTTCAGATACAATTATTAAACATGTAAAAGGAGTGTGCTACCTATTATTATACATACAGTGCTTAATATTCCAAGTGTTATGGTTTATATCTAAATGTCCTCCCGAAGCCTCATGCATTCATGAAGCTGGGGCTTTGGAGAGGTGATTAGATCATGGGGGTGTGATCCTCATCAGAGGATTAGTCCACTGAAGAGTTTATGAGGTGAAACCTGGTTGCTAGAGGTGGCTTGCTGGGGGCATGGCTTAGAAAGGTTTATCTCCTTCCTTCCTCCCTTGATCTCTCTCTGCTTACTGTCTGCCAGACTGTGAGCTGATTCTCCTCTGCCATGCTGCCCTGCCTTGGAGCCAGTCCACTGGACTGAAACCTCTACAAAGTTCGAGTCATAATAAACCTTACCTTCTTAGAGTTGTGGGTGTTGGACATTGTGTCTCAGACATCAGAAAGGAAGACACCAAAGAAGTATTTTAGGGAAAAGTTGTCCAAATTAAGAAAACAAAGCCCGTGTGCTTTTCAAAGTAACCAAAAACTGCTCTGAAGCTGCTTTTTAATAAATGAGTTAGAGGTGATGATACAGCTGGTTCTGTTGTCCCCTGTAGCTGCAGGCCAACCCCTGCAGTTACTGGGTGTTTTGTAATCTTCCTGGCTATTCCCATAATGAAGTGCAAGGCCTCTTTGAATTCCCATGTCCGTCCCCAGGTTTAATTTTCCCTGCCCTGCTGTTCTCCCGACACATCACAGGCCTGCTGAGTGAATACCTATGGCTGGGCAGTGACTTTGGTGTAAGGTGGTGTCCTCCTGGAACAGTCACAAGCCTCCTGCACCTGAGGCTTTGGAAGAAATGGAATAGCATTGCAGCAGCTCTAGTTCTTCTAAATTGTCTCTGAGTTGGGCCTCAATGTCATGTAGGTAAATTCAGTCCAGCACATGCAAAAGCTTTATTGGAATTTGTACATTCATCTCCCACAGCTGTGGAGAGTTTAGACTAACCACAACCCTCACTGGGATACTATCATCTCAGTAATTTGAAAAAAGACCAGGAGCCTGAAGGCTTGGAACATCTTGAGAAACCTCTGGCTCTGAAAAAATACATCATCACATGTGGGGGACACCACTTGCTGTATCATCGCAGAGAGTTTAAAAATGCTGAAATCAAGTATTTCTCTGGCATGATTTCAAATGGTTTGAGAAATCTGAGAACTTTTTTTTTCCTCACTGCAAAACAGATTCTTTCCTCTTCCATCAACCGTGTTGCTGTCAATGTGTCCATTGTTAGGTGCCAGAAATGAGCCCAGCCTCTAATGATAACAATGCCAGAGTTAACATAGCCACCAGGGGCTCTCTCAAGAATCTGTTAGGGTGTATTTTGATCCACAGACACGTTCTGAAGGCGTGCACCTCCTTAGTCTTTCTAGTCTCAGTACATTTCTCTTCAGCAGCTGGGATAAAACCTGTCACATTTTGCCAGATCTTCTCATGCTTTGGGGCCCCTCAGACACCATTTTTCATTGACCCTTGTGTCCATATGATAGGCCTTGGTTCAAAGTTGGTATTTGGGAAGCAGCTTCTGACAGCACAGAGGCCTAGGGAACTATAGCCATTTGTTTGAAAGGCTAAGATTCACAGATGTGCTATAAGAGTGCAGTATAATTTTGACTCCACCCCAAATAGATATTTTATCACCATCCATGTAGCGACAAACAACAGGTCAGTGTGTGGAGGCAAGTGCTAATGTATGTGCCTCAAACCATCAACCCTCTGAGGAGCCAGTAGGCTCTTTTGGTTCTAGTTTTGTGAACATGGCCCCCTCTTCCTCTGTGTTTCATATCATTTTTTGCTTTATGATTTTTAACCTTTAGACAATTAAACCGATTATAATGAAAGCAAAGTGAGGACCAAATTGGTGGAAATATCTCACAGGTCCAGGTCTAGATTTGATGCCTGTTAGTCTTCCTTTTCCCTCCACTGGCCATATTGCCCCCAAGGAGGAAGCCAGGGTTTTAAGCAGATCCATTTGCCCTATTCTTCAGTCACCATTCTGCCTGACAACGAATTGTTAGGGCATCAGTAAAGGTACCTGTTGGTATCTATCTTACTGTGAACTGCCCAAGGAATATTTGAAGACTAGGAAGGACTTTAGTGATTGTGTGTAAACCTTTCATTTTACAAATGAGGCAATTAAGGCCAGAGAGATGAAATCATTTAGTAATTATTATTCTTTGGAGAGTTTCATTGTACCATGCATTGGGTTATTTAACTTCATCATTATGCTAGTTATTTTGGCTAATACTATTTCTAGTGGATCTAAGATTGATCATAAAAGATTTATCATATAAATTTAATGCTAGATTGCCCTATTTTGGAATCTTTTTCAGGCTTGGTTTAACATACTAATAAAAAGATTTCCTTTCAACTTCAATTTCAATGGCCTGCACCACTCTGATACACCCACAGCTCTGTAGATTAATGACTATGACTAGATCTCATATTATATACGAGGACACAGCTTCTGAAAGACAAGGATTGTAAGTGATGCTGTGAATGAAGGGAACTAGCATTCCAGAACCATAAAACTGAATCCTTCCACAGCATGAACAGCATATTTTCTGGACTTTTTGTTTCTTTGTTCTGAAACTCCTATCATCTTTGACTACATGTGGCCAGGTTCTAGAAGGCACTTGTCATTTATGTGCCCTGCCTGTCTGTGGCTTCTGAGGCAGGATGAACCCACCAGCCCCTGAGCCAACCCGGGTCTTGCTCTTCCCCATCATAGCTAGATCTGCACCACCTAGGTCTGGTGAGCAAAATGCCACACTGCTGTCTTTTCCATGAGCCGCTGTGATGGTTTCTGTTCTCCTTTAGATCGAACTCCTTTTCTACTTGTGAGTTCTAACTTTCTCTGAACCTCAAACCCTTGTCCAAAGATGTAGCAGTTTCCTAGGGCTGTCATAACAAATCACGACTCAACAGAAATTTATTCTCTCAGTCCTGGAGGTTAGAAGTATGAAATGAATGTATAGGCAGGACCATATTCCCTCAGAGGGCTCTAAGGGAGAATATGCTCCTTGCCCCCTCCAGCCTCTGGTGGCTATTGGAATTCCTTGGTGTCCCTGGGCTTGTAGACATATCACTCCATGTGTTGTCTTCATGTTGGCTTCTGTGTGTATCTATTTTATAAGGATGTAAGTAACTGCATTTAGGGCCTCCTCAGATTATTCAGGAGAAGCTCCACTTTTAAAGATCCTTAGCTTCCATCTCATCTTCAAAGACTCTTTCCAAATAAGGTTATATTATAGGTTCCAAAGATTTGGTTTGTTTATCTTTTTGGGGGACATTTTGCAGCCTACCGTGAGGCCCCTGACAAACTCCTGGTCTTTGCTGGCTTCACTTCCAGGGCTCCTTGTTTCTTTTGGTTCTGACTAAGGCTGTGTTTCACTATGAATGAATTTGTCTGGAATCAAACTTACCCACTTAATTGTGAGTATCTCCACAGATCACACATTTTATTGCCTTTCTTAGGCCTCCGGGCCCAGTCTCTTAGGTGTAAATTCCAAACTAGACCAGACCCAAGCTTGCCTATAAATACTGTGATTTAGACTGATGGGTCTTTTCACAAGGTTGGGTCAGGTCTCCTGGCATAAGCTGTACTGCGATGGTTTCCATCCTCTTGTCTGGCATTAAGGTCTCTGCGTGCTTCATGGCACTAATTGTGTTGGTTGTAGTAGACTTAAGATCAGAATATAATTTTCTGAGTTCTTTATAGAAATTATTTTATTTCATCATTATAGGTGAAGAAATTGGGACAGAGAGGTAAAGTTATTTGCCCAGGGTCCTACACTCTAGGTTTTACAATTGGGCCTAACTGAAAAATTCATGTTCATTTTACCACCGTGCATTATAATTCATGTGTGTTTAAAATTAATTATCTTGTTATTTTATCTCTTCATTAAAAGAACAAAACTGAGGCAAGGGTAGGAATTAGCTTTGTTTGATTTTCTAATTATGTATGAGGACTTTGCAGACAGATTTACTTAATCAGACAATTTTTTTTTTCTGGGGATCAGCTCAGGGTTTGGGGCATGCTAAGAAAGCACTATACCACTGAGCTACATCCCTAGCCTGAAGACAACTTAATTCTTAAATTCTTATCTGAGGACCATTGGCACTTCTGTGCCCTCCTGTATCTGCACATTTGCTCATGTTGCTACTGCTTGACCCTGTGACCTTTTTTTGGGAAAATCTTATATATTATGATTTAGCTGAAATGCACTGTCACTAAATTCACTAAATCAGTGAAATTGGTCCACTCCTATCTTGAGTGTGCATATTACTTTATAACCAAATTTTCACACTTATTGTGAGTCACAGTTATTTCTAATGTCCCTTAGAGGATCATGTGATCTATAAGGATAGGGAGTAGGGTCATTTGAAGTGTATTTTCACATGCAGGAGAACCACAGTGAGTTTGAGGACAGACTGGGCTACATGGTGAGTTCCAGGCCAGCCTGAACTACATAGTGAGGCCTGTATCTAAAACAAAACAAAGCAAAAAAAACAAAACAAAAGATAAAGCAACCGTACCATTTCACATTTTCACCAACAATATACAAGGGCTCCATTTTTTCTGTATTCCTCAGAAATGCTGGAAATCATTTTTTTGGGGGAGGAGGGGGTTGGTTTGTTTTAATATACCCATCCTAATAGTTGTGAGATGGAATCTTGTAGTTTTTGTTTGCATTTTCATAAAGATACTGAGCATATGTTTATATGTTTGTTGGCCATTTGTATATTTCCTTTGGAAAAATAGCTATTCAGGTTCTTTGTACATTTTATGACTGGGTTGCCTTCTGGCCTCCAAAGTTTATGATAAAAAAGCTGCTGATAATTTTTTTAGGATTATTCATATGTGATATGTTATTTCTCGTTTGCTGCTTTCAAGATTCCTTGTCTTTTGAAAGTTTGTATATGTCTTCATGTGGGATCTTTTGAATTAATTTGACTGAAGTTTATCGAGCTTTTTGGATGTTTATATTGATGTCTTTGATCAAATTTTGAACATTTTCAGCAATTATCTCTTTAAATATTCTTTCTTCCCCTTTCTCTCTTCTTGTGACTTCCATAGTGCATATGATAGTCTACTTTAGGATGTTTCACGTGTCACTTTGTCTCTTAGTTTTTCTTCAATCTTTTTTCCTTCTGTTCTGCAGACTTCATCTATCTTCAAGGTTGCTGATTTCTTTTGCCTACTCAAATCTGCCTTTGAAAACCTCTATTGATATTTTAAATTCCAGTTATTAAACTTTTCAGCTCCACAATTTTTTGTTTCTTGTTAATTTTTTTTTCTTTATTAACATTTCCAATTTGTTTATACACCATTTTATTGATTTTCTTCACGTATTTCTTTTGTTCTTTGAATGTCTTTAAGATACTTGTTTTAAAGGCAGCTACTACTGTGGCAACAGCTGAAATTGACCAAAATTATCCCCACTTTACCATCCAGGCCTTCTGCTGGAAATTGTTAGCCTTAGCAGATGCTAGAGTTCCAATGCGTTAAATCAGACAGATTGTGCCAGTGCAACTTATTAACTAGGTGGGGAGATAGAATCCTGGTGCTTCTCATTCAGCCTTCTTCTCCAATCCACTTCTCATATATTTTAAATTCTGCTAGAAATAAAATAAATAAAAATAATCCTTGGTTAATCTGAGCTTTTCACACACACACACACACACACACACACATATATAAACTGTCTATGTAAATGATCAACTTTGGCTGGTTTTGTGTCAGTGACACCTATTCTGTTACCCCTGTAGAGGCAGGCTATTGGTATCTCTCAGATCAGCTGTGACCTTTGAAGGGTTAATGTTTGTCATTCTCAGAATTGTATGTACATGTATGTATATGACTGCATGTGTGCGAACATGCTTAACTTTTGTATATATGTGTGTGTATATATACACTATTTCTTGTATCAGTGCATGATGGGAAAATGAGAAAAATAACAGAATGGTATAGTTGTAGAATGAAACTTGATTTATAGCATGGTGGTTATGAGGCAGGCTTTGGACATAATCTTTCTGAGTTTAAAACCCAATTCATTTATTTGCTGGTTGTGCTATTTAATCTCTCTGTTTCTCTATTTTCCTGTCTGTAAAAATGGAAGCTAACGATAGTACCTCCACTATAAGACTATTATGAGGGTTAAATGAGTTGGTACATGCACAACACTCAAATACTCCCTGGTCAGAACCTGCCAGTGAAACACAGTAAGTACAGTATGACCAGTTTTTCTACCTTAGATATATACTCAAGAGATATAAATACATATATGTTTAAAAAGACAAATACTAGAATGTTCATTGTAGTAGGATTTATAATATCCCCAAATTTGAAGCTACCAAAATGCTCATCAAAAGTAGAAAGGATAAATTGCTATATATTTACATAATGGAATATTAAACTACAATGAAAATGAATGAACTATACATGTAATATGGATGAAACCCACAATGTAAAGTGAAAGAAAGTGCAGAAGAGTAAATACTGTGTGGTTTCATTTACCTAAGGTTCAAAACCAGGCAAAACCAGATCTATGATAATGACTATTCGAGTTTGAAGAATGACTAGAAAGTAGCATGAAAGAGATTTCTGGTGGGAGTGGTATGCTTTAAATGTATTTATTAATCACTAAATTTTTTAGTGTTATAAAGCTTAGCTTTTTCAGACTGTGTTGTCCTTAGAAAAAAGAAAGTCTCTTAAACTCTCCATTGCTAGGATGATTAACAGAGATAATGATCCTTGCCTTGAAGAGACATTAGGTATGATTGAGAACTGGTGCTGAGACGACATTTCATAAAGTGGTGCCAGCCTCTTTAATATCCAGCAGCATCTTTGGAGCAGTTTTTCATTGAAATAGGTAATTATAATGCATGCATCCCTTAGTTACAAAAACTTAAGGTCAGTAGACACCTAGGGGAGTATTAGCAAGGGGATTGTTTGTGGTCTGACAAAGGTGGTGGCCTCTCACCATAGTCTTTGGTGTAGACGGCTCCTGACTAAGAGTTGGGAAATTTTTCCAATGGCCCCTGGAAGGAAAAGGATAAGGTCTTCTCTTTTGAGGATTAATGTTGTTAGACAGTGATGTATTTTGGTGGACTGAAATAAAGTTTTCTGGAAAGATCATTAAAGGGCCTAGAATGGTTGGGCATGTCTTGCTTGGTGATCTGGATTCAGCAGTGGGACCAAGTCTGGGTCTCATGCATTGGGAAGGGGTAATTCCTTCCTAGCAAATGGCTGAGGCAGGACTCTTCCAGACCAGTCAGCTTGGCACAATCACATACTCAAGAATGACAACTGAGCAAATGCAATGACTTAGAAGTGTAAGGAGGTACAGTTAAGACCTGTGAACAACAAGTCCTCCATAACGGAGATAGCTACTGGGCAGGGCTGGACCAATGTTTAGTATGCATATTGTGGTGGCTACCAAAGCAGTGGTGCTGGGTCAATTGTCCTTTCTGGTTATTTCTCTTACCTGGTATTTGGTAATACAATTAACTCTTTACAACTGAGAAAGTCCCTAGATACGGGGCTTTGTGAGGGTAGACCTCAAGGAAGAAACGCTAGACTTCCTTCTTGCAAGGTCCTTTCACAAGAAAAATAAAATAAAGGAACTATTTGTACTTTGAGTTGGTGAAGCATGCTCCTGCTTAAAACAAAAAGCTCTCATTTATTGAGCACGTATCATGTGGCTGGCATGGAGACAACTCTTGTCTACCCAAATTGTTTTGTCCTTCCTAGACATGTGACTGGACTACATTTCCTGGCTCCTTTGCATTAGATGTGTCCCTGTGACCACATTCAGAGCAGAAATACAGTGTGGCATTTCTGGGCTTGGGTCCAGGATGATAGAAGAATCTCTTCCATGCTTTCTTCCCCCCTTACTGACTGGAACCCCATAGTCATCCAGCTCTGACCAGAAAGGTGCTAGCAATGTCCTAGGGAGAAAGAGCAACACAAAGGAAGGAACCTGGATATCTGAATGATCATGTGGAGCAGGGCTTCCTCTTACTCTAGACTGCTCCTCCTGATGCTGTTATGTGAGGAAAAATAAGCTGCTTTTTTTTTTGTGCTGGGGATTGAATTCAGGTACTTGCACTTGCGAGGCAGGCAGCAGCACCACTGAGCTAGATCCTGGGCCCAAGCTTCTTTATCTTTTAGCTTGCATTTTTCCAACTTTAATGGATCTAAGAATCATGGGGAGATCTTGTGAAAGTGCAAATCCTGATTCAAGGGGACATCCTGATTCAAGGGGACTTGAGTGGAAGCTTGGGATTTTGCATCTCTAACAGGTCCCTCAGTGATATTAATACGTGTCTAGGATTAATAGATTAAGTTCTTCCTTTAGGAATTCTGACTGAATTGGGGAGAGGCGGGTCTAGGAATTTGGTGCCAAGAAACCAAACCAAACAAACCCCTAAATATCCCAATACCAAAACTCTCCTCAGGTAATTCCAATCTATACCAGGATTGAGACCCAATGGATGGCAGGAACTTATTCTGAGGATGCAAGGATCCAGTTCCTTTCCTGGTGCCCTTCGGCGGAGTGCATGGTTCTGTTTAGCTCTTCTGAATAGCCTTGTCATTTTATCCTCTCATTAACCACTTATGGATAATGCTTTTCGTTGCTTGTCTGCCACTGCTGGGAGCACTTGTCTTCTTAAACTTCATTTCAGCCAGAAATTTCTTGTTCGACATCTTGTTTGACATCTTGTTTAGATACTGAGTTTTATCTTTGAACAAAATAATTCAAGATGATGATGTGTAGAGAAGGTGAATGTTGGCTCTTCCCAAAATCTGTCTTTAGGGACCACATATTGAGCATTTAATCTCAGACATTGCAGCAGTAGTCTAACTTGAGGCATCAGTCATCAGATAGACAGCTGCTCACTGTTGCTAAGATAGATGATGTAATAATTAAACAATTATTTATGCAATCAGTTTAACCTGAAGGTTCCAAAGCCTTAAGAACATCTGTTAGCAATTTGTTAGTTAACACAACATCGTTTTGCGTTTATTAAGTGTTGATAATGTACAAGGTGTTCTACAGAATGTAATACTTGCTCAGAGACAAGGAGAGAGGGCAAATGTATCCCAACAGAGAGGAGAAGAAGAGGTTTATAACAGTTAGGGATGATTCCTAAAGCTCTCTTCTATCTAGCTTAGTTGGAACTTTATGATTTTGGAAAAAGGCTATCATTTGTATAAATTGTCTGTAGTTTACAAAATGTCTTTAGATCTTCTAATTTAATCTTCACTTTAGCCCTGTTGCATTGTTATTCAGTCAGCAGCAAGCAATAGAAAAATCTGATCCAAATTGTGTTAAGCAATACAGAAAGATATAATTGCCTCAATTCTAAGTCTCTCTCCTCTCCTAGTGACCTGCAATGACTTGTTGGTTCCTGAACCGATTAGTAGCCAGAAGAGTAGGAGTATTATTTTTGGTATTACTGTTTAGATCTATCCCTGGAGTTGAGAGTGGAGTCAGTTTCTCCTGGATTGTGTGGAGGCAAGGGGATGAATGAACAAAGTCAGTACTTTGTAGGAAAGAAGTAAGGGAGAACAGATGTTGGGAGCCCTCAACAAAGTCTATTCCAAGTATATGGTACTAATTTACAGAGGGAAAACCCTAGGGGTTATGAACATTAAATAACTACCCAAGGATTCACTGTTAGGTGGTGGTAGAATGGAGGATTCTAATTATAAATCTGTGGCCTACTTTAGAGATAATTCCAACCCAGACAAGAAGTGAAAAAGGGTTGTCTGCAGAATTTCATTCTTCTATGCCTCGTCTCTCATCCACTTTACCTTATTATATAGGGAAGAAAGAACCTTCAGTAGTGTGAAAATATGTTTCTGCACTATCATGAACTCTAGAACATTAAGAATATTATTTAATTTCTTTGGGCTTCAGTTCTTCAACAAAGGGAGTAGAACAACTGTTTGCTAAACAACTAAGTTTTGTTAGTTTCATGACTCTTTCCTTTCTCCTCTCTCCCTTATTAATGGTTTCAAAAATTTCTGAGTCATGGTTAAAGTGTGTATCTTATCAATGAGCCAGCATGAGTATGTCCATCCCCCCATTAAATTTCATTCACTCTTCTAGTATAATGTAGCATAGTCTATTTTATATTGTTATGGTTTAGATCTGAAATGAACCACAAAGCCTCATGTGTTTGTAAGGTGACTGGATTATGGGGGCAGTATAGATGACTTGCTGTTTAGGAGGTGGAGTCTGTTCAGAAGAGGCAGGTCACTGTGGGGGAGGGTGACCTGAAAGGGTGTAGTTCCTTCCCCTTCCCTTGGTCCTAAGGTGGGTCTTTGGAAGAGACAAGTCATTGGGGCTGTGACTAGAAGGGTGTGTATCTTCCTCCCTGTATCATTCTTTCTCTGTTTCCTGGCTGCCATGAAGTGAGCAGCCTTCTTGTGCCCAGGCCCTTCCACTGTGCCACGTCTGCGTGGAGCCAGCTGATCATGCCAGGACCAAAACTTCTAAAATATGAGCCAAAATAAATCTCTCCTGCTTTAAAATGAGGATGTCACGTATTTTGTCCCAGCAACAAGAAAAGCGACTAAGGCATATATATATCTTATTCTATCTCATCCTTTTCATTTTATTTTTAAATGTTCTGGAGAACAAATACTTTGATTTAATGACCCTTCTTTAGATTTCCCACTCTTAGTAAAGCTTTTATGGTCAAACTTTAGCTGGCTCTTTGGAGTTTGGACTTGGCAAGTCTATTTACCTCCACCTCCTCACCCACCACCCACAACCCAGGAAAGTTTTCCAGTAATATTTCATGTCCTGGAAACCTTAGAACCTGCTTTCCCCTCTGACAGTTAGATACACTGACATTCAGCTCTCCCGTGTGCTAACAATCTTTGTGCTGCCCATTTCTCTGCAGCCTAGGCTATTATGAAATCCACAGGGCGGACTTGGTTGGATTGTTATAGGGCCTTCAGTCACAGTGGAGTCTCTTCATTTCTGACACCAATATGCCATAAATGAACCAGAGCTCTTTTCTACAACAGAAACAACAGACTAGAGTATCACAAAAAGTGGGCCACTTCTTTTTTTAGACTTCTCTCTTTGCCCTTTCTTCCCTCTTCTCCCCTCTCTGCCCTGTGTTCTCCTCCAACCTCACTCAGAGTGAGGTGCTCAAGTCCCAGACAGAGCAATGATTTGTGCCACTTACATTCTAAACCCCATAACCATGAAAGTCAATATTGGCTCTACCTGTGAAAGTGTAGCTTTGCCCAGAATGGATGAAATGATGGATTCATGCAAGTTCACCAGCAAACTTCACCCCTAGAAATCAAGTCCAGCCTAGCTCTTCATAAGTACATAAATCATTTTAGGGAAGGTGAAAGTTCATTTGGCCCACTATTTCTCCTCTGTTTTGGTTTATCTTAATCCAGTTTTGCTATTTTTTTCACCACACCCTCAATCTTCTCTGTCTCCGAAAGAAGTATAATGCCCCTCCTCAACTTTTACAAACTCTGTTAGAACCACTTTCTTCAATAACTTGTTCCATATGTTGTATACATGACTTCCATCGGGACTCCCTGCCCCTCTGCTTCCTCATTTTTGTATGGCATCCATCAGTGTTTGAATCATTGTAAATAAAAATGGAAAATACCCTCTAGTTCCACCCCAGTGGGACACTTCTCCTTGGAGTGTTCAGAATGCTGCATAATTTAAAAAGTTCTGTGGGGTTTTTGGAAGTTTTTCTACACAGTGAGAAACAGCTGGTCTGCCTTGATGATGCTCTGCTTTCCTTTGAAAGCCCCATAGGGCTTGGATGCTGCTTCCCTTTCCTGCTCAGGGCACTGCTTCCTGGGACAAGGGACAAAAACACCACTCTTCCTTAGGTCCAAGGAAAACTAAGTAGACAGAGGATAGATACTCACTGGTTTTCCAGTCAATAAAAATAGAAATGTCTATTTAAGTCCTTAGACTACTTTGGTCTTTTTTTTTTCCCTCTTCAGTGCTGGGATCAAATGGAGGGCCTTGTGTATGCCAGACAAGTGCTCTACCACTGAGCTAAAACCCCAGTCTCTTAGCCTACTGTTAAACAGGTCTTTATTTTATTTTTCCACTACTGAATTGTAGATTTTGGAGATTAACTTCACATTAGATATATAGTTTATGAATATTTTCTCCAATTCCTTGGGTTGCTTTTTTACTGTGTAGATTGTATTCCTTCCTGTTCAGAAGATTTTTAGTCTGATGTAACCCCATTTGTTTGTTTTTGTAGCCTTGCTTTTGGTATCATATCTATGAAATCATTTCAAGACTAATAACATGAAGCCTTTTCTCCCATGTTTTCTTCTAGGAGTTTTACAATTTCAGGCTATAGATTTAAATTTTTAATTCATTTAGAGTCAATTGCCTATATATGGTATAAGGGTCCAGACTCCAAACAAGACTTACAGATTAACAAGTTTTATAAAAAAGTGCTCACTGTCACTAATCATCAGGAAATGCAAATTAAAACCACAATGAGATATCATCTCTTAACATACTCAGGTTGTTAACGAAAGAAAAAACAAACAAACAAACAGAAGACAAGTCTCATACTTGTCAAGGTGGCTATTATTAAAAAATTAGAAAGTAACAAATGGTGAGAATATGGACAAATTGGAAGCCCTCTACACTGTAGATGGGAATATGAAATGGTGCAGCTGCCAAGGAAGATGGTATGGAGTGCCTTAAAAAATTCAAAATAGAAAGGACAAGAAAAAAAGTGAAAATAAAAGGAAAAAATGGAAACAGAGCTTTTGTATAGGGAGAGGAGGGGCATCAAGGGGAGAGAGATGGGAAAAAAAAGAAGAGGCAGATATATCATATACAGGTGCAAATTCCCTATGATGAGTATTATCATGTATATCTAAAAGCTTCAAAAAAATAAAGCAAGCAAACAAGGAAAAAAACAACTGCCATATTTTCTAGCAATCCCACTTCTGGGTACTTATCCAAAGGAATTAAAACCAGGATATTGAAGAGACTTCAATACTCCCATGTTCACTGCAGCACTATTTTTTTTTTGGTACCAGGGATGCAGCACTGTTTACGATGGACAAGATGTGGAAACAACTGAAGTGTCCATTGTGAAATGAATGGATAAAGAAAATGTAGGGTTTACATACAGTGGACAACTATCCATCCTTAAGAAGGAAATTCTACAATGTGCAGCAACATGGATAAATCTTGAGGACATTATGCTAGGTAAAATAAGCAAAGCACAGAAAGATAAATAAATATTACAGAATTCCACTAATGTGAGGCATCTAAAATAGTCAAATTCAAAAAGTTAAAGAATAGAACGGTAGTTTCCAGGGACTGGGGAGAGAGGGAAATGGGGTTACTAATCAATAAGCATAGAAGTTCACTTAAGCAAGATGAATAAACTCTAAGATCTGTGGCACAACATTGCACCTATAGTCAACAATAATGTTTGGTGCACTTAAAAATTGTTAAAAGGGTAGGGCATGTTAAGTGTTCTTACCACAATAGAACAAATGAAAACAAACGAACAAACAAAAAGATGTCACTGAGTTTGCACTTCAGGTCCAAATGCCCATCTAGCCCTATTCTTTTTTTTTTTTGTATTAAATTCTTTTATTGATACATTGTAGGTATACAACACAATTACATTTCTCATTGGGAATTGTACCTCTACATAATGCATCTTGGTTCTTATTTTTCCCCATTCCTAGCCCTCCCTTCACGCCCTCCACCCTTCCCTATTTACAAAGACTTTATTTCCATTTTTTCCAT
>NW_004624763.1:2638904-2680287 GCF_000247695.1 Heterocephalus glaber
ACTGGGGATCGAACTTGGGTTCTTGTGCTTGCGAGGCAGGCGCCAGAACCACTGAGCTAAATCCCCGGCCCCCTAATCAAGGTATTTTCTGTTAGGTGTTAGTCAAAACCAGTCTGGTTGAAGGAGCTCACATTAAAGTAAATGCAAAGCCAATGCTGTTAACCTTCCCATTGCTATTTGCATGTTGAACAAGAAGGAAAATTCATGAGGGGATAAAAAATCTAACATTAGAATTTCAGCATAGAATTTTTGGCAGATGAACCTCATGTTCTGTCCTGTTGTAGCCAGGCTGTCTAGGCTGGGGATGAGGCAGGGGAGTTTTTAAGAAGATTCCAGGTACTCTGCTTCTCTCCTTAGAGGGGTCCTCTTCTAATGCCCTCTGTAGTTCGAAGGACTTTTTCCTTCTGTTGACATTGCGTTGTCACCAATGTGACTCCTAGACATTCTCTGTAAGTTTTATAACCAGGATGGCAGATGTATAAAAATGATACTCAGTTTGAAAGATATGTGGAAACAACACAAAATAAAACACTACCACTTGCATTATTCCTACAGCACCAACTAAAAGTCATTGCTATTCTTAGCCTCTTCTTAAAATGACCAGTAGGGGGCACTGCAGGGTGAGATTCCCAACACTTCCCTGATCTCCCATCCATAAAAACTTATTAGGAGACAAAGTATGGACTATAATACACCTATTTTAACTACAGTGGATTTTAGCCACAATAATACTTTCTAGGAGATTGATTATAAATTTAAAATCTCAGTTGTTCTTTTGATATGATTAGCTAAAGAAGAAATTTTTAGCATGAAGAATGTAGGATATATTCTGACTGGCTTTAACAAGGCTGGGAAGTACGGAACTCCAATGACTGTCCCTGGAAAAATGGTTCAGATGTGACCATTGTGACTATGATGCATTTGAATAGGGCACTGAAGGAAGGTCTGGCAGCCTTAGATTAGGGGATGTAGGGGAGCCAGCAACATGAAAGCCAAGTGTTTTATAATGACAGGAAGCAGCTATCTTCTCCGCTGATTGGGATGTTTTATTGGATGCTGGGCATTTGAACTTAAAGCCAGCAGCAAGTTTATTATAAAATCAGATGAAGAGGGGAAAAATAGTTCTTTTTTCAAGGAATAGAAATTGAGGTGCCTAGGGAGAATAAAGAGCAAACAAATTACAGGTTTTAAAAAACAGATATGAAAGCAAAAATCCAAGGCAGAATTTGAAGCTGAGGCTTTAAAATTTATTTTGTTTATTTTTTGAGGCTTTTAAATTTAAAACAAAATTATTTTTGAACCAGGGAATATACTCATGTGATACATATCAAAATGTTCAAATAGGTTTATGATTAGTTTCCTGTACCTATCTAGCTGGCAGTTTCCCCTTCCCATGGCTTTCTAGAGTCACCACACACACACACACACACACACACACACACACACACACACGCGCGCGCGTGCACATGTTCCTATGAATTACATATCATCTAGATTTTATTTGTTTCTTTTCTTTTTGAGATAAGGTCTCACTAAGTTGCCTGGGCAGGACTCTATCTAGAATTATAGGCAAATGCCACTACCCTGAGATCTGATTGTTTTCAGTGTGACTATAGCTTTGAGAAATTTCTGTTTTCATTTAAAAATATTTCTTTATGTTCTTTTTTTCTTTTACTTTTTTTCCATTGCCCATGGATAGGCTTCAGGGAAATTTTCAACTTTTCCCTGCTACAGACAAGGACTTGATGGACATGTTATACAGAATGCCAGAGCTGTAAGTCTTCCATAGCTGTCAACAGCATCAGGCTGCTTCTTGGGAGTTGTTTGGAGAGGGAGCAATGACAGGAACCTCAGAAGGTCTTTGTACACACAACCGACCCAAGATCGTGAAAGTCTATGAATCTATGACCTCAGCTCTAACAAAATGTAGTTATAATGTTTAGAGTTTTACTCGTATCCCAGTCTTGCAGTATAGATCCTGAGGAACTGTCTGATTGCCATTGTTCCTTTGCTTTGTCTGTATCCCAAGTTACTAATCTGTAAAATCAGAAAGATGGACTACAAGTTGTTTTCCTAGTTTTTATTAAGCCAAGTACTTAAAAAAATAAAAAAAGAAAGAAGAGAAAACAAGAGACTTAGGAGGAACTCTAATAAAGGCAAAGGAATGGTATGGTTATTTAGTTTCTTTTTTATTTCTTGGTAAATAGTTTTTTGTAGGACCTCTAAAGTACTCCTGAGAAGTTGTAGGAATTCATTAAGAACTATGTGAAAAGAAATAGGCAGAAGCTGGATGATTTTCTGTCCACGTCTGCGACAACATTATAATAATGGCTGTTACCATGATTCACAGGGGTAGAAGGCTCCGTTGAGATTTGACCACCTACTAGCTTCTATTTGAATTATGAAATTAGAGTCTTCCCAGAAGGGAGGTGATTTAGAGCATGCTCAATAGGTCTGGTGCTATGGTTTAAATGTGGCTTGTTCCCCAAGGGCTCCTGTGTTGGAGGCCTGGTCCGAGGTGTGTTGTGAGAGAGGTGGTGGGTCTTAAAGAGGTGGAACTTTGTGGGAGGCCTCAGGTGATGGGCATCATGCCCTTGGAAGGGCAAGAGGTGAGCTGTCATCCCATGGAGAATGTAGTCATTATTTACTATAAACATGTATTAATATACAAACAAACAATAGAAAAAAAAGAGTGCGTTCTGAATGCTTCTGCCTGACCCCTGAATTGCTTTTTGGTTTCCTATCTTATGATCTCTTGCTCCAACATGCATTCCCAACATGATGCCATCCACTCTTAGGTCCTCACCAGAGACTGGACCAGTGGAGCTGCCTGATGTTGGACTGTCAGCATCCCAAACTGTGAGCTGAACAGTCTCTTTTCTTTTTCTTCTTCTTCTTTTTTATGGTACTGGGGATTGAACTCAGGACCTTGCACTTGCTAGGCAGGCGCTGGCACCACTGAGCTAAATCCCCAGCCCAAAAGTCTCTTTTCTTTATAAAGTTACTCGGCTTCTAATATTGTTATAGTAACAGATATATAAATATAAATATAAATATAAATATATATATATGACGCAGAGAGACTTAGAGGTATTTATGATTTGGTTGAGACTTTAAACATGAAAAAGTTTAGGTGTTGATGTTTTTTAGCAATATAAACAACTTCATCTCTTTACTTTAGATAGGTTGAAAAGATTCTAAACATACTAGGTTAGTTAGAATGCTGGAAGCATATTCCACTCTAAGTATATTTTCTGGAAGAAGAATCATCTGTGTATTTGCCCATGTATTTTTCAAATTGTAGACAGACTGAACCATCAGTGCTAGTCCAGGCATGAAGAACCACTTACCTCTTAGGAATATCTGCTGTGGGTTTGTGGTGTCTGAGAAATTTGGCTGTGGCAGGTGGAGTTCATTGAAGATTTAGCCCCCAAAACACTCCAGAGTGAATGTTTGTATCCCTGGCCCATTGAATGATAGCAGAGGAGTCAGAAAAGCTATTCTTCATTTATAGTCACATTTCAGAGTCCCTGAATATCCTCACTTACTTCCTGAATCATTGCAAATTATTCCCTATATCCAAGGTAAGAAAGATTTCCAATACTGATAAGCTAAATATTCAACTTTTTTCAAACTTATGAAATGTGAATATAGTATATAATAATAAAAAGCAAGGCTTATGGGCTCCTGATTCTTAATATTATGCTAGCATTACCATTTCTCCCCATTCCTATAATGTTTACTGTTTTAGAATTTGTACCCAAGGCCAGGCATGGTGGTGCATTCCTGTAATCCCAGCACTTGTGAGGTGGAGGCAGGAGGATTACCACGAGTTCAAGGCCTGCCTGGGCTACATAGTGAGACCCTGCCTCAAAAAAAAAAAAAAAAGAACTTGTACCCAAATTTTAATGGAAGTCAGAGAGGCAATGGGAAGTGCAAAGGGTGTGTGTGTGTGTGTGTGTGTGTATGCATGTGCACACATGTATAGCTGGCAAAAAGGAGTTATGGCTTCAAACTTTGTTTAGAACTTCTTAAATTTATACAATTAGCAGTAGCAAAGGTCCAAATATTCTCTCTCAATTAATACTGTGTGGGATTATGAGAGATTCTTGGGCTCTTTCTGCCAATATCTGGGAAGTTTATGGATCTTCAAAGAAGGAATCAAAATCTGTTTTCTCTGTATTTTGCCATCTGCTAGAAGCCATCCTAGCCAACAAATGCTTCACTATAGCATAGGGAATTTCTGAAGTCTTTTTTATTTTTAGACAAAGGGTCACTAAATTGCTCAAGCTGGTTTTGAACTTGTGATCTTCCAGCCTTAGCCTCCCAAGTCTTTTGATTGAAATGAGTTTGTATGGGCAAATGACACATAGTGGAAGAATGCTGGAAATAAAGCCTGCCCTGAAAGATCCTGGATTGGCCAATCAGCCTCTGAACTGAAGAATAGGAAACTCACAAGGCCAAGAGCAAAGGCCTGATCTCCTTAAGAGGCTAATGAGGGCTTTCCCAACCTCATAAAAGCTGGCTGCTGCTGCTCACAGAGGGGGAGTCAGTATTAGGCTTAACACTCCTATGTTACTAATGTTAAGTCAATGATATCTCTAGGTAACGAGAAAATACTAGCATTGAAGAGACAATAGTCAGATGGTTTATCAAATTAATTGTCTGTTATGACTATGTCTAGGTGTTCTCCCAAAGCCTCATGCAGTCATAGGTAGGACTTTTCAGGGGTGGCTGGATCTAAAGTGTGTGATGCTGGGATTAAGGCTGTGTGTGATTATTAAATTAGTCCACTGATTGGTTTGGTATAGTTCTGAGTGTAGATAATGGGAAAGCCCACTGTAAGGGCATGCAGCCTGGATAGAATATAAGGGACAGAGCTGCTGTTGTGGCTTGCTACTTGCTTCTTTGCTACTTTGCTGCTTTGCTGCCTTCTGCCCGTCACGAACTGTTTCTCCTCTGTGACACCCCTCTGCCATGCCACTCTGCCCTGAGCTAGCCAACTGTGAGCTGAAACCTCTATAAACTGTGAACTACAATAAGCCTTTCCTCCATTAACATTGGGTGTTAGGTATTTTGTCTCAGCAATGAGAAAAGTAACTAAGACATTATCTCATTGGGGAAATCTCTTAGAATGGTTCTAATAATTTTGAACATGCAAATCAAGTGATTATTGGCACGTACAGGTTTAATATCCAGTTGTGGCTGGAAAAGGATGGGAGTTCATACTCTGTCAAATTCCCATGAACAGAGAAGAGAGTTCCTTCATTAGGATAGTAAAAAATTATTAATTGATTGATTACAATACTAGAGATTGAACCCAGGGTTTTCATATTGACCTACATCCCCAGCCATTTATTTATTTAGTCTTTTAAATCTTTAGACAGCGCTTGCTAAGTTGCTAAGTTGCCCAGGCTGGGCTCAAACTTGCAATTCATCCCCAGCCTCCTAGCGTTCTGGGATTACAGGCAAAGGAGTTCTTTGAAGGCCTCCAACACGTGAACCTTTGAGGAACAAGCCAAAGCTTCTCATATGAGCAATTTGCTCACTAACTCCTCAAGATATGACTCTAAAAGTCACGGGAATATCTTCCCTCCTTCATTTCCCCAGTTCTTCCCCTTCTTCCCCTTTCCTTCCCTTCCATCCTTTCACCCAGACTTACTGTGTGTGTTCTAAATCATCTCTCTTTTTAAAGGAGTTCTTTACAAAAACAAAAAGTTCTACATATTTTCAAATTCTCAAAATATTGACACAGTATTTTGTATAACTACAGTATAATAATCAAAAGCAGAAAATGGATATAATACCATTGTTTAATCTATATGCCTTATCTAGATTTCACAAACTGCCCTACTAATGTCCTTTTTCTGGTCTAGTATCCAATTTGGAAACATATAGTGCATTTAATTATTGTTTATTTGGCTTTCGTGTTGCTATAACAGAATAACTGACACTGGATACTTTGTAAAGGGAGGAAGTTTATTTAATTCAAAGTTTTGGAGGCTGGTAGTCCCATCTGTTCAGATACTGGTGAGAGCCCTCTGGCTACATTACAACATGGCTGATGGCATAATGGCAGGAGCACTTGAGGATGAGGAAGAGATCATATTGTGAAACAGGAAGCAGGAGACCAGGGAGAGGCAAGGGTTTTTCTTTTATTATCTCCCACTTTCACAGGAACGAATTCACTTTTCCAGATCAGCAATAATCCCTTCAGGAAGGTGGTGCCTCACATTCTAATTGTCTCTCACTAGGCTCCACCTTTTAAAGGTTCTACCATCTTTACAATGCCACACTGGGGACCATGTGTGACCCTTTGGGTGATAGTCCATATGCAAGCCATAGCAGTTGTATCACCTTAGTATCTTTAATCTAGAACAGCTCCTTAGATTATGTCTTCTATGATCTTGACAATATTGGAGAGGAATATCCACTTGTTTTGTAGATTATCCCACAATTTTGATTTGTCTGATCTTTCCTCATAATTCCATTAAAGTACATTTTTGGCAAGAATGTCATAAACACAATGCTATTACCTTCTCAGTACATTATAGCAGGAAGTACTTGATGTCACTTTGCCTCATTACTGATTACCAATGATGTTAACTTTGCTCACATGGTAAAGGTAAATTCTGCCAGGATTCTCCACTATAAAGTTACTACTTTACTCTTTGTGAGTAAGTATCTTATGGTAAGATAGTTTGAGTTTATGTAAGTATACCTTTTCTTCATTTTCTAATTTTAACATGATTTTTTGACTTTACAATGGGTTTCTCAGGGTATTAAATGTATTCTCAACTTATAATGTTTTTGATATATGATAGGGTTACCACAACATAAGCACATTATAAGTTGAAGAGCATTTGTGTATTTGTTTATCCACTCCTGTAGGTACTTGGTGGTTTCTTGTGCCCCTGTATTCAGGCATTTGTTAAGGACCAGCTATATAAAGATAAAATGCATGCTGTCAAGCACTACAACACAGCTCAGGGTGATGGAGGTTCTGGTGGGGACAGGAGCAATGGTCTGGTAAGTCATGTGTACTACACATAGATTTTGCCATGCAAAGCAGTTTGGATTTTATCCCATCTGTGTGACAACTTAGGAAGAAGATTGAGCTGGTGTGAGGGAGTCATGACTGAGTGTCATGTTACAACTATTACTCAGGTGTATTTAGAATGGGTAGGTAGGAAGGTAGAGTGATCAGGAAAGAGGTTGAGTGCTCAATGCTGAGATACTGCACTGGGAATGAAAAAGAGGGGCTGAACTTGTGAAATATGTTGAAGGTGAAGTGACAGGATTTGAAGACCAATTGTGTGAGGGAGAGAAGTTTTGATGACTTCCAGGTGCTAGAGAAGGTTGTTGCATCTGAACTAGGCATTGAATTTTGGGAAGGGCAAGGTGTGGTTTGGGATCCAGTGGGTTCAGTTTTGAACCCAATACAATTGCAGCATTTGGGAACATGTTATCTAGCAAGTCACTGACATATGGATCTGGAACTTGGAGAAGGAACCTCCATTAGAGATAAAGGTGAAGGATTATGTAGTTGGTGTTTGAAGACACAAGGTAAACGAAATAATCAGAACTTGGAAGTGCAAGAGAAAAGCCAAGGAGAGGTCATTAGCATTAGGAAGAAGGGGCAAAAAGGAGAGGCCAGAGAACAAAAAGACCGGGAGAGGGGAGATTTGGGAGTGCCAAGGAGGAGAGGAAAGGAAGGTAGGTCAAGCTGAGCAGGGGTGTTAGAGGCGTCAAATAAGGTAAGCCCTGAATAGAAGGATGATGATTGGACTTTGCCTCCAGGTGCACCCTTTATTGAATTAGTGTAATGGAATTCATGGTGAGTCTGAGAATAGGTTGAAAATGTCCCCCTTTTGAGAAATCTTCCCTGACTAGTTCCATACCCTCTGTTTACTGCACTCACTAGAAGGCATAGAATGACATCCTCTCTGAGCCGCAAGTCCCCTCACAGGCCATTTCAGCCAGGCCTACTGAGCTGCGGAGGAAATTAAGGCCAGGAGAATCATTGCCCACTTGACTTCAAGAGGTGGATTCAAGACCTTCATTCAGGGCTTTTTCATCTGTATTGGCTCTGATGTGATTAGTTTATAGTATAAACTTTATACTAGTTTCCTACTTGTTCATACGTTGCTTATTTACTTTCTGGTTGTTTTATATTTAAGTAGTTTGTAGTTTTTATTGTTTTTCAAGGTCATAGAGGGTGAGAACTAAACTGTTACTACTTTTTCTCTGTTGATTTTTGATTTTACAGGCTGTTTTGAAGAAGAAGCTAGCATGGATTCAATTCTGCAAAAAATAATTCATAGCAATTGTCCATTAAATGTCATTGGACAGTCAGATGGCATTTAGACATGATGGAATCTGTGAGTGCACGACAGGATGTCGTAAACTACATTTTGTTTTAGTTTTACTGTTAATCAAGGACCTCGAAGTATCATGTAGTCTTGACATTGGAAGTTAGTTGTAGACACAGGTGTTGTATGAGAGTGCAGCTCAGAGGCAAAGTCTGACCCTGTATCTCTACCTATGGGCAGTTGTTCTTTGGATTCACTTTTCATGAATTAGTAGTCACAGAAACCCACCCCGTGTACATGAGATGTGCATACTAGGGGAACAATGAGCCCACCAGGCATTTGGAATGATATTTAGTGTAGTGAATGTTTAAAATGTTTGCACAAGCCAAAATCCATTTGCCTCCCTAGAAATATCCTGATTTTCTTTTGAGGCAAAGCCATAAGTAAGTGTCTGGAGTTGGCCAGCTGTATTAGTCTGCACAGGCTTTCATAACAAAATACCACAGATTATGTCTTAAACAACAGAAATTTGTTTTTTTTTCACAGGTTTGAGGCTGGGAAGTCAAAGATTAAGGTTCTAGCAGGGATTGGTTTCTGGCATGGGCTCACTTCCCAGCTTGTGGATGGCCACTTTGGTCTCATGTAGCCAAAGGAAACCTCTGTGCCCATAGGAGGAGGAGAGGGAAAGGTAAGAGGGGGAAAGGAGAGCTTTCTGTTGCCTCTTCTTATAAGGATATGAATCCTATCAGATGGAGCCCCCCATAACATCATTTAATTCTAATTACTTCCTTACAACAGGTACATCCATATTGGAGTTTAGGGTTTCCTAAATTGAATTTCCAAAAGTTGAATTTTTTGGGAAGGGTATGCAGATGAACTTTTAGCCCACAACACCAGCCAAAGTCAGTTTATCTTGCTGGCAAATTAGGAACTCTAGCTAATACATCTAACCCCAAGTCTATTCGGTTGGTCAAAAGAGTAGTCTAACAAAAAGCAGGGGTTCTTTGATGGACACCAGTTCCCCCTTCTCATCCTACCATCTTTGCTGGCCTCCATGGCATTTCTCGAGCCACTCTGTCAGGCAGGCAGGTGACTGGAGCCTCTCTGATGTCATTCTCCACACTGGTGTCAGACGCCAACCTTGGGGCTGGCTGGGTGGAAAAATGACCAGCTTGGCTCTTACAGTTCTGGCTCCATGTTGCAAGAAGTTGGCAATTCTCTTCTTGCTTTTTTCTTTTTATTGCTTATTCCACAGTCTGAGGTGCATACACAGCTGGTTGGCAGTTCTGCTTTTAAGGCTATGGCTCTCACCATCTGAAAAGCTCTTAACCTGCCTGTTGCTCCCGACATGAGGACAATGACAAATTATATTAAGCCAGGTTCCTCTCCTAGGGAATCTCTGGGCTAGAAATCTGTAAGTGTGGAGATTGTTAGAGGAAAATCTGCATGAAACTGTTTCTAGGACAAGGCTGTTTTCAAATAAACAATACTGAATGCCACATGCTATACTTACATGTAAAGAGACAGTAACCAGCCTGGAGAAAGGTACTTATAAATGTGGCTGTGAAAAACTTTTGGTTCATACTCATTTCATTTTTTTGTCCTGCCCTAGTATTTCCCTCTGCACCTGGAAATCACTCAGTATGAAGTAAACCACAGCAGTTTCCAGAACTGTTTCTTGTTGTTTCAACTGCAGATGTCCGGGAAACAGTAAACTCTTGTTTTGAAGCTTTTTAAAATTGAGCTTTTGATTCCAAGCAGTTGAAAATGGTTCCTGTTTATGTTTCTTATTGGTGATAGTTTAACTAGCTGGATTTTGTTTTCTCTGGATTATAGTTGTTTTATGGTTTTCCTTTAGGAGTTTACCAGTCCCTGGAGCTCACTGGTAGCAGTATCCAGAGAAATTGAATTTCTTTTATGTCCACAGAAAAAATGGCTAGGTGCCATTATAGGATAAATTTAGGGCTTTCTTCCCAGGGGTTCATGGATTAGTAAAATCTGAGCAATATTAATACCCCCTCTCCCTTTTTCGCAATGCTAGGGGTATAGACTTTGGAAAGTGTCTATAAAATTAAGTCAAGATAGCCACTTATTTCTGGCATTTGCTATGGGATAATTATCATAATAGTTTTTGCTCTTGTAATTTAGCAAAAGGAATATTTTCTTTACTCTTGAGTTGGTTAGGCAAGCATTAGTAATAGTTACCAAACTGTAGTTCGTTTATTAAACTCTCTACATCCTTCTTTTCCAGTTGGTCTAGCAGGTAGTTGTTAACATCCTGCAGCATTTCACTAGTTCTTCCCACACCTCCCAATTAAAGTTGCCCAAGCAGCTACGGAGAATTCATTGTGTGCAGACTCCTGAGCTCTGGGGTGTTAGTTGGAAGGACAACATGATAAAAGAAGTATTGCAAGATAAAGGACACATGTTTGTATTTAATTCAGTTTATATATGGTATGAATTATGTGACAATTAAAGTGAGGACAGGGTAGGTTTTGTGAGGGCATGTTGTGAGATAGTTCCCTGGGTAGCAGCAAGGGCCTCCCAGAGCTGGAGTAGGAGATAAAGTTTGATTCTTGGCTGTTGGCGTCTTTCCTCACAGGAAAGACGGCCTGAAGCATCTATAGATCTGGAGTGGATGAGTGATATATGATAGGGAAACACATTATATCTGTGATAGTCATCTGTGTTGTTGAGTGTTTATAGTTTTTTATCATCGCCATGTTATATTTTAGTATTCGTGATCATTCTGGTTGTTTCTTGCGTTGAGGTACTACAATAAAGCTGATAGTGACATTCTTACATAAGTCTTTTATTATTCAAAAACACTCATTTTTGCTGGAGATCTACCCAGCAGTGGAAATAGTGGGTCATAAGCATACATGTGTTTGGCTTTAGTAGAATTACATTATTGACTTTCTTGGTTCTCTAGCTTTCAGATGGTATATATTGCGGGACTTCTTATTCCCCATAATTGTCTGAGCCAATTCCCATAATTAGTCCTCTCTTTTCTATACCTGTATATGCTCTGTTGTCTCTGTTTCCCTGGAGAATTCCAACTAACGCAATGATACAGTAAAACATTCGTGACGTGCTTTTAAATCTCACTTTAGACATACTTTTGCTGTGTGACCCTGATAAATGCTCACCTCTCTGGTATTGTTTGCTCATCTGTAGTGTGACAATGACAATATCTACCCTGTCTGGGTTATGAGGATCATATTTGTAAAAAAATGTAAGTCTGGAGATGACATATGATGAGTTATAAAAAAAAGCTTTCCTTTCTGATTTTTTGGTGGCAGTGTGGTGGTGTTAACCTTGGCTCTGGAGTAGGTAGGAACCTAGAACTTGGCTCTACCAGAAACTGGCTCTTTGACATAGCCAAATGACTTACCTTACTGAACCTCAGCTTCTTCTTTTGTAAGATGTTAAAAATGATATTGTCCACATTGTGGGTTATAGAAAGGTTTAAATGAGATCATATGCATAAAGTGATCCACATAATAGAAGCTGAATATATTTGTTTCCTTTCCCATGCTAAGATTTTTCCCACATGAGAATTGATTCCAGTGTTCTAAATTTCCTAGAATCTTAGCATAAAAGGTCCAAGTTGAAAAGTATCTCGTGATAGAAAAGATTTGCAATTACCTACTTATTTAAGCAGAAAATGCAAACTCTGAATTTTTTTTTGGCAGAATCTTTATTTACAATTTAGTGGAAGGATGGGACTATTTACATGAATGTTTCAGTTTCATGGATGATTATGTAGCAGCTGATGTATTATCACTAGCTTTTCAATTTGTATTTGTTATGTAGACTTAGTCATAACAGCCCTCATCCCTCCAAAAAGAAAAAAAAGACAATTCAGAAATCTTGCCAGTGAACCCAATTTCCATGATGGTTGAGTGGAAATTCAAGATTCAGGAGGGCAGCCTGTTTCTAGGAGAACATTTTCAGGTCAGTGGTTTTCACTGGGGGAGCATTTTGGCAATTTGTGGGGGCAATTATTGTGAAGCATTAGTGTATAATGGGCAGAGCTCAAGGATGCAAGATGTCTTGCAACATGTAGAATTGCTGCAAACTGCAAAACTCACTTCATTTTCCAGCCACTTCTTTAAAATTTTGTTCTTCCAGGCAGGATCCTCCCTTTTCTTTATTGCCTCCAGATCTGAAGTTGCCAGAGGTTGGTGTGTATTGTAATAAATTTCAGGGTGTACCAACACTCTTCTTTCATTTTCCTTTTCTCATACTACACTTGATTTTAGCCAAAAGGTCGAGAAGCGATTCATTTTCCTTTTCTCATACAAAATGGCTTCTGATATATTTTTCTCAAATGCAAACATTCAGTACAAGTGAGTGCATGCATCAGACTATTTTATTATGTCTGTTAGTCTTGTCCAGTATTTACATGTTGAAATACAATGTATTTTATTATAAATTACTTTACTTTTATGTCTACATGATATTATATCTAAAATAGCATATCAATTTTCTTAAATGTTATATATAATTTATGATTTATCTATTTCATTTCATAATTATAAAAAAAAGATGATGAGGGGGCCAGAGATTTAGCTCAGTGGCACTGCATCTGCCTCGCAAGCACAAGGTCCTGAGTTTGATCCCTGGTACAAAAAAAAAAAAAAAAGCAAAACAAAAAAAGGGTAATGAAGTGGATAGGATTGGGTCCTTTCTCTGCAAGTCTAATGGTGAATGTTTCACTTGAGTTTTCCAGTCCTGACTCTTCTCCTGTGCAACATTTTTGCATTACAAAAAAGTGACACTAGTATAAGAAGAGAGAGAGGGAGAAATAAGTGGGCACAGTCTCTTTTGCATTGTCCCCTGATTTGTTCTTCTATTGTGCACTTACGACTTAGGTAGGTGCCAAAATGTTTTTGTTTTTAGAGGCTGTTAGGACTGAATTGTGCCTCCCTAAATGTCATATGTTGAACCTCTGATAGTCAATGTGACTATATCTGGAGAAAGGGTCTTTAAGGAGGTATTTAAGATTAAGTGAGGTTGTTAGGGTGAGGCCCTAATCCAGTAGGATTAGTGCCCTTATAAGAAGAGGAGGACACCAGGGATGCAAACACTCAGAGAAAAGGCCATATGAGGGCATTGTGAGAAGTTGGCTATATGTAAGCTAAGTAGAGAGACCAGAAGAGAAACCAAGAAAAATCTGATCTTGGCCTCCAGAATTGTAGGAAAAATAAATTTCTGTTGTTTAAGTAATGCACTCCATGGTATTTTGTTCTGACGGCCCTAACATACTAAAACAGATAGAGGCAGCTAATATCCAGAGACTGACCCCATTCCCTTTCCATCTAATCTACCTGCTAACATCTGCTTTTGTGATTGTCCTAAACCACATACCGAGTTTCTTGGAGACTCTTCTGATCTCATCTTGATCTTTTACTCTTATGTGCTTAGAATTTTTTTTTTTTGGTACTGGAGATCGAACTCGGTTCCTTGCACTTGCAAGGCAGGCGGTGAAACCACTGAGCTAAATCCCCGGCCCATGCTTAGAATTTTTGTACAGCTGACTGCTAGATTTGAAATGCCCCCTCCATTTTTCCATTACTCCTTTTCCTCACCATTCTTAATGAAATCTCCCAACCTGCCCATCTAGTTAACACATGAAGGCATGTGGGGCTTATGAGTAGATCCCAAGTAAGTAGACATTGTCTTGGCTATGCAGGCCACATGGCAGGGAATGACCACACAAGCATAGCCACCAGAGCAAATCCTTCCAAACGGGATGGTTCTTTGGTGCCAATTTGCTGTATAGGCAGAACCAGTTAAAGATATGGATGGCAACAATTTGGGGCATGAAAAGAAGACCTTCCTTTTAAAACTTTAGGATTCTTGTAACAGCCTGATTTATTTGTATTATATAGAGCTGAGTGGGAATGAAAAAAACCCATGATCCTTAATACATTTTTTTACTTAATCTTTCTGAATATAGTGACTCTTTGGCTACTTTAGGGCCAGCAGTCTGCTTGGACAGCCTTCATGCAGGCCTCGATCTCTACTCTGCTTAGAATTCTTCCCACAGAAGGAAGACTTGATGTAAATCTTAAGGCTTACTTACGACTTTAATTTTATTCATTACTATTTCTGGCTTGGTCGTTTATAAATTTTTTCAAATCCTTTAGGACTTAATTTATATTTCCTTTTCTTGTAATGAGTACCACAAATCTAATCTAACCTTTATTTTGTGAGATAGTACTTCCTCTTATTTTTCCTGTACTTAAGTTCCTCAAGTTTTAAAAGATGGCCTTTAATTCTTGCATTTCAGACCTTGTTGAACACATTTACAAGAATTTAAGTTCAGCCCCAAACGCAACAGCCGCATGACTCAGCAGGAGTCGTTCACCTCTGTCTTAGTCACTTTCTCCCATCTGGGACAGAACATGGATACCATATATTATCATATATACCATGTATAATCAGTGTCTGATTATCAGAATTTTATTCAGTGGTCCAGTAGTTTTACATTAGGGGAGAACTAATTTTTCCTGTTTTCTTTGAATATTCTTGATTCTTTTTAGGCAAAAGCTGACTGTTTCCCCTTTAGCCAAGCTAGAACTCAATCAGAGGAAGCAGCTGTCGGGCCAGGGATTTAGCTCAGTGGCGTCTCACCTGCCTCACAAGAGCAAGGTCCTGAGTTTGATTCTCGGTACCCCCACTCCCCAAAGTAGAAAAAGCAGTTGTCTAAAGTGACTGATATGAAGCAACAACATAGGGGACCAAAAAGGAAACTGTAAGAACAGAAGCCTTTGACCAGTGTTACAAATGGGACTTCTTTATTTTAAATTCACATAGTATTTTTCTTTCTATTTAATTCATTCTCCAGGTTCATCCACATTGTTGCAAATGGTGGGATATTCTTCTTATGTAAGGCTGAATAATATCCCATTATATGTAGTATTTATATATAAATATACAGTTTTATTTATCTATAAATACATATATAGGTATATACCTCATATGTTTGTATATACAGTATATTATTTATGTACCACAATTTCTTTATCCATTCATCAGTAGACAGATTCTTATGTTGTTTCCATATCTTGGTTTTCATGAATAATGCTGCAGTGATTGTGAGGCACAGGTATCTTTACGAGGTGGTGATTTTATTTTCTTTGGGCATAAACCAGAAGTGGAGTTGCTGGGTCATACTCTGGTTCTATTTTAATTTATTCAAGAATCTCCATTTTGTTTTCCATAATGGCTATGACAATTTATACCACTATCAACAATATATAACTGATTGGACTCATTTTGAATATTACCTAGAATACATCCATGAATTTATGTTTCTCCTTAGAGAACTACAAATAATTAAACAGGTGTCTGGAAACTGTATTGCATTATTTTTTCCTGAAGTGTTTCATAATCTTCCTTTGTTTAATTTGGCAGCTTCTTCTCATTCTCATTATTATCATCTCTTTACAAATTTTACTACATTTTTTTTCTATCTCCTCTCATATTATTACCATAAGTTATTGTTTCTTAAAGTATGGTTCTTAGGTCACCTGTATTACCTGAAAAAAGCTCAGATTATCGGGCCTCACTCTAGATCTATAAGTAGCCTTTTGAAGTAAAGTCCAGGAATTTGCATTTTATTTTATTTTATTTTTATTTGTTACCAGGGATCAAACTCGGCTCCTAGTGCTTGCGTAGCAGGCAGCGAAACCACTGAGCTAAATCTCTGGCCCGGAATTTGCATTTTAAATACACTTCACAAATGATTTTTATATGTCTTATCCTATTCTATCTGTTCCTTCCTATTTATCTCCTCACCATCATCCTGTCTACAGAAGAAACTTAGAAACCACTGGTCTACTATATTTCAATCATTTGACAGATGTTATATCTTGAATCCTTAAAATGGTCAGAAATCACAGTTTATATTTTACAGTTAAGGGGATGGGCGTGCAAAGACGGTAAGTGACTTATCCAGGGCCACATAGCTAGTAAATTGTAAATTACTGAGCTGTGAGGAGAAGCTAGATTGTCAGAACACAAATAATTCTACCTGATAAGGAGAAAATTGTTACCTTTCTATTGGGATTGATTTTAATGCCTTACTAGATCAACCATCCAACTCTGCTGTAAGAATCTCTCTGGTAGCTGGGTGTAGACGTAGGTTAAAGCCTGAGAAATGTGTTTGGCAATGAAACTTAGCCATCATCCCATTTTTGTGATAAGCACCATCTCACTGGAGCCTTCAGTGAAGAAGTGACGAGTTAGTTACACCTGGGGCAGCTGTAGATGATCTGACGAGAGCAGCACGCAAATAGTTTAGGCATACAGTCTCATCATTGTTCAGGTTGGGACTGAACTTGAACTATAGGGGATCTAAGTTCATTTTCTGTTGGCAAGACATGTCTAAGTGAAAGTCTTTAAAATGCTTATAAAAACTTAAAAAGCCCTTGGACATCAAATGGCTCTTACAAATTAATCAGAAACATACGGATTAAATTTCTCATAAAATACATGTAGGTTTAAAATTATGGGAAAAAGCTTAGGGCAAAATGTCTTTCAGGTTTATCCAAAAACAACTTGGCAAAACTTGGAAACACTTTACCAATAGCAGGATGGCACCGAGTACACATGTGGCATGTTCAGGTAAGACAGGAAAATGGAGCCCCCTTCTGCAGTGGGTGGCAGAGATGGGGGCTGGCCTCACATGGGAATATGGAAGGCAGCTCAGGAGATTCCCATGATGTTGGGTGGTGGGATGGGGGCGGCAAGAGAAGACGGGAAGAGAGGAGAGTTTGAAGATCAGGAGATCATTCTACTCTTCCCAGAGAACAATGGCTAGTGGCATTTCCTGTTCCACAAGCACTGGTCCATTCCTACCTTTGCAGAGTGTTCTGTGGGTGACCTTGTAAAAGAAATCTGGTGGCCAGGGCATTTTATTCTGAGCCCTGCCACTTCCTGGCTGGTTGATATTGGTCAAGTCACCTCCACATCTAGACAAAGAAATGCATTCCCTGATCTATGAGGCTCCCTAGCCCATCACATGGTGTTAGCCCAAACCTGGGAGTGGTGTTGGAGAGACTTAGGTGAGATGATGATGTAACTCACTTAGCACCAGGCCTGAAGTTGGTAGTAACTTATTCATTTTCTTTGACATGACCCTACTGTTGTGATATTTCTAAATAAAAAAACCTAGTTGTTACCCAGAATGTACCAGGAGAGAGAACAGAGAAGGTGATGAGGGAAGGAGGTTTTCCTTACATCCAGGCAGAAAATAAATTTCAGAATCGAATTTGAGAGTAAGGATGGGAATAAATGTCCCTACATGGAGGGGAGAATCTGCTATATTCCTCCTTTGGACACACACAGTGTTTTTGGTTTGTTAATTAATTAATTAATTAATTCATGGAACTGGGGATTGAAGCCAGGGCCTTCACACTGATCTATATACCCTGCCTTTGAAAGAGGGTCTCCCTAAATTGCCCAGGTGGGACCTGAGCTTGCCATCCTCCTGTTGCAGCTTCCCAAGTACCTGAGATTACAGGTGTGAGCCACTGTACCCTACTCTTTCCTTAAGTATCAGTCGCAGAGCATAGATGGTTGTTTAATCTAAACTTTTGTTTGGAAATGATCTGATTTTTTGAATAATCTTTTATATTTTTGTATAAAAGATTGTCCCAAAGACTTTTGAGGTTATAAGTACAAAAAATAGTATTGGAGCTGAACATGGTGGCACATACCTGTAATCCTAGCACTCTGGGAAGCTGGGGCAAGAGGATTGCAAGTTTGAGCCCAGCTTTAGTGACTCTTTTTTTTTTTTTTCCAGTGCCAGGGATCAAACTCAGGACCTTGAGCTTGCCAGGGAGGCGAGGCGCCACTGAACTGCATCCCTGACTCTTTAGTGACTTTTTGAGATATTGTCTTAAAAAAAAAAAACTAATAAGGGGCTGTAGATGTAGCTTAGTGTAAAGCCACAGGATTCAGTCCTTAGTACCAGGGAAGGGGTGGATACTAGAAATGGATAATTGTCTTGTGAAAACTACCAATATGTTTCTATCAGTTTCTTTCTTTTTTTTTTCCCCCCCCTGGTACCGGGGATCGAACTCAGGACCTTGCACTTGCCAGGCAGGTGGCAGAACCACTGAGCTAAATCCCTGCCCCTCCATCAATTTCTTGATACAGGCTTCCATTCCTGCTACCTGTCTGCCTAGAGGGCAGTATATTTCATAAGGACAACTCAAAGCTGTGTAAATCTGGTGAGATCTTAACAATTGGTCCATCCTCCCTTTCCCAGCTCTCTTCCCTCCTTGAACATTCAAAGCTCAGGGAAACTGAATACCTGACTAAATTTGTCCACTTGTGGACTCCCCCAAATGTTTTTTTGCTCTTAAAAATGTTTTGGTTGCTGTCATCTAAATAGTGCAAATAAAGAGCACTAAGCAAAGTATATGGATCCAACCATCAGAATTGTGTATATACTTGTGCTTTCTACAATAAATGTTAATTAGATGTTTAAAAAAAGCATATAAGTATGTGTTATGTTAATAATTTATGTCCTTAGTTTCTTTATATTCATTTTTGTGTTCAAGTTTATGACCTTGAGCACCATGTATCAAATAAGACACATCTGTCATGGCTGAGAAACTAAGTGGGAATCTCTCCTCTTATTGGTTACATAACCATTTGTTCATTTGTGTGACTGTGTGCATATTTTATTGAATTATAGATTTTAAATGAAAGAAAGAGGGCTAAAAGGGAATTATTTAATATTACCTTGGGAATTCAATTTATTTTATTGTTCCTAAATTTATAGTTAGCTGTAGTTTTGCTCATACATTACATTAGTGTCACACATTTTGAGGTATATCTGCAATGGAAAAAAGCTATTCACTGCTAAGAACCTCTTGTTAAAACTGGATTGCATAAGCTCAGAGCAGTGTGTTCCATAATAAGACAATTTACAGTCATCGTGATAACAGAGGCTGTTTGCTGGGAAGAAAAGATAGCAATATCTGTAAAACCGCACCTGCAAGGAGGTTATAATTTCTGTGCGGCTGTCACAGACAATGTGAATCATGGATTATTACCATTTTTTAAGGGCTCCATGCATTTCCCATTATTTATTATAGCTCCTATAGGACTTACCCTAGTATACTCCCATGGATTGAGATAGATATATATTCAGACACACAGATGTGTATATAGTTATATACTTAAACACATATATTATGTGCACACACATTATGCTTATAATTTATGGCAAAGAAAATAAATAAGCTCAATGGTTAAAACCTTGCAAAACACCCAAACGTAGACAAAAGGAACCTTTACATCTGCCTGTTAAACTCAGGATTAAATCCCTAGAAAGACTCTCAAAGCTGCTGCCCAGGTTTTCAAGGAGAGACCTCAGTCTCATTAATGAACCATAGCCAAAGGCCACGGTCCCCCCTGGTGTACAAGCACTCAGTGGACCCATTTGTCATTTGCTCTGGGCTCTGCTGAGCTGTATTCAGCCCCAAGTGCCCATGGATGTGCCTGATTCCAGCAAAACCAAACGAAGCTCTTTCTTTGCACTTTCCTGTTGTTATCACAAGCTGTTTGTAAGCCCCATTCTCTTAGGGCCAAATGGTTCCCTGCTGCAAATGAATCACTTCTGTGAAATACCTATAGTTCAGTAAATTGGATATTTAGTAAGTGTTCATAGAAAGAGTCAGGGTTGGGCTTGGGCAAACACTAGAAAATATGTCAAGTTTGATTTCTGTTTCCTTTCACTTTTTTGACAACAACCTTGACCATTCTCAGACATCCCCAGCCCCAGCATTCTACCTCTGCTGGCTACCTATTGCCACACTAATGCCGAGTAATAAAAAACTATACAACCTCCATGGCATATTTGGCATTTATTGCTCTTTCTTGGATTAATTGGGGATTGGCTGGAGGCTGATTTTGGCACAGAATTCTCACCTTTGGGGGAAGTTGGCTGGTCAGTGATCTGAGGTAGCCTCAGCTGGGACAACTTGGCTTGTGCTGTGTCTCATACCTCCTGTAAGGTGAGCCAGGAATTCTTACATTGTTGGCAGAGGTGTACAAGGGAGAGTGAGCTCTAATATTTTGAGGTGCTTTTCAAATTGTCTTGTATCACATTTGCTAATATCTTATTGGCTGAGGGAAATCATGTGGATAAGCCCAGTGTCAGAGTGAGGTGCATTGGGAAATTATGTGGCAAAAGATGGGAATGTGGAAAGGGGTGAAGGATATGTGCTTTTGACATATCCTTCTTCCTATAGAACTACTCAGGAAAGGAGCCAAGCTGTGTCTACACTGAGCTGCAGTGATGGTTTTAGGCAGAGCTAATGTCATCCCCACTATGGCTATCTACTTTTATACATGTGACAATAATACAGAAAAAAATAAAGGAAGGATGCCCTGTGGTGGATTAAAGATGGCCACACATTTGTTGTCATTCTGCCCACTGAGCAGTGGGGTTTATTTCTCCATCCTTTTGAGTCTGTGTTGGGTCAGTGGCCACGTACAGAGTACAGTAGAAGTTGTCTTCTCTAGGACAGCCTGTCACAGAATTGCCCGCTTCTCTGACCTCCTCCTTGGAACATTCACTTGTGAGATGCCTCTTCTCAGAACACAGTTTCCTGGCACTGAAAAGTCCCAGCCAAGTGGAGAGGCCATGTGTGGGTTCTCTGATTGAAAAGTGACCTGAACTGGTAGCCATCTGACATTGATGGTTCTGTTCACTTGGGACCCAGATGACCACAGCTTCTGCCAGCATCGTGCGGATTAGAAGACTTGCCCAGCTCAACCAGAATTGGGAGTGATAAAACATGACTGGTTTTTTAAGCCACTAGTAATTGGGATAGTGTGCTATGTAGCCGTGGATAATGGGAATGGGCTCTAAGAGTAGCATTCTAGCCATTACTTCAGGGATAAAGAGGTATTTTTGATGCGTGGATTTTTCTAGAGCCTTTAAAAAAGGTAGTGACTTATTCTGCCTGAATTTAGAGCCAATTTGGTAGTAGTTTCCTGGAGGGGCAAATGCCATTAATCGAAGGAGCTGACTTGCAAGTCCACCATCGAAGAGACCTTGAAAGGGTCTGAGATGGCGTTGGATTTCCACATAGGCACTTTGGGTCACAGCCTCTATTTTCACTCCAGAGAACTGGAGAACTCCAGAGAGCTTCACAGAGCAGGAAAGAGAGGAATAGCTTCTCTTTTGTCACTTCCTGAGGCATTCAGTGCCCTTTTAATGTATGTGTGAAAATACATGCATACATAGATTATTATTTTAAAAGCCCAAATGTGCTTTTTCTACTGCCAATGTCATTCTTTAGTGATACCCAGCATGGTTCAGGTCCTGGGTGCCATCCATCCACTCTTCAATATCAATCTCTGTGACATTAGATTTAATTTTGAAAGAGATTGCTGCTGTGGCAAACGCGTCATATTGTGTCTTCCTTCCCAAGACAAAGAACATCTCCATATGAATTGCTACCTTCTCTTTTGCTTATCTCCTTGCTGCAAATGGTTACAAGCTAACTATACAATCATTTAGCTAGATGATTCTCCCATCCAGTTCAAATTCCTATTGTGTGACCCTTAAACAGATAAGCTATTGAAGGGCTAGAGGGTAGAGACAAACAGCAAGCCTGGCTCCATAAATACAGCAGTAGGCTCAGGCTTAGGAGACCAGCTACCAACTGTGTAATGTTTGTGAGTCTCTTCAGGTTCTGTAGGTCTCAGTTTCCTCATCTGTAAAGTGAGGACAGATGAGAGATGATAATCCTGCAAGACTGCTTCCAGCTCTATACTTGGAATTTTCAGAGCACCCACTGATACTAACATTGCCCTTTGGAAACTCCTTTGAAGGATCTTTCCATAATGCAGGACTGTATTCCTTCTGAAAATGAGCATGCTCCTTGCTTGCTTTCCATGTATAGTTTGAAAATGCCATCTATGGTTTTATAGTGCTTCTTTGATTCACTGACAATATTTGCTGAAGCAAACCAAAGGGGGAGTTTGGGTGAGAGTGTAGTAAAGAGGGACAAATGACAAAAATTGCCACTTCAATCAATGCATAGAAAACCCAATTCTTTTTTTTTTTTTTTGTACCGGGGATCAAACTTGGGTCCTTGCCTCCGTGACACTGTTTTTTTTTTTTTTTTTATAGTGGGAAGGGTCTCCCAGGATACTTCCTGGGTGCAGGCCTGAGGGACCCATCCCCATTCCGTGCTCACCATGTATGCTTCTCCGTTTTCTGAGTAGCTGGGAGTAGCCAAATCTATGAGAGCTCCGGCAGAGCACCCTCAGGAGTGGTTGGGGGCCCAGACTCCAGGGTGCAGGCTAAGGGGAGCATACCAGATGGTCAAATGAAGGCCACACTGGCACTTGTTTCTGTGGCAGAACTCTGGGATGATGAATGATGCACTAGAGATGAAGACATTGCATTAGGAACTTGAAAAGGTGTATCCATGCACCGATTGCAAGCTCAGTGATGGTTTGTATGCTCCCAACCACTTTTCAAGTGCCACAGGGTCAGCAAAGCATAAAGCTTATTTTGGCCCAAACGTTTTCTTCATAGGTTTTAAACCCATGTGCATTTTTAATGGAAATTTAATCATATGCTTCAGACTTATTTACACTTAACTCATCAAAATGTTGTTTTGCAACAGGGATTCAAGGTCCAAGAAACCTTTTGAGTGTTTTAATAAGCTTTTTAAGGCCTTTTCTCTAGGAAAACCATGTATCACTGAGAGCAAACAAACTTGAACTCCAAAAGGTTCAGGTTTGATTTGAAACTCAAATGTGAACATCAGGAATAGTCTACAAAGAAATGGATTTCTCATGGTTTTTCCTTAGAAATTTATGGGGAAACAGCTGAGGATTTCAGCAGAATACTATCTGCTTTTCTAAAACTAGTGAATATCTTGAAATGTAGTATACAAATTAGAAATGCTATAGCTGTTTTAAAAAAATATAGATCACTTGTTTTTGACACATTTAAAAATATTTTTCTCTGTATAAAAGCTGAGTTAAGTATAAAACTACATCGTGAGTGAGGTTTTGTTTTATGTTGTTAGTAGTGCCAAACTTATATCAAATAAATAAATAAAAAATACATGTTGTATGAACAAAAAGGGCAGAGCATGAAGTAAAACAAGAAAACTGGTCTGAACTTTCCCAATTATTTTGTCTGAACCGGCTCTCTGTACAGGTGAAGTGTGCTGGGTATACGTCTTTAACAGTTCCTCTTTCTCTCCATCCCCCCCTCCCCAAAGAGTTGAAGCAATTTTCACAAAATGTCTAAATATTGAAGAAATCATTGTTTTTATAGCATTTATATACTTTTGAAGTGTACTTATACCTTTAGGCTTATAGGTTTTACTTGTATACTCTATTTACTTTATACTTACTATTTTATTTATATATGTCAGTATATATTTATATACTTTTATCTTGAATTATTTTACTTATATAATCTTTGTTACTTCATTTACTTATACAAGTATCCATACTTACTTTTGTGCTTGAAATATTTTACATATTCTTTCTTGTTTATTTTATACTTAATATGCTTTATGTATTTGCTTATGTGTATAGAGTCTGGATTAGTACTTATCTTAGAATTCATTTTTACATTGTGTAGATTGTGCCTGTATATATACATGTCATCCTGATGATGACGTATCATCAATTTGAAGAGTCGATATAAGCAAGATGATCTGACCATTCAGCTAAGAACCCATTACCCATGCTTATTCCTTGTGGTTAGGGAAGTAGAGACTGACTTAAGGGCATTCAGTTCATGGTTACCAGAGAAACACTTCTTGTAGGTGGAGGCTCTGTCAGGAGGGCTATGTGCAGAATGGGAAGTCTCTCCATGTCCAGTTTGCTGGATATAGGATATAAATTTGTGAATTTGCCACTTTCTTTCCTGAAGTGTTTGTTTGGGTGTGTGTTTTGACAGAAGCAATAGTTCTTCTAGTTCACCATGATCTAAGCTTTGTACAACTATTGTGACTCTACCATTGTAATTTTAAATATGATTTGAAGTAAGATTGATTTTTTAAACTAATCTTAATAAAGAAAACAGTTAATCATTTGGATTTCACCAGTGCTCCCTACCTATGCATAATAAGTTGGAAGAGGGTGAAAAGTGTTTTCAACAATGTTATACATGAAGAAATTTTTGTTTTATTATTAATATTTAAATACAGATTAAAAAGTATATAATTTGCCAGAACCACTTTCTTGGGGGAAGTGAGTAGGTGAAAAAAAGCTACAAAATGAAATTTATCAATGTCACAATCGCAGCCAGGGAAGGAACTGACTAGAAACTTCCCCAGGTTCACATCCTTTCTGGCTGCCTAGAGGACCTCTATCAGATCTGCCTGGGAGAGCAATAAAGAGACTTGGTGGCAAAACACAACAAAAATAATTGCTCATCCTGTGTGAAATGCCTTCCATCCGCTCTGGGAAAACCTCCTTGTGGCAGGAAGAAGCCAGGTAGCATGGAATAAAAGGGTATGTGATTCCTGCCAAACAGGTACCCTAGAGCCAGCTGGCTCCCTGAGACTCACGGGCAAAGCCCCAGATTTGAATGGCAAGAGCCAAAGGAAAAACAAGAATTGCACCAGCTTCAGAAATGAACACTTAATGATCTTAGGAGGAGGCTGTGGGAGAACGTAGCACATAAATAAAACATAAACAAACTTAAAAACAGGCTTTATAGGCCCGGTGTAGTGTGCTAGCAGTATGGGGCCTCTGCTGGTGCCCAAGGATGTGTCACTGTAGGCGGTTATGGCTTTTGGAAAAGTGCAGAGCTGAGCTGGGTGGTGCAGGTAAGTTGCTAGCTTTTATGTGGGAGGTTGAGTTCTTTTTATGATCCATTTGCAAACTGGGTCAAACTGTGCCCTCTGTTTGCAGGCAGGTCACAGTCATCTTTATTCTGACTTGGAATAGTTATTTACCATCTCCTCTGAGCCATAATTCTGAGAACGTATATCACATAGTTGCAAACTCTGCATTGCAGCTGATAGTCTCAGAAAAGTGTGATCTACTTATCTGTGTAATGTGAGGGCCACTTTTGCATGTTCCTCTGTTATTTTTATTTTTTAGATTTAAAATAGAAGTATTTTGATAGTATTTTAATTTGGATTTGATGCAGGAAGAGGACTTTTAAACAGGTTTATTGGAGGTGAGTGTCTCTTGGGAAACTTCCTGTGTAGAGTTTTTGATAGATAATCTTTATTTTAGTTTAGGTATTGATGACAATAAAAAAGATCAGATTTTTTTTATCTGAGAAAAACCCCAAAGCCTCTTATCCACATAATCCAAACAAACAAAATTCAAATACCCATCACAGTTTTGTTTCATCTTTAAAGGGCTTTTACTCAAAGGAGCCAAAGAATTTGGACTTTTCTGCTCCTTTCCCTGAAATACATTTGGCTTTGTTCTTTGCAGCATAGGCAATTGCTGTTAAAGAGACTTTCCGTTTAACATGTAATTAATAGTTTGGCATTTCCCCAGGGCTTTCCTCGGGACCTTTTCTGTATCTGTTTTGTATTACAGAGTTCCCTTGCTAAATATTTCCAGATCGTATAGATTTAGATAAGACAAGTTCCAGAACTTTGAGTATTTTTTATTTTGACAATTACAGTATTTATTAGTGTTATGAAAATAATACTTTGACAAGTCCCCAAATAATAAATGGCAATATTCTCAAACTTTGAGTCATTCAGAGTAACTCTCAGTGGCTGGTAACCACTTGATATCCAACTGTTTTCCTTTCAGATATGTAGGCAAACTTGAAAAATCCTCATGATGATAATTGTATTTCCCCACAGTCTTTTTGGGTGGTTGGTGGGCCTGACATATCTTGTTCCTTTATCTGTGAGAATTAAAGAGTAGGGAAAGGAAGAATCATAGTTCTGGGGCAAATCACATTCTTAACATGGGGCATCCTGGCATCCTGGAGGGTGGTATGGATCTATTTGAGTATGAGGAGACATGACTTAAATAGAACAAATAATTTCAACTCACTTTGGAGACTAATTAGGATTCATTTGGATATTTTCCAGAGTAGTCAGTGAGCTGAGTTGGGTGGCCTTTATTCGTTCTCCTCCTTTCCCCTCTATACCAATTGTTCTTATAGAACTTGCCTTATTTTGCCTTGTAGCATAGTTGAATATCTGTCTCTATACTCCCCAGGCTTGAGCCTGGGGAAGGATTTTATATTTCTCATTGTTTAGTCCCTAATTCTTTGCATAATTATTTGCATACATATTTTTCAAATTGTATTAAAGCTCTAAATTCTAAATATCTACTTCGTGTAGTATTTACATTAAGGATTGCTACTAGTGACAAATAAACCAAAAAATTTCAGTGGCTTCACTCAATAAAGTTGTTTTGTCATTTATGTCGTAGCCCAGCATTAGTGGTGGTTTCCTTCCAGTGGATTCTTATTTAACATCCTTTGATTTTGTTTCTTTGCCTCCTATAGTTCCTCAGAATCTGCTTTCTCAGACAGAGATAGACAAAAGAAGAGAATGGTAAAAGGACATCTATATCTTAATCTGAAAGTTACACACATAACTTCTGCTCATATTCTGTCTGTGAAAATAGACACATGGGTCTACCTGGACACAAGAGTGCCTAAGAGTAGTGTCTGATGAGGCTACTGCTTCCCAGTAGAGGAGGGGAAGCTACAGAAGAGATAGCTCCCAGTTTTGGAGGCCAGTTGCCTCTACTATCTTTCCCATGGATAACCACATTGAAAAATAACAGAATCATACAGTTGATTGAAAGAACTTTAAAGTCACTCTCCGTTTTTCAGTCGAGGAGATGTGGGATTAAAGAGGTAATGAGAATTTCCAAGTTGATATAGTTAATCAAATTATGGAGTTGAAACTGGAGCCTGGCTCTTCTGACTGCCAGTTTTTCTCTGCTACTATGTTTGTGGCTGTTAATCCTGATATGTCAATTTTATTAGATTAAGAAACATTTAGCAGATTAGTAAAGCACATGTCCTATGCCATGAAGTTTTTGCCTTGGAGCCTGCTAGCCATGTACTGAATCCCTTGAACTTTGAACTAAATTAAACCTTTTCTTCTTTAAATTGTGGATGCTGGGTATTGTGTCTAGCAATGGGAAAGTGATTAATGTAGAAAGTTGGTGTCAGGAGTGGGTTGTTACTGTGATTATACCTGACCATGTGGTTCAGAAGCTTTTGGAACTGGTTTGTGTGAGAAGTTTGGAAAGGTGTGAAGATGTGGGTTAGAGAAGACATAGAATGTAGTAAGCAGGCTGATGGATGATTCTTGGATTTCAGAAGACCAGAATGCTGATAGGAATGTCAACAGTAAAATCTAGGCTTCTACCAAGATTTCAGAAGAAGGCCAGAAAAAGAGCCCCAGAGAGAGAGAGAGAAAGCAATGCATGAAGCTGTGGGAAGGAAGCTGAAGGTGCAGTAGAAACCCCAGAAACCCCAGGAAGTCAGAAATGCCAGAAAGATGGAACTTCTACTGAAGAAAGCTACTGGCCATGAGTGGAGCCAGCCCAAAGAAGTGCTCCTGCGGGCTGCATAATAAAGCTATATAATAAAGGAGTGCCGTAAGACTTTTGGAACTCACATTTCACCACCATGTGCCTCTGATGCCAGGCATGGAGCAACAGGACTTAATGCTTAGCCTAATGAATTTTGATCTTGCTTTGGCACGATTCTTTTCTATCCCTCTATCCCTCCATTTTAGAATGGGACTGTTTACTCTGTGCCTTGGAATTATATAACTTGTTTTTGAATTTTACAGAGATTTCATAGCTAAGTGTTGCCTTGAGTCTCAAAAGAGAGTTGGACTTGGACTTTTTTGAAAAATGCTGGAACTGCTGAGACTTTGGAGGGAAGGGATTGTTTCCAATTGTATATAGGTTTGTATTATGTTAGGAGGAATTATGAACTTTTGTTGTCTTTATTTGAAGATTAAGTATGGCCTAAGAAGATATATTTGGGTGTGAAATTGACAAAGGGTGGATTGTGACCATTAATCCTGGTATTTCAACTTCATTGGATTAAGAAATGCTAAGAAAATTAGTAAAGCACACACTCCTGGGTATAACTGGGTGTGTCATGGAAGCATGACCTTGGATACATAGTCCCCTTACCCATTCTTCTCTGGCACTGTTCCCCGCTCTGCTTCCCAGCCACCATGAATTGAGCAGCCTTGTTCTACCATGACCTTCTGCCATAAGGTTTTTGCATTGGAATCTGCCTGTATACTGAATCTCCTGAAACCATGAACTAAATTAAACCTTTCCTCTTGTAAGTTGTGTGTATCAGGTACTATGTCCAGAAACAAGGACATATTTGTCCAATACAATCTCCAAAGTATTTGTGATTTTGGTACTGTCAGGTATAGGTATTCATCAGCTGCTTGAGGGTGGTGAGTAGTGTATTTGTGGAGAGTTCAGTGGAGTTGTGCCATCAGGTTTCCTTTTGTTGTCTGTGTTTGTCTGTGCTTCTGTAAGATACCACAGATGGGGTAATTTGTAAACAAGAGAAATTTACTTTCTCACACTCCTGGAGTTTGGGACCATCAAGGCACTGACAGGTTTGATGTCTGGTGAGGGCTGCTCTCTGCTTCCAAGATGGTTCCATGTTGCTGTGTCCTCTGGAGAGGATGGTACAAGAGCAGAGGAGAAGGAATCCACTCCCTTAATAAATCTTAAACTCATCTAGGAGGGCTCTGCTCTCATGATTTACACATGCCTTCAAGTCTCCACTTCTTAATACTATCACATTGGTGATGAACTTTCAACATATAAATTTTGGGGACCATCTTAACCATAGCCATATATTTAATTTAGCTCCTATTTCCCCTTTATATTCTTTTTTCTCTGATTTCCCGAGGCTCCCTCTCCTTATAACCAAACACAGTAGTAGGAAATTGGCTGGGTTTGGAGGCAAGTAATAAATGGGGACATGGTTGAGTCAAAGATATGGCCAGAGTGACCAGTGTTGGTGGTGGAACAATCTTAGTACTGCCAAGATAAGGCATGGTGTGACTTGAGAGACCATGGTATAATTTGAGAGAACTTTCTTGAGAACAACGTGAGTCTTGTTATTTTTTTAAAAAGAGTTTCTATAAGGTTGATGTTAAAATGTATTTATAGAAATTATTTAGGTAATATATATACCTCCAAAAATATGTTTGTGGACTGATTTGACAGTATGTTGACCTTTACTGAGAAGAATCTGAAGGAACAATGCAGAAGGAGATAAGTTTTGAGAGGGGAGGGAAAACTAGGTTCAGGGGATGGGATACTTTGGGGATACAGAAGGAGAGGAGCACTGTGTTAGTAATAGAGAGGAAATATTTGTCAAAGGTTAGAATGAGGGCATTGGATAACTGGGAGATGATGAGGAAAGAGGGTATTAGCTGGTGAGTTAGGGGGGCACCACGGACAAATTTCCTCTCTGCCCTTCTTTGTGATATCACTGGGGCTGACCATCCTCATCACATGCAGAGTGTCTCAGGTTCTAGACCTGGTTGTGTCTGTCACTGATCCTCGAATAACACTGAAGTGGCAACTTGATCTTTCTGGGCTTCAGTTTCTCCAATTACAGAATAAGACAGCACTAGTATTTGAACCATGTCACTTGGGACTGGGGAGGCTTGTGGATGTGTTTCAAGGGCATCACTGCAGGGATATCCTTTGCTTCGTGTGTTTTGTTGAATTTCCACAGAATACTTTTGTTTGAAAGACATTCTGTTTCTGCAAGAATATTTTGGGTGGAAAGCAGTCATCCTAGGGCATTTCCTTTGGTTTCTTCAAATTCAGACATTTTATGAATCTGTGGCAGTACCCAAAGCCTTCTACCCTCACAGACCACATAAGGTCCCATGTTCGGTGTCCTCAGGAGGCCGTAACTAAGGTGTGACAGTGAGATTTTGGATAACTATTGTTAAGGATGTACTATTAAATGCATCATAAGAAGTTAAGTGTTCATTGAGGTCTGTGAAGATTCTGGCTCTGTTATACCCATTTCATGTAATTGAATATTTACATCTCCTGGCAATTCAGGTGGATACTATTATTGCTATTTGAATACTGAAGAGACTAAGGCTCAGAGAGACAAAGCAATCCAGCTCTCAAGAAACAGAGCTAAGATTTAAAATTGGTTCTGATTTCAGGATCCATACTCTTTGTGGTTGTAGTTCTCTGACCTAGGAATCTGCTCATGTGGCTTTTGGGTCTTTTGCAGGCTTCCTCGGTCATCTTGGCCCCCAGGGCTCTCCCACACATGGACAAAAGTGTCTGTTATGAGTAGGATAGAAGTCCTTGCCAAGATGACTTGAGTATTTACTTGGGCTGCAGAACTGTCACCAGGAAGAGTACTTGGCACCGGTGGGTGATATCCGGTGAATACGAGCTCGTCAGGATTGCATCATTTCTGGGTGCAGGAAGCCTCTGTGGAGTACAAAGGACATAGGTCATATGGCAGAAGGCAAGGAGCTGAACTGTCCTAGGGATTCTACTCTGATTATACCACAGAAAAGCATGGCAAGATTCTGATTTTCAGCAAGAAGGAGTCCCCCTCTCCTCCACATCTAAAAACACAGCCATGTATTGAGAGGTATCTGGATTTTTCTCAAAGACTTTTAACCTCCCCTAGCTTTTTGCTTCCTAATCAATGTATTTTCACTGGCTTGTCAACTTTAGTCCTAATAGTAAATGCCACTGAACTAATTGTCTAGGAACAGAATAAAGTTGAAGATGGGCTTGTAATCTACCCTTCCTCGGACCACTCCTATGTTTGCCTATCTCCCTTAGGCTGGCTCTTTGAATAGCATAACTTTGGTGATGAATTCCAGATGTTGCATTGTGGAGTTATCTACAGGGGGTTATCCATTATAGTTCTGAGCAAATGTATTTGTCCCCCTTGTGATTAAAAGGCTAATAGAAGGTTATGTATACCTATTCATCCAAAAAGGCATTTATATTTTTGATCAGGTGAGATACACCTGGGCACTGTAAATATTGCAGGTCACTGTGATGTGATTGAATCTATAAGTCTGAGTGGCTCAAAAGGCCAGCTCTAGACTGACTCTTTTTTCCTTTCCCCATCCACCTTTCACATTCTGAGATGTGAAAAAGAGAACCTGAACTATTAGAGTTTATTAAAAGGTCCTGTGGGATACCTTTCAGGACACATCACAATCCCAGATTTCTCTAGAATTCCTGACCTCATACCTTGGAGAGCGTGGACTTTCCTTAGCAATGCATTTCTGATTATTGTGTTTGGGAGGTTGTTAAAATGGAGGAAATTTTTCCACGGCTTTGTATTTTTGAGAGATGCTCCTGGCCTCTTGCCTTCCCCTCTCAAGGTTGTGGAGCTCTGGAAAAGTGATGGGAAGAGAAGTCAGGACAACCTTCTCTCTGGGAGTGTAGGGCACTGGCATCTTCATCTTTCTTTGGAAGGATGTAAAGGTGTGAGCCCTTTCCAGATAGAATCCTGGGGTTTGGCAAGTGTTTAATTCTGCAGAAGGTCGTCATGTTATTTGGCCAGTCTAGCCCATGACGTAAGTGCATACATAAACACATGCATATATATATATATATTTTTTTTTCATCAATAATAAGGTTGGTAGTTTGATATGCATCTTGTTGAATCCTTGTAACACTTTCTCAACTGGTTCAGAGCATAGGTATTGTAAGGGGTCTTCTCAAACCCCAACAGTTACTAAAGTAACACATGCTTATTATAAGAAAATTGAAAATAGAGAAAAATACAAAGAAAAGATAAGTCGGGCCGGGGATTTAGCTCAGTGGTTTCACCACCTGCTGCACAAGTGCAAGAACCTGAGTTCAATCCCCGGTACCAAAAAAAAAAAAAAAAAAGAGAAGTCATCCATAATTCTATTGGAGATAATCCTTTTCTCATTCACTGTGTTAATCCTTTCAGTCTCCTTTCTCTATCTCCCCTGTATCATGTCACTTTCCTATTGCTGGGACAAAATACCCAACACCCATAGCTTAAAAGAGGAAAGGACTAACTAGCTCAGTTTCCCATGGATTCAGTCCACAGTTGGGTGGCTCCAAGCCAGAAATATCATGGTAGAAGGGTCTAGTGGAGGACAGCTGCTCTCCCCATGGCAGCCAGGAAGCAGAGAGAGAAAGGAGAAAGAAGATACCTGCAGGTCACACTCCTAGTGACCCTCCTCCTTCCATGGCCCCACCTCTGAAACATGAGTATTTTACAGGATAATTTATTTTATTTAAAAATTTTTTTTAGTTTTTTTGAGACAGGGTCTTACTGTGCAGTCCAAGCTGGCCTTGAACTCACTCTGTAGCCCAGAGTGGCCTTGAAGTCATGGCGATCCTCCTGTCTCAGCTTCCTGAGTGCTGAGATTACAGGCATGCATCACCATGCCTGGCTTAGGGGATATTTTAGATCTAAACCATAACATCTCCTATTTATTCTCTCCTCCCCCACAAATAGTACATGCAAGTACACGTGTAAAATATACATTACTATGGATGTGTGTACACACACATACATATATCCACACAAATTCCTTTATCACATGTTGAAACGATTATTGATAGTAGTTGCTGGCATTTATTAAGTTTTTTTTTTTTTTACCATGTTCCAGGTACTCTTCTAAACCCTTCTGCATAAAAACTAACATAACCAACCTCACAATAACCCTATGATGTGGATATTACTTTTATCCTATTTTATGGATGAAGAAGTCAAGTCACAGAGAATTTAACTCCTTACCCAAGTTTCCACAGAGAAGTGGCAGAGCAGCCTTTGAACTCAGAATGAGTTTTAATCACATGTTGTGTGGTATTTCTACACTGTATACTATGTTCTCTTTTGGAATTAGCTGTTGCTATTCAGTATTTCCTGAAACATTTCTTCATATGATTAAAATGCAATTTTAATAGTTGCATAGAATTTAATACAGTGATATGCATTTTATTTAATCTTTCACCTAAGGTATTTGGTTTGGTTAACATTTTCTCTACTGAATCACACAGTAGCAAACATCCTTGAGCTATGTTTTGGTGCATAAATATTTATGACCTAATGCTGGATTAGTAAACATTGAATTGGTGAGGAACAGGGTCTGCCATTTCTAAGGTTTTTGCTTCCTCATTAAGCCCTAATCCTCAGCCCCTGTCTGCAGGTGCATGCTGCTCTGAGAGCTGTGGGACCAGAACTGGGAGTCTCTCTTCATTTCCTTTCATCTGGCCCCAGAGTGGGTATTGGCTAATAAGGAATCTTTTTCTTTTTAACTGCTATTTTAATGCTTCTTAAAAATTTTAAAATAATCTTCTGTCTTTTTGGCTAGTGTTCCTCAAAATATTTTTGCTGACCAGGATAAATTGCCTTATATCTTAATTTTTTTTGGGCTCTTCAACAGGGTGTCTTAGTTCTTTTTGTGCTGCTATAACAGAACACCATTGAGAAATTTATAAAGAACAGAAATTTATTTTCTCACAGTTCTGGAGGCTGGGAAGGCCAAGATCAAGGTGCCAGCATCTGGTGACAGGGATTCCTGGCTTTTTCTGCCCTGGATTATTAGTTCCTAGCACTGTGCTCATTCTCAGTAGTGCTCAAAAACACTTACAGGGCAAGTGCATGGAAGAAACTCCCAGAGAAATTACTGTCACTGCACATCATTGTACTCTATCTTTGTTTCTATGGCCAGATGACTTTGAACTCTTTGAGGATAAGACTGTCATTCCTAGCCCAGGAATGTGGGACGATTCTAGATTTTACTGGACTCAATGTTGAGAGACTATCAGTTTTATTTTTATAGCTGATATGGTACCTCCGAGTTTCTACAAGAGGTCCCCATGTTCTCCAGGCCCAAGATTGCTATGCTGTGGGCCTGCAGGGCCCAGGGTGATTGATGCCCTAGGTCCACATCTGCTTGCTCCAGGATGGCTGCTGTCAGTACAATACCAGGCAATCTCATAATTCCTAGCTGGTGACCACTGAGGTGTTCCTCCAGCTGTGCATATAAACTGTCCTGGTTGATTGCCCTCTAATATATAATTAGGGACAAATCTCTGCAGTTCATATTTTTCAGAAGGTTTTTGAGGTATGATCTCACTGCCAGACTGTGATGCCTCACTGTGGAGGGGCTCCATGTGGCCCCAGGAGAGGTCTGTCATCCAGCCAGTCTGATGTTCAGTAATGTTAGGAGCTTAGGGAAAATGCCTGAATCCAACTACTCATTCCCACCCTGTTCCACTCCCATGTTTTTAGTCCATAAAATATATAGACATTGATTTCAAATGGACACCAAAGTGTCCACTGACTGGGTAAGCTCTCAGTAACCTAAATCTTTCCAAGTATTAAATTTTAATTAGGGATTTACCCAGGACTGAAGGATTTAAGAGAGGCTTTCATTGCTAAAATCAGGACAGACCTGGGAAAACTGGAATAATTTGTCACTTTCAACTCAATAGAGACTCAGATTGGGGAATACAGTGGGTACTACTTCATTTGAAGAAAGCTGCACAAAGTAAGTAAGTTTAGCATGATTTATTTATTTCCTGGATTGAAACTGAGGGTGGGTTCGATAACCCCCTGAACCTCCAATTTGTATGAGAAGTGAGGGCAATCTGGTGTGTCTGCATCCTTCCAAACAATCAACCCCCCCCCCCCATAAAGCCTGTCTAGTTGGTTAATAGAACTCTTGCAGTATCTTAAATTCTTCTACCTTAGGAAGCATGGGAATCAGGAATTGAACATTTATCAGAAACTAAATATCTTAGTTGGGGTTTCCCAGAAGCAGATCCTGAGTTTAAGACTGCAGCGCAAGTTGTTTATTTCAAAAGGAGGACAAATAGTAGTTGGGAGGCAGGAAGGGAGAGACGGAAGAGAAGATATGAAGCTGGCTCCTTATTCTGGGTAATTAGAGCTTAGTATTTTGGGCTGAATAATTCTTGTGGGCACAACCCTGAACATTGTGGGATATTTTGTAGGATCCCTGATCTCTATCCATAGGTATCAATCACATTCCCTTTCCCATAGTTATGACAACCAAAATAGTCTATGTCACCAAATGTCCACTGCCCTCCTCTATTGATAACCAGTGTTCTAGAACACACCTCAGAATTTTCCTGCCTGGGTGGGTGAGAGAGCTGGACATTTACATGTGAATTTCTAACAGTCATCTATTGAGAGCTGCCTAGAGGGACTTTGCAGAAAGCTCTCAGGCAGATCCTGGTAGGTGGAAGTTGGCTAGGGTATACCAAAGTGGAGAGCCAGAGGATCTAGGTGGGGCTCTGATGGCATCTGCTTCTGTCTGTCTATCTGCTCTAGCGTTTGTTCTATCTCTAGACCATCTTTCTCTTCTTTTGTCTGTATGATAGAATACAACTTTCTTCCACTCCCAGCTGCATGTATGAATCCCATGTCTTTAAATTCTAATTCCAGATCCCTAGAACAGACAATGTGATTGGCCCACTTTGGATCAGATATTCATTCTAGGCCAAGCAACTGTAACCTTGTAAACTGCAGTACAAATATGGACCTCAAGGGGGCTTTCTTCTGTTTCAGTGCAAATGGGCAGCATAAGGAGACTGGGTGTTATTGTGGATAGCTGGGTTGAGGCGGAGATGGGCAATAATTTCTGCTGACATTTATCAGATATCTCCCGTTGCAAGGCTGTGTAAAGGATACATGGACAAATGACTTGTTAGTGTGTTCAGAATGTGAGGAGAATATAGAAATTAAATATAAAGTCGATGCCATGAGGGCTTTCCTCCTAGTACCAGGGTGAGTAATTGTGTCAGGAGAGTAGGAAGCGAAGTTTAGATAATTATCTTTTCATCTGCACAATCTTTATAGTGAAGCAGCAATATGGACATCTCAGTGCAGTGGAGCAGTTTCCTAGCCAGACTTCAAGGTAAACTTAGGCTTTGCTACCAAAGTCTGTCTGAGAGGATAGGTGTGAGATCCAGTTTTTGACTGACTGCCAGGACAAAGGAAAGCATGTACAGTGGTACCTCCTTTCATGATTCTTGCTACGATTCTGGCCACAAAGTTGGATGAGAACTGAATCAAATTCAGTGGTTAGGTTCAATGTTGACCTTATTGGGAAATTTGATTTGATTTTCTTCCAGATCGGTTTGTGACCAGAATCATGAATAGAATCGAGTTTATGAACGGAGGTACCACTGTATCTCAGGGTGGGGAAGGGACAACTATCCTTGTCTGACAGCTTGGTCTGTTAGTTTTGCTGTGGAAATAGGAAGACAGGAACATGGGGACCTTGTACTGCCAAACTGTATTCTTTTTTGCAAATTAATTAAAGATATAAGAACAAAAATAGGAACAAACTAGTTCTTTATCAGACCTTCAGATGAGGGGCTCTTGGTCCTTGGTGTAACTGCTCGCCTAAGAGGATGGGTTGTCATGTACACTGTGGATCCTTCGATCTCTCTGCATGAAACAGCAGCATGCGGTTGACAGAATAAGGGAACTGCATTCAGGTTAGTGTGTGTTTCTTAGGGGTGACTTTCTGGAAGGCCTGATGCAGGTAAAGGGGTTTGGCCAAAGCTGCCCCAAGTGAACTGTTGCCTACACAACTCAAGGAGGCATCAGGCATGTAAGGTGCAGAGTGATCACTGCCCCTGGAGTTGGGCAACCATGGCTTTGGCAAGTTACTACCAGTTACTTCTGTGAAGAAGGTTCAGTGGCCGAAATGTGATAGCACTTCTGTAACTCAGCTTCTTCTGTCACTTCCTGGATCTGGCTGTGGCAAGGAAAGGTGAATCATACTATGATTTAGCCGGAGTCTTTGAGACTTCTTGGAGGAGAGATGATTTATTGATAATGGTTGTCCTTTTAAAATGTGAGTCTTCCTCAAGCTTAGGAGAGATCATGAAGCATGGCATGGTAACATAGAGAGAGCAGCAAGCCTTTTCCTAAGTAAAGTGACATGGTGGGTGTAGGAATGTGCCTGGCTGCCATCCACAGGAGGACCAAGGGCATTCTTGGCACATGCAATGCCACACTCATGCTGAGGTCATGATTCCCATGGGCTACTTCTAGCCATTGACTGCATGTGGGAGGGATAACGAGGCAAGTCCACTCCTGGAAGCCATCTGTATTCTGTGATGGCCAATACGGCTCCAGCCTGCCTCAGTGAATCTTTCTTAGAGTACTTGGCCATCTTGGGCATTCCTGCCTCTCTTCTGGTAAAGAAATTACCAGTTAGATTTGCCTAGTGACCTGGCAGCTGTCTCAGGGTTACTGTCCCATTTCTTCTCTTAAAGGTGATTCAGTAGAAAAATCTTTGCTTGTGTAATTCCACTTTGGTATCTGCATTTCAGTGGGCCCAGACCAACACAGAGGACCACATAATTTATACTTCAAATGGAGGTACTTTGAGAATGAAATAACAATACTGCTAAAAATAACACCAATAAACCAAGGCTGGCCTGGGGAACTTTAAGCAAAATACTTTAGAAATATCCTATCTGCTTTGTTCAAGAGTCCTAAAGACACAAGACAGGCTGATAACGGGAACTTAGCTAGGTGAATATAAAAAATTAAATCCCAATTAATTTCAGAAAATGACTAATTTAGCTCAACCAATGTTTGTAGAGTGACTCATGTGTCCCAAGTAAGAGGCTGGGCACAGACAGATGAATAAGACATAGTCTCTGCCCTCAAGCAGCTTGTCTTCTCGAGGAGGAGACCAACATGAATCAATCATTTTACTAAAATATTCTTTTAAGAGAGAAAGAGTTGACAATGGGATGAATCTGCTGTAAGAAGGTAGGAGCCAGCTCCACTTGCAGATGCCTAGTTCCTTCCTAGAACATGATACACTGCAGGGGAAGAATCCTGGGATAGCTTTGGAAGACTCATTTGTGCCAGTGGAGGGACCCAAAGGACAGGGATACAAGCAAGGCAGTTAAGGCTTCGGTTCTGGCTGCTGGGTGAAGTGCAGTGTATGGCCAGCACTTGTTCTTTCTAGTTATTAGGAAAGTGGGTTCCCTGCATGCTCTCTCCTGGGACAGGGTGGAAAATAACTATGCAACACACACAGGCACCACTGGAGCTGGGTTTCCTAAGGGATTCCTGTTGCACATCCATGTGTACACATTGGTATCAGTTGAGGGATCGCCACCCTGAGAGACAGCTTGCATTTGGCGAACCCTTGTGGAGTGGAACTTTCTCAGAGGAGCAGACAGGTGGTTGGCCTCCTCTGGGGTCTGTTGAAAACACCTCTCTTCTGAAGCAGCTGGTGCTACCAGGTTTTCTGCAAAGCTGCTCTTTCTACAAGTGGGACTGGGAAAGATCACAGTGCAATGAAAGGAAAAAAACAACTTGAACAGAAAACACTTGAATAAACAGATGCCTGCTTTACCCCTTGGCCTCGTGATGCCTGACAAAAATTGAACTGAAAGTGACGGCTGGGCTACAGTGAGGCCAGCAATATGTCACCCGATCAAGCGGAGACCTCAGGGGACAGAAAAGGCATTTCACTCTAAGCTCAGCCACAGTGGTGCTGCAAGACAAGAGCCCCGTGGCTCCGGCAGCTTCTCCATCCTCCTCCTTTCACATGATTCAATTTCATGCCATTTGCAATCGTGAGACAGAGAACGCTCCAAATTCCAAGCCCTTTGTGAGCCCAGGGAAAGAGGTGCAACAGCCTCATGCATCTGGCCACAGGCAGCTGGTGGTGATGTTGGAGGGCGAGAACCACACTCTTGATTTTCAACTTTTAACCCTAAAGGGTAGAAAAATCTCTTGAGTTTGGGGTAAAAAGTTCCATGTTTTAAGAAAGAATGTAAAAAACAAAAAATGGCACACACTTCTTGCAGCCAGTGGTTTATTTTTCTGCACTATAGGGATGATTATAACTTTGGCATATATAACTATAATCAGGTGAAAAAGTGCTGTGAGCCATCTCAGCATTGTATACTTGCCTTACCAGGGGACAGAAGAGCAGGAAGTGTCTTAGGAAGCCTTGAAGCCCATTCATGTGATTATCAGGCCATCATTGCTTGCTACCTATTGTAGATTGTACTATCAACATTCTTGGGCACTGTTTTCTGTGTAAGTCCTGGCTGGAAGTGGTTCCTAGTCTTTGGGGTCTGAGCCAGTATTTCACAATTAGGCAGCATTTGGAGACTACAGTATGTGCATGTGTTGGTAGTGATGGGGAATTGAAAGATAATATTTTTGATCCCTTAATCCGATATGTGATCCAAAGATCTTCTAAGGTGGGGTCCTAGCTTGTAGTAGGGACATACATCAAAATTAAATGGTACCAGACTGTCATGGCAATTTAGTTTCATTTGGATGGGTCCTCAGCATCACAGGGTTTTAGATTCCACCTAGGCAGTTCCAGTTAGGAGGTTGGTGCCATAGATCAGGTGAAGGTGTGAATGAAAAGGGTGAAAAGGGAGGATAAGTTGCTCTTGAGGATTTTTCCTGCCTAATGGAAGGAGACCTCAGGCAGAATACAGCAGGAAAAAATAGAAGAAAGGTTGTTGTTGTTTTTTTTTTTAATGGAAGGAATAATGATAGAAATGTAAGCAATGATGGGAATCCTCCTTGGTTTTTACGTCCCTTTCTTTATTCCTTTATTCCTCCAATCAAACTCTGGCAGTAGAAGAGAGTATATTGTGGTAAGAAATGAATTATTTGTGAAAAGAAGAATTATTTTTTGTTTACTATTCACAGACACTGTCATCTAGAAAGGATAGACCCTATTAAGCAATACCTTTGGTTTACCAATAGAGTGATGTGTGTGAAGTATTCATGGTGGGAGAATCAGGAGAGAGCTAAATCACTGGAGATGAAAATAGTGGCCGAGACCTGGGAATTTCCAGAAAAAAGCAAAGAATAAGACAGCAAAGCTGGGGTATTTTCAGAGAAAAATATCAAGTGAAAATAAGGCAACTGAGGCCAAACTTTGTACTTTGGAGAGAAATAAATGAATTTATTCTGGATTTTTATTTATTTATTAAAATTTACCAGGTAATGGGTGACTTAACCTCCTTCTTTAAAGTCCCATTAGATTTTCAGCAGAAATCTACATGATTAGCTAATGCTCGGCAGAATGAGATTTGCTTTTAGGGGCTGCAGTGAAGTCCTACATCCAGCTTTAAGGTGGGTATTGAAGCGAGGACAGAGGATGCCTAATATGTTCTGGAGGATGCTTTTGGCTAGGAGCAATACGAAGACCAACAAATGATGACCTATGGAAAAGATGCATTTTGTTACTAATCAGAGGTCTGGAGGGAGGTGGTCCTAGTATTGGTTGAACACTTTTAGTATGCCCTGTTGCTGGCTCAGCATTTCTGGTATTCTCTTTACTTGCCCCTCATGATTGTAAGATGACTGCATAATTCTGATCAACCCAAGCACAAAATGAGTCTCTCATTTCATTAGGAAGAAAAAATCTTGCCCAATGCCCTCTATACAATGTCTCCTTGTACCTCACTTGTCAGCAGTGGGCCTTATGACCAATTATAGCAGCAAAGTGGCTTGGAAAGTGAGAATCCGGTTTTGCATCCTCTGTGGTGGGAATGTGCAGAAGGTAAAGGTGGATAGGAATGACCACTAGGGACCCACTGCCATGCAGATGTTTGCATGTATTGTAAGTCCTTAGAGAAGAAGCTGGAACAAAGGCATTATTCAAGAATATTTCCTCATTTTTCATAAGAATGAATTTTTGATTTCTCTTTTTATAGTGTCTGTTTCCTTTATGGGATCACCTATGAAGTTGTAGAAGACTTTCATTTTTATCCTGGTCTTTGCAAAGTAATTGAACTTTACAAAAACTCTTGGTCATTTCACTTTCTATTTTTTAATATTATTTTATTGGTACATTTTAGGTATACAATATAATAACATTCATCATTGGAAGTTTGCACCTTTATATAATCTCTCTTGGTTCTTATTTTTCATCCTTCCCCTGCCCTCCCTTCAACCCCTCAATCCCTCCCTATGTACAAAGACTTTGTTTCCATTTTTCCATTTTCTCATATTAATTCCATTCCCTTCTTTCCTTTCCCCTACCCCTCCC
>NW_004624763.1:2700556-2719196 GCF_000247695.1 Heterocephalus glaber
AAAAAAAAAAAAAAAACCTTAATGGGGAAAAAAAAAGAATGACTTGGGACTTCATGCTGTGGGTCATGGAAAGGCAGGAATAGTTTTTGAATGGTGTATAAGAGCAGACACTGGGACCAGCATGTTCTTTGAGATGGCTGCCATCATAATTGTCTTAGTTACTCTCTCCTTACTGGGACACAAAACCTGACACCCACATATTAAAGGAGTAGAGGTTTATTTTGGCTTATGGTTTTTAGAGGTCCATAGTTGGCTGGCTCCAAGGTATGATGGGCATGATAGAAGGGTCTGGTGGAGGAATGCTGCTCACATCATGGTAGCCAGGAAGCAGAGAGAGAAGGGAGGAGAAAGGGAGAGAAATACATTCCTCTAGGTCATGCCACTAATGACCCGCCTTTTCTGACCACACCCCACCTCCCAACAGCACACTAATGAATCTGCTGATGAGTATAGCATACCATGATCCAATCACATCCCCAAAGCCCACCTCTGGACACATGAGGCTTTGGGGGGACATTCCAGATCCAGACAGCAATAGTCCTGACTTCCCAGAGACCATTCCAGAGGGGCTTTCATTTTAAGCACATTGCTGCCTTGTTCCAGGCACTATGCTAGTTCCTGGAGACACAAAGATGAATAACAGTTCTTTCAGAAGCTTTTAGAGTTTTTAGAGTTCTTTTAGTGCTTTTAGAGTTTTGGGTTCAGAATCAGGCATTTGGATTGTTGCAAAATCTTCTCAGTAAGGAAGATTTATTGCCCACTGTTGCCAACTGACTTCCTCTCTGCTTCCCATGTCTTTCTTTCTTTTTTTTTTTTCTTTTGGTACAGGGATGGAACTCAGGACCTTGCAGTTGCAAGGCAGGCACCACTGAGCTAAATCCTTGGCCCCCATGTCTTTCTTATAACTGTCTCTCAGTCTCTCTCTCAGTCTCCCCCCCACCCCATAGCAGGAATTGAACTCAGGACCTTGCACTTGCCAGGCAACACCACTGAGCTAAATCCCCGACCCACCAATATCCTTAATATTTTTCCTTTTATTTCTGTAAATATAGTCCATTATATTTCTAGTAAAGTTTGTTGGAGTTTTGAGTCACTGTCTCTTCAAGATGGCTGAGAGTCTTCTGGTCTCAATTCCAGATCATGTTGATTTTATTGGATAAACCTTAAGGGGCAGCCTCGTTTATTATATCTCTGAATTATTAAAGAATGCTCCATTGTGGTCCCAAGTATGGGTTCAACCATAGTCCTTGAAAGCCTGATTTTTCTGAAATCTAGTATTTCCTTTTACTTTTTGAAAATGGGATTGGAAATTGTTTATTTCCAGTCTTCCAGTACTTCTCTATTTTTCACATTCTGCACTGGTAAATGACAGTAGCAGATTCTCTTTCTATTTGATGAAGATTTGACTAAACCTGGAGACTTGAAACATTTAAAGCTGTCAAATGTTCTCTTCTAGCCTTTTAACTCCTAGAACCTCAGTCTTTTTTTCCCCCCAAATCATAATCACCATCACCATCTTCAATTTTACATATCTAGTATGTGTTAGGAAATATACTAAGAAATCTGAGTGCTTGAAGTTCTAGTATAAAAATGATTTGTATTGCTTCTAATGACCTTGGAAAATAGATATTAATATTCTCATAAAGATAAGTAAAGGGGATCAGATTAAATGATTTTTCTCAAGACCACGTGACTCCTAAGTAGAGACACACAAATCTAAATGCTGGTCTCTTCAGTTCCAAAACAGAACCTTGAATCACTGTGTTACAGTGTACCCTATATGCTCTACTGCTTTTTTTTTTTTTGTTACCGGGGATTGAACTCGGGACCTTGCATTTGCAAGACAGGCACTGGAACCACTGAGCTAAATCCATGGCCCTATGCTCTGCTTCTTTATAGGCATACATACTGCTTGTGGGACAGTTACTATCTCCTTTAAGTTTCTTCTTTGGAGAGGGGTGTAGGAAGGCAGATTGGTTGGGTCATTAGAGTCAAGCCTGGAAATCAGACAGTTGTGAATTTGAATTCCCAATCTACTTACTTGCTATTTTGGTGATATTTCTTAAAATCTTAGAGCTTTAGTTTCCATATCTATAAAAGAGGATGTTGTGATGTTTCAGAGAGTTATGTGCAGCCTCTGAGACAAGGCAAGAGCAAGCGCTCAACAAAAGGGGCTCCTGCACAGTCTGGATTCATAGTCTGCAGGAATCCCAATTCTGTGGCACAGCCCTTGTGGAATTTCTTCTCAACCACTTTCTTCTGTGAGATTCTTCCAGCCACCTTCTTCCTTCACCCTGCAGTTCTGACTCCTCCATTGCAGGGATGGTTTTTAGGTTTCTATCTCTAGCTATTTCCTACATTCTGTCCCACTAACTTGGATGGCTTCTTAATTCTTTCATCTACTTTGGCTTGCGAGTCATTCAGATGTACAGCACACATAATTGATGACTGGCTCCAGGAATTTAAAAACAGACAAAAATAGGACATAGCCTTCTGGTCATTGGTACTGATTCTTTTTGTTTTTTTCTTTTTCTTTTTCCAGTACTGGGGATCGAACTCAGGACCTTGCGCTTGCCAGGCAGGCGCCGCCCCACTGAGCTACATCCCTGGCCCCACTGGCACTGATTTTTTGCTGTCCACACTTTTTGGGAGATGCTGTGCTGAGAGGTTCCAGAAGCAGTAATGTCAGCATCACCTGGAAACTTGCTAAAACCCTAACTCTTGGCCTCTGCTCCTGAGACTGGGTGTTGCCAGCTAGCTGTGTTAAGAAGCCCACTGGGATTTTTTTCCAGTCTCCCCCTGTCTCTCTTAGAAGCTATCTTTCTCTCAATAAATTTTTCCTACTCTTAAAAAAAAAAGAAGCCCATCAGGGAATTCTGATGCTCATGCATGTTTGAGGTGCACCTTAGGAGCCCCTAGAAAGTCCCCCTGAATTGGAATCTTGGTTGTGCATCACCAGTCTTCTCAGATACTCGCTTCTGGAAACTAGCCTCAGCCTGTGGCCAGGTGTTAGTTGCTGGCATTAATTTGAACTAATTCATGAATTTGTGCCAAGATTTTTGCTCTGCTAATGGAAATAAATACCTTTGGCAGAGACCAAATAGCTTCTCAGAACTTAATTATTCAGAGAGTTTCATATTACCAGATTTGAATTAAATTTAGATGAAGTTCTTGCTTCTTTAAAAAATTAGAGTCTTTTTATTGTTTACTCTAAGTGATGTAGTTTTCTTTTAGCCCAAGTGTCTATTTGTGTCTTGAGTTACCTTTCTCTAATATATTTGGTGTGCAGTTATTTTTAGACCTATTATTTAAAGCATGTCTTATATGAAATCTTGCCTGGGGGTTCTCCGTGGATTATAGGGCTATGGATTACATTGAGAAGTACTCAACAACTTATAGGGCTGGTATTGACTAAAGATTGAAAATGTTCAAGGAACATTAGCTTTATCAGACAGTGAAACTCCTAGGGAGAGGGAATATGACTTATTTGCCTTTATGTTCCTATTATCTAGCACCATGCCAACAAATGTTTTAGTGCCGACCATAAGCTAGGATTTGGGGCTTTCTAAAGATGAACAACACAGATGTGGTTGCTGTCCTTACGAAGCCTATAGTCTCTTGATGATCAATGAATAATTATTATGATTTAGTGGAAAACAATGTATTATTAAGGGAGACTAAGAATGTATCAGATTTCTTGTACCCAGGAGTTAATATTGGGGAGGATCAATTAATGAACTAAACAATGATACTGGGTTAATATGGCATTTAAAAAATATTCCAGTAGCAGATCCTAACTCTTATTTGAGCCTGTTACAATGAGAAGTCATCCCTGTTTGCAAAGAGATAAGAATTAGCTATTCACTCAGCACCTTGGGATGGCAGAAATCATGGGAATGTCAATAGTAGCAGTCCTAACCATGAGTTGGGTACTCATGAGGAACCAGTAGGGTGCTAAGTTCTGTGCAGCCCTTTGCTCTTAGTCTTAAGAGCAATGGACAAAGAATCTCATGCTTTCCTTCCAGCTCTGCCACCAAGTTGTGATGTGACTCTGATAAATCACTTGGCTTGTCTGGGTCTCAGGTTTCTTGTCTATAAAATTAGGGGATGAGACTAAATGTCTGTGATTTTCAAGTTGATGATCCTACTCTTTCTATGTGCCTTGTTAACAGTTGACATAAAAGTGTTCCGTCAGTGGTTTAGGTTTAAACACCGCTCAAGCACTGTTTGATGCACAGATAATATAGGGAGCTGTGACAAGTTTGGCACATGTATAGTGTCTACAGAGGGTATTTTTTAAAACAGCATCCTGAGTTACAAAGGTACATACGGTGCATACATGACTTTCTAGAACTGTTCTGTTCTTCTATACTGAATTTATCCCACCAAATGATTTTTTATTTTATGTAAATAAAGCAATGCATATTACTTTAAAAAAATATGTCCTTGATATCACATTTTGTTTTGCTAATAAACAGACTATAGAACTTATGCTGAATTTGTGAGACGTGCAACCGAATGTTATAGCATTCTTGAGTCACCACTGTTTTACAAATTTGGCATCTGCAGGCCTCAAAAGGCAAAAATGTTTTAAATTTATTTACACCCTGCAGTTTCCTTAGGGAACTGTTTTCCATAAGCTAATGAGGCGCTGGTGCAAGGCCTTTCTGTTATTTCTGGCAGAAGCACTGAGTCACATCGCCTGCTGCTCTGCTTTTTTCCTCAGTAGTCCAGTGCAAATAATAAATATGGGGAAATACATCATCCCTTTGAATGTGGGAGCCAAGCTGTGGGGCTGCCAAGGCTGAAACAAAGCAATTGTGAACTTGGAGCCTGGGCAGGTCCTGTACCACATGTACCTGTGTTTCGGGGACACCTCGAATGTGGCTTCTATTATGTCCATTGACTTATTTTGAGCACACAGGCAATCTTTTGATATCTACTCTGTAAAGTCGGTCTTTCTTTGGAAGTTTTCTTTGCATGGAGCAAATGCTATTTTGAGGTGAGGGAACTTGTCTTCTGGATTGTGGGTCTAACAGTGAGAATTTCTCAGGTGAGGCACTCAGCCTCGTATTGATGGGAGCTGTGGTGAGGGAAGCAGAGTACATGCCTCACCTTCATGGATGCTCATGGGCAAACTGGAGGCAGTGGTGTTCAGATTTGGAGGGCTGCTCTTACCAGGAAACATCACTCTCATATGTCCATCCACCTTCCTGAGGAGATCAACAAGATGGAGGCCTTGTTGCACCCTTTTCATACAGTAGGTGCCCAATGAATGAATGGATGAATGGAGGTTGCTGCCTTGTTTTTGATCTTCCATGAGAACAACCTCGTGTATGGAAGGTGAAGTGGTATTAATATCAGGCAGCCCAAGGATTAAATAGGAGCAGGGATTTCCCAGCCCTTGAACCCTTCCCAGCCCCTGAACTCAACCTCTGATGCAAGTAGACATCCCTACCTCCAGCTGTCTTCTGATACCACCTTTGTCTAGCTGAACTTCATACAGGCAATTAAATCTGACTGATTTAATTGGACATGATTTCCCCTTCTCTTCTCTGCTTTGTTTTCTCTGCTTGCCACTCAAAACTAGTTAAGGTCAAGCCACAGTGTTTCCTGAGTTTGGGAAGACAGTGAAGAGAATTTAGAAAAATGTTTTTGATGGCTTATGAGAAATGAAGGTCTTTTCAATAATTAGGCAAATATTTTTACCTTTGCTATCATTCTTAGGTAATCTTACAACTATAAGGCAAAGATAAATTTAGGGGAAGATTATAGATCTGACACTTTTGAGAGTCCTTTTCCAGTTCTGGGTCTTAACCACAACAGTGCTACTCTTCATGCCTAGAGGACAGTGGTGTACCACCCAGGCATGATCCTCAACAAAGATGTAAAGTGGGTAAAGCTTCTCTTGTGCCTCTCAACCTCTTCCCATGGTGCCCCCCACCTCTCCTACTTAACTTTTTAATTGCTTCTTCTGGCTGACTATAATGTATCCTTGGATTTTACCTTTGGTTGACTGTCTCTCAATGTGTTATTGGGGAACCAGAATGTTAGCCATTAAGAGCTTAAGAATTGCTGAAGAAAAAAAGACCAGTAAATGGGCATATGTGGACATGAAAGCCCAGGTTTCACTGAAAATTGGTCCATGTGCCTATGGACTTTGGATCTCTTTGGGGCACACATGAGTCTATTCTAGACATAAAATCAAGTACAACCTACCCTTGTGTCCACCTCTTCTCTGCTTTCCTGAGCGTGCAGACCTCAGTGCTGGGAGTTTCTTCCTGCTGCTACAGTTGGGAATAGGAGTAGTCACTTCTCCCCATGTTCCTCATATGAAGAGATGGGATCTGAGAGGAAACCAAAAATAAGGTGTTCTGTGAGATAGTTTTACTTCATGCTATGTGTCTTAGTTACTTTTCTGGTTGCTGAGACAAAATATCCAACACTCAAAATTAAAGGAGGAAAGGTTTATTTATTTTTTCCCCTTAAATTCTTTTATTGGTACATGTTAGGTATACAATACATTTACATTTCTCATTGGAAACTTGTACCTTTACATGATGTATCTTGGTTCTTATTTCTTCCCCATTCCCTGCCCCCCCTCACCCCCCCACCCTTCCCTATTTACAAAGACTTTGTTTCCATTTTTTCTATTTCTCATAATTTTTCCTTTCCCTTCTTTCCTTTCCCCTACCCCTCCCACTTCCCTACCCCTTTGGACCTTTTCTTCCTATTTTGCATTATCAATTATTCATTCTAATCATTGGTACATTTTAGGTATACAATATAATGACATTCATCATTGGAAATTTGCACCTTTACATCATCTCTCAGTTCTTCTTTTTCCCCCTTTCCCTGCCCTCCCTTCAACTCCTCCATCCCTCCCTATTTACAAAGGCTTTGTTTACATTTTTCCATTTTCTGATATTAATCCCATTCCCTTAGGAAAGGTTTATTTAGCTCACAGTTCGTAGAGGTTTCAGTCCAAAGTTGGCTGGCTCCAAGGCAAGGTGGCTGGCAGAGGGGCATTGCAGGGGAGAAACAGTCCATGGCAAGCAGGGCAGGAAGAAGGCAGCAAAACAGCAAAGAAGTAAATCAGAAGCAGCAGCAGCCTTCCTGTTATCCTTTCCAAGCTACCTGCCCTTTGGGTGCTACCAGCCACACACCCAGGGTAGGCTTTTCCATTATCCACACCCAGAACTATGCCAAACCAGTCAGTGGACTAAATTAGTACTCACACACCCCCTAATCCTAGCATCACATACCCTAGATCCAGCCATCTCTGAAAAGCCCCACCCACAACCGCATGAAGTGTTGGCAGGACATCTAGACATGAGCCATAACACCACGTGCTTTATACATACTACCTCTATAATTGCATGCTTGAGATAACTGTATGAGATGTATATATTTTTCATTGTTTTACAGATAAGGAAATGGAAGTTCTGAGAATATAAGTGGTTGTCCTACATCACATAGTTAATATTGGCAGAGCCAAGATGCACACTCCGGCTGACCCCCATCATCAATTGCTATACTATGGCACCTCACTCAGTCTCAACTGTGTGAGTTTTCTGGGCAATGGGTTTAATAGCAGAGTAGACCACCTGGCTACGCTCCAGGTCCACCACTGCACTGGAAGTACAAAGTCCGCTCCTGATCAAAGTTCTGGGGTTTTGGCCAAGAAGAGGATAAAACAGACTGTCCATTTAGGGAATTAGTAATTCCTTCAGGGTACCTCCTCGAGGAGTCTCATCTTTGGAGGCTTCAGTGACATTAAGTTTACTCATATTAGCTATTGTTACCTTAATCATTATGCAAACATTAGATCCAAACTTCTCTCAGCCCAGGAGACAGATTGGGGAATATGATGGGAGTCTGGTTTGGAAATAGAGAAACCCTGAAGGGAAGCCCTCACCTACAGAGCCTGCTTCTCCACATGATGAATAGCCCAAAGGAAGGTTGTGGACAACCAGATGCAATGTGAGGTTATTATGGAGGGTTGTTATATGGGGAGAGCCCCCAAGAATGGATGAAAGAGGGAGAAGAAAGAGGGAGATGAGAAAACAGTGTCATCTCTCTTTTACGTGAAGACAGCTTTGCAAGGGAGGGTTCTTAAAACTGATGTCTGTCTTGTCAGAGAAACCACAGTATCTGTCAATGATTAGAAATAATAGCTCTTGAAGAGGAGGACCTCTGTTGGGCTCAAATGGCACCCAGCATATGGCGTATTTTTTTTTTTTTTGAAAGGGCCTTGCTATGTCACTCAGGCTGGACTCCAACCCTAGGCTCAAGCGATTCTCCAACTTCAGCTTCCCAAGAAGTTGAGACTACTGGCACACATCATTATTACTTGGTTAGGAGGTCTTCATAAACATAAGATTAACCTATGTTCAAAGATGCCTCAGTTACCTGGAGTATAGCTCAGCAAAAACTGCAATTAACTAATATATTTGGGACAACCTGTAATTAAGAGAAAGTGACAAGAAGGAGAAAGCTAGTGGCATCTAGGATTTCTAAGGGGCTGTTTATGGGGTCAAATTCTAGTTCTAGCAAATTGCCTCCATATTACTAATGAGAACCAAGTTGCGGAATGAAACTCTGGAGTTTTACAAGATTCTCATTCATCAAAGTTGGATCTTCTAGTGAAGGTGAACATGGCTGCTGATGAAACCATTCTTTGAGCGAATGCATCAGAACTTCCACAACACATGAGTTTACCCAAGTGAAAGTGGCCGATGGAGGAACATGTGCTATAATTTTACCCAGGTAATTCCCATGGTTCTGTCATTACCCATCCAGGCCTGAGATACTTTATTGTGAATATCTGAACTGGATTAAAATCCTCTTCTTTTGGTTGTAGATGAGATTTATGAAAACATTTCTTGTCTGGGTTTAAAGTTTGGGGAAGAAGACATCCAATCAAGCTGTACAATGTTGATTTCAAACCAGAGGGATGTATGACTGATAGGCAAAGTAATGGGACTGCTCATGCATGATCAATCACCAGCATTGTGAATGCACCCACCACAGAGCCTAGGGCTCACCCATCATCTGGGAAGGGCACAACTGAACAGACATTCAAAGATTTAAGATTATGTCCTTTTCTAGCAACACTGTTATGGTGCCTTCCATGGTAGCCCAAACAGCTATTGGCATCAGGACTTTTTCTATACATTTCAAGGAAAACAGACAAAGAGCAGTTAAGGGGAGATCTTGGACCAGCATTAGTACATAGTCATGGGCTCCTACAGAACCTTTGGAAAGAAAATATGTTTGCTTGTAGAGTTGAACATGGAAAAGCAGTGGAACATGGACTTTGCATTTGAATTCTGACACTAGTTGGCCCTTAGAAGCCATGAGATTCCCTCAGAGCCTCAGTTTCCCTACATGTCAGATGGAAATAACAACCCTAGAAGGCCATTAAGATGTTGAAAGGGAAGACAAGGAGAATGTCCAGCATGCAGTAAAGTTTTTCTCTAACTCCCACTTGTTCTTAATAGTTTTCTTTCTCCAGGAACCCTCTCCTAAATCTGTTAGGCATTCTTTCCAAAGACCCAGTTCTTCTTAACCATAGCCCTTAGCACATTTCAAAGCATTTGCTCTCTAATCTCTATACATTACATAAACTCTTATTCCCTGAGTCCTAGCACGAGGCCTGACACACAGTGTGGTCTAGATTAGATATTTGTTGAATGAATGAAGTGAATGAATAAATAGCAGATAATATTTTATTTCAGTCCTTTGATGACAGTGAGAAGGGGCTCTCTGTGCCGGCAAAATAAATCTGGACAAAGATTTTTATGGATTCACTTCGATGCTACCAAACCATGGAGCTCTGGGCATGGTCACCCAGGTGAAGGAAGTAGGGGGTGTCACCCTGACTCCAGACCTACAGCTTTCCTTAGCTCTGGCTATAGCTAGAAGGTGGTCACCATGACAGGTGAGTTAGGAAGAAGAAATGATACTTTTTTTTGTATTACAAGTATCAAAGTACTTAGTTCCTGAGCCCAGCAACTGATAGTGTTAATGGAAGGAAATCTAGATATTTTCTTTTGAGTGTTCTTTAGAGGTTAGTGGGTAGAGAAGTTTATTTTACTGCTGTAAACTTTAAAGCTGTGATTCTGCTCATAAGATTGGAGTAAGGCAATTGCTAGCAGACTCACTTTGGGTATGAGGCATCTTAACCCTGGGCAAGTATCAGGAATTTCAGATGTTTCAGTCTGTGGTCATCACATGGCAGTGTGTGTGGAGAATGGGTGTGTGTGGAAATGGCCTGACTTTTGTGACATCTCCTGCCCCTGCTGGCTGATTACCTAATCTCTTTCGGACCATCCAGTCTTTCAGAGTCTTAGTTTCCATGTCTGTAAAGTGGGCTCAGCAGTACTGATTTCACACACTTGTTGCAAGGATAAAGTGAGGACTGTATCTTGGTAAGAAGTCATATAAGACAATAATTTCCAGTAGTTTCACAAATTGAACCCTACAAACATTGATGGCAGCAATTTCTGTGTGGCAGGTACCAAGAAACTTGGCATGCTTTGGTTGCTCTTTCCCTCGATGAAATCTGCTTTCAAGCCCTGGTCAGCTTAATTGCAAATAGAAAAATAATATGACCAAGGTAAACAAAAGTGGGAAATTGCATTTGTATGATTTAAAAATAGTTTATTTTTAAAAAATTCAAGTCATTTGTTTTCATTCAAGCTATTTCCTCTTGACTTGAGTGGATTATTGCTTTGTCTTTAATTGTACTTTGCTTGGAGTTTTCTCCCATGCATTTCAAGACCAGATACCATGATTTTGTTGATATAACCACTGACCTTATTAAAAGTTGGTCCAGATAAATCATGATTTTTAAGATAAGAGGGACACTAACACAAACATGGAAAGCTGGTCACCATATGGAGCCTGGGATAAATAAATGCTCTATAGTTGGTGAGTGGGGCACATTTTAGTCTACAGTACTGATTTGTCTTTTCAATTCATCTACAGCCTCTCTGGGAATGTGGAAGGGCTGAGAGTTTACTTGCGGATTTTCATGGAGCGTTACACTTTAAAAGAAATTTCCAATGCATTTTGATTTAGACAAGCTTTGGTTGGCTGCGAAATTTTATGATGCACCCAAAATACGTTTGTGGAGTGTGGTGTTGAGTGCCATTTTATTCCCATGAACTAAAAGTTCAGTACAAAAGGCCATGATTGAGAAATGCAGTCTGACATTTTTTGTACTTACGTATATGTTAGTTATAGTGGAGCCACTCCTGAAAGTTAGCTTTCCAAGTATATTTGGTGGGGGGAGAAACTTTCAAAGCCTAAGAGGTGCTGAGGTATCTCATTTGTGGTGCAATTCAGAGTTTCCATTCTTCATTATGTGTGCATGATGGAAAGCTTTTTAATGTTAAAAGTTAAATAATGACCTTTAAGGTACAGCTCTCAGATTAGTGACTTTAAACATTGCTATGCATTTGTAACTACAACCAGATTATTTGATAATGCCAGTCTCTATTATTAGAGAATGCTTGAAATTGTTTTTTTCTATTTTATGAAGTTTTATTTCATGAAAAGAGGTAGATGCTTTAAAATATGGTAAGGAGTTTATAAAAAGTCAGTTTCAGACCTAAAGAATGGTAGTTTGCTGATGAGAATGGAGCATGTCCAAAGCAGAAGGGCTTTTATTACTACCATGTTGATCTGATTTTAAGTAGTAACAGATGAGATTTTTGATCCTAGAGGAGGACTGGGTATCTTCTGTTGAAACTTAATTCTTTTACTTATCTGCCTTTGCCTTAATTTGTCTGCATATACTTAGCTCTCTGCATCTGCAGGTTCCATACCAAGGGATTCAATCAACCATAGATCAAAAATATTTGGAGAGAAAAAGATGGCATCTCGTTATTACTCCCTAAACAATATTGTGTAAAAATATTTGCCTCTGGGAGTGGTGGCACATGCCTGTAATCCCAGCATTCTAGTAGGCTCAGTCAGGAGGACAGAAAGTTCAAGCCCAGCCTGAGCAACTTGGAGACTTAGTGAGACCTTGTCTCAAAATAAAAAAGGGCAGGGGATGTAGAGTGCTACAAGGTCCTGGGTTCACACTTCAGTACTACAAACAAAACAAAATAAAACAAAACAACTATTTGTATGAACTTACATTGTATGAGGTATTCTAAGAAATCTAGAGCTGATTTAAAGTACTGTATATGGGAGGATGTATTTAGGTTATATGCACATATTACCCATTTCTTTAAGGAGCTTGAGCATGCATGAAGTTTGGTCTCCAAGGGGGGGGGTCCTGGAATCAGTCCCCCACAGAGATCTTCTGATGCCTGTATTTACTTATTGAAAATGTAATTATCTTATTGATCTGCATTTTCTCAGGGTGTTAGAGTTAATTGGAACACCCTTCTACAATTCTTCCCTCCTATCAGGCTTACATTCCATTCTTTGATTTGTGTATGATTAAATCACAAGCATCTAAAACAGAGCTACCTTCTACTAACTGGCAGAATCAAACTATCCAGTTTTCAACTAGTCGATAACTTGAATTTACCTTGTCCTGTAGATTCTTCCTTTGCCTTCACCTCCACCCCCTATTTACTTCCAACATTACCCTTGCTGTCCAGGCTCTGACCCATACTGACTGGACTAATGGCTCACAGGCTTCATGCTATTCATTCTACACAGCGCTATCAGATGCATTTTCCTAATGTGGCACTTGACTCCACCACTATCTACTCAAAGCACTGGCACAGTTCCTCAGTGCCTGCTGAATAAATGCCAACTTGTCCATCTGGCATTTAAGCTCCTCACACTATGGCTACAGACTACTACTCATTCATTGAAAAATACTTCAGAGTACACTAATAGGTTCTGGAAGCAGAGTTTCTCTGCCATCATGGATCTTATAATCTAACACTCTGGATATTAAGCAGCTTATGAAATGAATGAAATCAATGATTGATTTAAAGGAAAGGCAGACCGAACTTACTCTGAAGTGTGAGCAAAAGTTAATTAGGTGGAGTAAGGTATGGGGAGAAGGACTGGGGTAAGGAAGGGTGAGGATCAATCTGTAGGACCCACCCGTGCAAAGAGTAAAGTACTCATGTGAGGAAGTGACAAAAGGTCTAATAAGAGTGGGGAAGTGAGGGGCCAGACACAGGCTAGAGAGGAAATCTGGCTCTGCAGACCTGGGGAAGATTCTGGACTTTCTTCTTTAGGCAGTGGGAAACTTTGAATTTTTAAAAAGCCACTCTGCAGTGGCGGCAAGACAGGAGATAGGCTGGGGTGTGCGCAGAAGATCCACAAAGGCCTCCTGTCACATGTCCTGAGGTGGCTTCAGTGTGCTGGGGAAGGAGTCAGTGTACTGGGGAAGGAGTCAGATTGGAGGGTATCTTGGTGAGAGATCAGACAGGATTTGTTGTAGGCAAAGAAGTAGTAGAATGAAAAGAAAAAAATGGAAATGAAACCCATAGAAATAGGGACGGGCGGAAAGGGTGAAGGGTGCACAGGTAATGGGGGAAAAAAATAAGAACCAAGATACATCATGTACAGGTACAAACACCCAATGATAAATGTAAATGAATTGTATACCTAAAATGTACTAATAAAATAACTAAAAAAAAAAAAAAGAAGAAGTAGTAGAATGACTGTCAGGGTGGTAAAAACCTTCTCTAAGTGAGAGAAGACTAGATTCAGGGAGAGATAGTTTGAGTTTATTTTTAAGTTTTTATAAGCCATTAAAATAAATTTAGTAAGCAAATAAACTGAAAGGCAGTATTGGGTAGTGGTTAAAAGTGTGGTCTCTGGGGCCCATGTGACCCATATGTCCTTGAGAAAATTACTTAGTGCCCTATAGTTCCTTTGTCTGTCTAATGGGGATGATAACAACAGTATCTACCTTCTAAGATTCCTGGGAGGTCCACTTGAGTCTAACATATGTAAAGAACTTAGATTGGTGTCTGGCATATAGTAGTACATAAATGTTAGTCATCATTATTATTTATATTCAAGTCCAAAACTCAGGAAAGTCTGGGTTGCTCAAATAAACTTGGGGCTTGCTAATACATGCTAAGTGAAGCCACGTGTAGGATGAAGTTGTTGTTTTGGGAATGTGTGTAGAGGGAGGGAGGAGGAGGACTTAGCTCCAAGTATGGAGGAATTTAAGAGTGAAGTGAAAAAAATGAGCAAGCTGAAGTGCTTGAGACTGAGTGGAGGTGGGAGAGGAAGGGAGCAGAGGGGAAGGAGGGAAAGAGGGGACAAGGGAGGGAAGGGAGAGAGGAGGGATTCTGAAGTAAAGAGGAGTGTTAGGAGGAGGAGGAGGAGCTTAGCAGCAGTGTCAAGTGCTGCTAAGAGTGCCTGTATGCGAACGTTGAAAAATGCCTGATTTAGCAAGTCATTGAAATCTTGCAGATTTTAGATGGCATGGTGTAGGCTGAAGCAAACTTAATGTGTGAGGGACGGGAGACAGAAAACGGGAACAAATTATTGGAGAAGTTTGGCCTTTCAGGGAAAGGAATTTCAGCCAGGAACATTAAGGTCCTTCTGGCGAGATTTGGGCCAGTAAGACTACCCCCTGAAGAGTGCCTGAAGCTTCTTTTGCTTGCATTGGACTGCCAGTATCTTTCCATGGTCTGTCTCAGTAGCTCCTCATTGTGTTGCATTTGAGATGTAAAATACATAGACACTTGGACTGATTGTTTCTGACCCTCAAGACAATAGTAGAATCACAGTGTAAGAAAGATTTGTTAATTGACATCTTGAATAATCAACTTCTCTCAAATTATCCAAATTAAGGACATCTATGAACATTCATAAAGAGTAACCCTAAAGAGAGTCTGAATCTTCTTTTCCTTCTTTCAGTCCCTCAGTTGTGTCTTTTGATGAGATGGAAGAGTTTACTTCAGGGGTCTCCTGCACTGACCAAGTTCTAGCAGTGATGAAAGTGGCCCGTGTCAGTACACCTGCTGTAGATTTCAGTGTTCTTGACTTAAGCAGCGGCCAATGCATGATGTCACCACACAGGAAAGAAGATATGCTAGGATTGGGGAGTGTCGATGAGGCTTGTTGTGTGAAGTGCTTTGGGCCCCTGATTTAGAACAACCCTGGCCTCTCAGACAATGAAGAGTGGGCTTTGAGTCTGGGCTCAGATCTGGATTTAGGAAGAATATCCCTTGTCTCTGATATGGGAGAATTCAGGACAGAGCACCACTTTAACAATGATGTGTCTATCACTTCGGGTGAGGAAATCTGGGAAAGCAGTGAAGTATGGGCTGAGAATACCATACTTTGGGAGAACATTCTGCTTTTAGGAAGGTTTTCTTCTGATGTCTTTGATTGCGAAGTGTGAGCTTTTCATTGTAACATGCTGTGACTTGCTAATGATTGTTGAAAGGTGGAGGTGAACTACCTTGGATCATCTAATTCCAGCTACTGGGTGCTCCAGGTAGGCTAAATTTATAACTGTGAAGTATTTGAATCTTGTAAGAGAGGGATTCCTAGAGATTGATGGTATTTACTATATAGGCTTTTCCCCCTTGAACATTACACTTATTGTGAAAGAGGCAAATAATAGGAAGCAAAACATACAGTTGTTGATTCTCATTATTCATAGCAATTATAGTCTATAAAGTTATGTGAACACTGAATTAGTGAATACTAAGCCATTGCCTTTAGAAGAAATACACGATTAGGTTCTTCATAGCCTTTGGTTATAACACTTTCATCAACAATCAACATATAACTTTTTTCTGTTTAAAGACATTATTTAATGTATTTTTTGACTCATCAATATTGAACTCACAGCTAGTAGTACTATAACTCATGCCTGAGCAAAGCTTATCAAACAGGCATATTTTTTTTCATAAGGCATGTCACAGCCTTCTGGGGCTTATCCCTTGATTTGGGCTTGTTGATTGTCTGACTAGCACTTCAGCCCTTTGTTTAGGGAGCCATTTTAATCAACAGTGTCACTAACAAAGAGCATCAAAAATACCAAAGAAAGTGACACTAATTATACCATGAAAAAACACTTGTTTATAGTATGAAATCTGAAACAAGAGGAGAGAGGATATTATCTTGTTCAGTGTTAGCTGTGAACACATGTGACAGACAACATAAATTTTTCACCTAAGCTGCTAATGAGTGTCTTTGCAAATGACAATTAAAGTGGGCTGGTTATTGATTTTTTGGGTTATGAGCTATTTTAGTAAGTAAACAAATTCACAAATGTGTGATCCATGAGTAATTGAGAATCTGCCTATATGGCATCACAGTGAGTAAAATATACCAATTTTATACTTTTCTAATGAAATTATGTACTTCAGCATAATGGTAGCTGGCTGTGCATCTCAGTAGCTGTGCCTGGGGGATACAGGAAGCAATCTTTGTGTTCATCCACTTGATATGATGAATGGCAAGGTGTGTACACCGGTGGAAAAGTGTCAAATCAAGATTTTTTACAAATATAATGGTCTGTGTAACATTTTTTGCATATGTATCCCTGAACATCACAGGGGTAAAATACACCCATACCATTCTTCTGTTCTGCAAATATCTAATTTACCATAATGAAATCCAGGTGTGTCTCACAGTAGTTGTGCCTGGGGAAAATAGGAACCCATCTATGCATTCACCCACTTGGCAGATGAACAGCAAGGTGTGTACAGGAGATCCAAAGCAGCAACAGGTGAGTTTTACCCATGAAAAGCTCATTGTTAAAATTCTTGCATTTAGGATTTGTTTTTAAAAAAGTTTTCTTTTGATTTTTCTTGTAGAAGTAGCCCAATTCAGCACAATGACACATGAAAAACCAGATTTGCAAGTTTTGGAGGAGGTCCAAAGTGAATCATGTGACTCATGCACAGATGATGATGATGATGATGATGATGGTGATGATGATGATGATGGTGATGATGATAATGATGATGATGATGGCTTTGATGTTGGCCTTATGAGCTGAAGTTCCCGTGACAGTGAAATGGAACAAGAATCGACTGATACAGACACAGAGAATGAAGATCCTTGATTCAGACAAAGAAAAAAACCAGCAATGTGATACATATTTGACTAGTTGTAATGGTATAAAAGGGTCATGTAACCAAATTGAATGATCCAATGTTAGGACTAGATCAGAAAATATACTGAGGATCTTAGCAGGGATGAAACCTATTGTACAGAATGCCAGTATTGCAAATCAATGTTGGAAATTGTTTTTAACAGATAATATTCTACAAGGTGTTGTGAAATGCACAATTAGTGAAATACAAGTAAAACATTCTGCATGCACTGATAGTCATACTTGAAAATGTGTTTATTATGACACCTCACTAGCTGAACTGAAAGCATTCATAAGTCTGCTCTACTTAGGAAGGCTTTCTCATGGTAATCATAGGAATGTAAAAGACTTATGGAGAGTGATGGGTGAGGGCTTGAGGTTTGTAAAATAACAGTGACACTGAGGAAATTTGGTTTCCTTCAAAACTGCTTGAGGTTTGATGATGAAATCACCTGCCTAGAAAAAAAAGAACTGATAATCTGGCTGCTACTTACTCATTGTTTGAGATCTTTGTGTCTCAATGTCAAGCAATTTACATATCATCTGAATATATGACTATTAATGAACATCTTGCAGCAGTTCATGGTCACTGTAGCTTTAAGCAGCATATGCCAAAAAAGCCTTCAAATATAAAAATATATTCCCCAGTAGATGTGAAGTCATATTATTCTTTCAATTTAGAAATTTATCCTGGAACTCAGCCATCAGGTCTTTATTTGCACAGTAATGAACTGGATGATGTGAACAGACTTGTTGCTCCTATCTCCTAAACTCATTGGAATGTGACATTTGACAATTGGTTTACCAGTTTCCAATTGATACTACATTTGCTAAAAGAGCACAAGTTGACCAGTGTAGGAACTGTGTTCAAGGACAAAGCAGAAATTCCCAACAAAATGTTGCAATTTCAGAGAAATGTTTAGTACAATCTTTGGATTTCAGAAAGACATAACATTGGCCCTGCATATAGCAAAGAAAAACAAACTAGTACTGCTGATGTCAACATTGTGCCATGATGGCAAGATTGACAGAGAAACTTTGACAAAACTGAAGCCAGTGATGGTAACGTTTTACAACAAAATCAAAGTCAGAGTAGATGAGTTATGCAGCAACTATGATGTTACTCAAAACACAGTGTTGGCCAACGGTTGTGTTTTACTTGATCCTAAACATGTGTGGAATAATTTCATAGTTTACAAAGAAAAGTGCAAAATATCATGGAGAAATTTTCTTACAGGATTGGGATTGGAACTGATAAGAGATAATTTACAACAGAGGAAGAACAAAATGTTTCTGCCCAGGGAACTATGCAAAAAAAAAAAAAAAAATCTGGAGCACACTGGTAAGCCTACAGGTGAACAGTTAGGTGCAACATCACAAAGACCTACAAAAATAGGAAAACAAAAAGATATCAACTGTGCTCTAAAAAAGGGACAGGAAAACAAAATATATGTGCTGTCAGTGTAAGTGATACTTATGCACAATTCCGATGTGAAGACTAAGTTGGATGTGACAATTGAAGCAAAGATTATTTCTGTGGTAGACTTTTGTTTGTATTTTCATTATAGTTCATATAGGTATTTATTT
>NW_004624763.1:2722998-2749629 GCF_000247695.1 Heterocephalus glaber
CATTACTTATTTTTAGTCTAGTTGATCTATATATTTGTGGCAGTGGGGTATTCAGGTCCCCCACTATTATTGTATTAGTGTTTATTTGATTTTCCATGTCTGTTAGTATTTGTTTTATATATTAGGTTCACTAGTGTTTGGTGCATATATGTTTATGATTGTCATCTCTTCCTGTTGGATTGTTCCCTTTACAAGGATGTAGTGTTTTCAGTAAATTTGTTTACATGTCTTCTCATTTCAATGGTGGGGGTGTGTGTATGTACTGCTGGTGCCTGCCTGGCTCACCTCCTCAGTGCTGGGGGTGGCTTTGCTCCTCGGCACTGGGGTCAGTGTATGGTGGCCTGGCAGCCTCCTCCTCAGTGCTGGGGGGCAGCTCTGCTCCTCCTCAAAAAATGTATATCAAAAACATCCCCCAAAATCAAAGAAGTGCTGGCCTATCTTGTTAATAGGAATAAGAAGATTCACTTTAAAAATTATAAGTAGCATATATTGTTGTATAAATTAGTGGGTTTCATTGTGATATTTCCATGGCATATATTGTACCTTGATTGTGCCTATCCTCCCTTGTATCCTCTCCCACCCTTTCTTTTTCTCTCTTCCTCCTGGTTGCTTTCCCCTTCCCTAATGCTCTCTCTTCTACTTTCACATCACTTTTGTTTCTTTTTTGTTTGATATTTCCACTTATAAGAGAACACATGCAATAGTTGTCTTTCTGTTTCTGCTTTATTTCACTTCACATGATATCCTCCATTTCTTGCAGATAACATGATCTCATCCTTTTTTTTTTTGTATTAAATTCTTTTATTGGTACATTGTAGGTATACAACATAATTACATTTCTCATTGGGAATTGTACCTTTATATAATGCATCTCGGTTCTTATTTTTTCCCCATTCTTCTCATTCTTCTTTATGGCTCCCTTGTGTGTATATACCATATTTTCTTTATCCATGTGTCTGTCAGTGTGCCTCTAGGTTGATCTTTTATCTTGGCTATGGCAAATACTACCACAATAAACATGGGTCTGAAGGATCTCTTCTGTATGCTGACTTTATTTCTTTTGGATAAATACCCAAGAGTGATATAGCTGGAACATATGGTAGTACTATTTTTAATTTTTGGAGGAACCTCCTACTGTTTTTCATAGTGGCTGTATTAATTTACTTCCCTACCAACAGTGTATAAGGGTTTTTTTCTCCACATCTTCACCAACATTTATTTTTTATTCTTTTGATGATAGCCATCCTGTATGGAGTGAGATGCAATCTTAATGTAGTTTTGATTTACATTTTCTGATGAGTGAAGATCTGAGATTTTTTTTGATGTATTTATCGGCCATTTGTGTTTCTTCTCTTGAGAAGTATCTATTTAGATCATTTGCCCATTCTTAAATTGGATTGCATGTTATTTGAATGTAAGTTTTTTGAGTTATTTATATACTTTCCATATTAATTACTGCCAAATAAATAGCTGGCAAAGATTTTCCTCTCACTGTACAGGTTGTCTCTTTACTCTGTTATTTGCTCCCTTTGATGTGCAAAAGATTTTTAATTTGATGTAATCTCATTTGTCAATTTTTGCTTTTGTTTTTTGGGCCATTACAGTTATTTTCAAGAATGTGTTGCCTATGCCAATATCTTGAAGTGTTTCCACTATATTTTCTTCTAATAGTTGCAAAGTTTTGAATTTAAATTAAGGTGTCTGATCCATTTTGGGTTGATTTTTGTACAGGGTGAGAGATAAGGATCCAGTTTCCATCTTCTACTTGTGGATGTTCAATTTCCCTAGCATCATTTTTTGAGGAGGCTATCTTTTCTCCAATGTATATTTGTGGCTCCTTTGTCCAGAATCAGTTTGTTTTGGATGTCAGGGTTTAATTCTTGGTCATCTGTGTTATTCTTTGGCCTATGTGGGGTTTTTCTTTTGGTACTGGGTATTGAACTCAGGACTTTGTGCTTTTGAGGCAGGTGGTGGAACCACTAAGCTAAATCCCTGGCCCTATGTGTGTGTGTGTGTGTGTGTGTGTGTGTGTGTGTGTGTGTTTAAATGCCAATGCCATGCTATTTTTTTGGTCACTATGACTCTGTAGTATATTTTGAAATCAGGTATTGTGATAAAAAGTACACTTTTGAATGAATTGTCAAAGAAAATTCTAGAGAAAAAATTCATTTTCTTTTTAATTCATGATTTCTTTATATTCTTAGTATTGAACTATGTTTGTCTTTCTTTTCTATTTCAGTTTCAGGATATTTAGTGCTTTTTATGTTAGTTCCCTTTGGGGTAATTACCATTGCTACCTATAAAAATAATGCAGAACTTCAGCATAGGGTTTCTCTCTTCAGTATTTAATTCCATCCATTTGGTTGATAGGAAGAGAGTTTCAATTATGCCTATAGATAGGAAAATACAACAAATATTTCAATGTTTTTGGTGGAAATATTTTTTAAAGTCACACAATGAATATGTTACTCCTTGAATATTAATATTTTCACATGAGTGTGTTTGTGTGTCTGTGGCTATTCTGGATGTCTTTCTGAATTTATTTCTAAGTGATTCTTATACTATTTCACTCCCCTTCCTCTTTGTTCCTGTTTTGGTCTCTGTCTTTTTATTGTCTAAATATTTTTATTCCTAAATAATTGTCCTGTCTCTGTATTCTATTTAACATTAAAATCAAACTGTGAGTTGATGTGTTACCAATTATATTTATTATAAATGATTTGTATTTTGGTCCTTAATTTATTTATCATCTATCTCCCTTGAAATTCCCTAAATTAGAAGGAAAATTTTTCCTTATACAACATATCTCAGTTGATTATTTCTCTTTGTGGTGGATCTCAATATTAAAAAAAATTCTCTCTACTGGATAAGATACTGGATATGATGCTGTTAGGGCTCATTTCCTCATTCTAGTCTTTTTGAATTTAGTAAGTGGAGGAAGAGGGATGATATTTGGATTGTATCTACTCACAGCCCTCAGGACTGCCCTGCCATGGTTCAGGGCCAGGAAACCACACAGAATGGAAGCCTCAATGAAACCATCCTGGACCTCACTTGCCTTCTCTGCAAAATGACCAGCAGATTCTTGAGATTGTGCCACCTCCTCCCTTCTGAGCTACATTGTGTGTAGAGGGGGACTTTCTATCACTCTCCCCTTTACTTTACCTTCCCCAGAAAGAGATTCCTAGGATAGTTTTCTTTTGTACTTGCAGAGTCTCAATAACTCCTTCTGGGCTCCATGTCTACCTGGGAAAAAGCAAAGTGTGAAATATTGGGATTTCTTCACCCATGATGAATCCACCTTTTTTCCCTTACAAACCTCACCAGCACCGAGTCAGTGACTCTATCTTGGAGCCCTAACTAGAAGGTCACAATTTTTAAACACTACATGCTACATGACGAGCATTGCAGAGCCTGTTGCTATTCACCAGGGGCCATATCTTCTTTATTTCCCTGCCTCATTGCAGTTGAATGTGCTCATGTATCTGGATTGTTGCCAATGGAGTGTGAGTGAATATGACATAGGCCACTTTGCTGGCCACAGACCTCCCATATTTGCTCCTTTATTTTCTTTCTCTATTTTCCCCGAGTGGAACATCAGTGCCCAGGCTGACTTTGGAAGTGTCATATTATAGACAGACCTGCCATCAGCTTGGATCTGCATGGAATAGGCCTCTCTCCCCCACATCTGGAATTCCTTTGTCTTTTTTTAATGGAAGTGAAAAATTAACTGTATTAGAGATAAATCCTTGCATTTTGGTAATTGTAATTCATTAGCTTACCCTAATGAATAAACCAAGATAGCCACACAATTGTCTAATTGTTTGACCTAAGACAAGACACATTGTAAGTGGCTTATAGTAGAAGAATTTCAACCTGAATCATTGACTCCTTGTAAGTGGATTATAGTAGAAAGAACTCTCTGATGAGCATTCTAAAGCCTAGTTTCTGCCTTCATACATTTCAGGAAGAAGGCTCATCTTCTGTTGCTATATTATAGCGTACCCGCCACCCTCTGCTGCTCAACCAACCATCCCTAAATGCAATGGCTTAAAACAATAATAATTAATTAATGATATTATCTCGCAGTTGTGTGGGGATGGCAATCAGCTGTGCAGTAATTCTGGTCTTACCTGGACCCATTCAAGCATTTGCAAGTGAGTAGGCAGGGACTGAGTGGACTGAGTGGACTTGTGGCCAGGGTACCTTGGCTTCTCTATGTGGCCCGTCCAGCGTGTTAGCTGGAGCATGGTCACAAGGTCGTCTCAGCATTCCTAGTGCAGTGGGAGAGAGTGCCAATGCATAAGCACATGTCAAGCCTTGTATATAATGTTTGCTAAAGTCCCAATGGCTAAAGCAAGTGATATGGCCAAGTTCAGATTCAGAGTGTGGGGATGGTGAGAACTCCTGATGTGATGAAGGGAGAAGCTGCCCAGTTTTGTGGCTGGTAGTCAGTCTACCACTTCGGAGCCATGACATGCCGAAGTCTTGCAGTGCTAAGCAACTGTGTAGAAGGTGGAGAAAGCACCAATGGGAGTCAAAGAAGTCTAGGGCCTGTGTTGTCAATTTTTAAAAAAACAACTTTGTTCAACTAAAATTTGCATACCACTCAATTTACAAACTGAAAGATTCAGTAGGTTTTAGCACATTGACAAGAGTTGTACAACTATAACCACTGTCAAACTTAGGTCTTTTTTTTTTTTTTTTGGTACCGGGGATTGCAGGTGGCGAAACTACTGAGCTAAATCCCCAGCCCTAAATTTAGGTCATTTTTGTTATCCCAAATCAAAACACTCTACCGACTAGCTATCATCTCCCAGTTTAGGTAACCACTGAGCTACTCTCTACCTTCATAGAGTTTTCTATTCTGGGAATATTTTTTCAAATTAGACCACGCTCATAACAACAGTAAAGACCTGAACATATCCAAAGGAGTGTAAATCCTGCAAAGTAAGCTCTCACACCATATTGGAGTGAAACCAGAGACCAACAACAGAAACGTATTTAGAATATAATAACTTTGTTTTCTTTCTCCTCTTTCTTATTAAATTTTTCATATAAGGGAAACCATATGGTGTTCAAGCTTGTGTGTCTGATTTCACTTAACATTATGGTCTCAAGGTGTATCCAGTTTCCTACAAATGCCTCAAGCTTATCTTTCTTAATGGCAGAGTAGTACTCCATTGTGTATAGGTACCACATTTTCTTTATCCATTCATCTGTTGATAGGCATGTAGGGTGATTCCAAGATTTAGTGACTATAGATTGTGCTGTTATACTATTTTTTTTCCTTTTTGCTGTGGGACCTTAGAAAAGTCACTCACCCCCACTCCCCACCTCAGCTACAGAAAATGAAACAGAAAAACTGTTTAGCTTAATAATCTTGAAGGTTCCATTGAATACTCTAATTTTATCCTTCTTTCCCAGTAGAGAAGTCAGGTTCAAAGAACACAGTATGGTAACTAAAAACATACTTGAGAGTATTTTTTTGTGGTAGTGCAGGGGATCCCGCTGACCAGCCAAACCCTAAAGCAAGACTCAGAGCAAGCCCTATGGATTACAGGGCCAAGGGCACTGCCAAGGCAGAGTTGTGCCAACCCAGCTGTGGCCACTTCCAGCTTTCAAGTTTAACTTGGGTGAGTGGCAGGTGGGAATCCATTTTTATTTCTGGTCTACTTCCTTCTGTTGGTAATTCTTCCGCTGAAGCCTGTTCAAGTTGAATCTCACCTCCCTGTCCTCTGTGAGGCAGGTCTCTCCTTTTATAGGTGTTTTCTTTTGTGGGGGTGGTGGAGGGATGCAGCCACATTTTCCAAATACAAATAAGGCAGAGCTTGGAGCAACACTGGGGACTCTGTGGAGCCTGTGGCCTCCTGGGGTCACTCTGCATTGCTTCTCCTTGCTTTGCCTGCAATGCTACCTCTCAGGGAGGAGAAGATGGCAGTGGTGATGATTCTGTGTGTTAAGAAAGCAATAAAAAAACTTGAGGGGAGTAGATATTGGGAAGAGTGTGCTGAGGGGGGCAGAATTCTGAATTTTGTCTTTCACCCAAAGAAATTTCTCTAATGACAGGAGGTTGTGTGGCCTTTTACACTCTCCATACCTCTACCCATACCACTTCTCCACCGAGACTCATCCTAGGTGGCCCAGCTCGAATAGAGCCCTCTGTGCTGCCTCTTTCTCTCAGGCTCCTCATGTTTCCTTATAGATAGGTCCACTAGCAGAGAGAGCTAGAACGGAAAGAGCTGCAGAGAGGCAGCCTCCATGCCTGAGGTGGAAAATGCTTTCCTGGGGCTGTGGAGGGGCTAAGAGACAGAATGGTTTAAGAGCCTCTGGATCCTGTTGGTAGCAACTCCCCTCATCCTTCCACTTGAACCCCAATCCCACAAACTGCTATCCTGAGACCTGCAGGGCTCGTGCTCACAAGCTGAGCTTAATTCTCTGCTTGAAAATGATGAAGATCATGGTGAAGGAATGGGGCATGAGGAAGAAGAGGACATGAGATCAAGAAAGGAAAAACACTAAAACATATTTCCAAAATGCCCTACAAATGGGAGCTTTTGGGAGGGTAAACATGGAAACTCCTTTCCTCCTCTTCCTCCTCCTCCTCCTTTCTCCCCTTTTTCATACCAGGGATTGAACTCATGACCGTGCACTTGTGAGGCAGGTGCAGTGCCACTGAGCTAAATCCCTGGCCCTGCTTCTTCTTTTAATGAAGAATGAAAACCAGGAAAAAATCATCCCCAGTAATTGGGTGTGTTTCCTGTGCTGAGAAGCTGTTTGTCAGAAGACCTTTGTAAGGGAGATCTCCAATATGGAGCTCTTTTTTTTGAGAATAAAAAATTAAGCATTTATCAGATTTCCAGTAAGCCTAGTGACTCAATCCCTTGTCAATTGTTTAATGACTGTGTAGGGACAAAATGAAATAGAGACTGTTGAAAGACTGTCATTGTGTGCTACAATGACCGTTATTGATAGGAACGGGGGACAGGTGAGTGTGTGTTACAAGCTCAATCAGGAAAAATCCTGGGATGTCAGATAAGAAAATAAGCTAGAGAATAGGTAAATATGGATTAAGAAGGAAAAGGAGAGTTCAGAAGGACAAAGGACAACACAATTGAGTTGGCCAAGGATATTCTGTGAGTCTCCCAGCAAACAGGGGCAAAAATTCACAGGATGCATTTTGGTATAAAATGTATACCAAGGGAGAAGAGATGAGTGAGAGCCTGATTTTGAGAAGGCAGGAAACTTGCATGAGAGCTTTGGATTTTGTATAGAAGGGCCATGACATGGAATTTCTTTCAGCTATCCCATCCAATGACTCCTTAAGATGTTTTCTGATCCACTATGTCAAGGTCTGGCAGCAATGAAGGATCAGAAGGAACCGGTGTAACTAATAAATCCCCAGCTTTATTAGTCTGTGTCTTGCAAATAAGAATTTAAAGTATCCCAATTAATTTGCTAGAGTACCCATTGGTCTAATTGTAGGAAATTAGTTTCTTTCAAAAGTTTCCCAGCTAATTCTAAGATAACTTCCTTACTTCATAATTAAATGGGCTCCACCAAGTTACTGCTCTGAGAACAAAGGGAGAGACGGCTTCAAAGGCAAATTCTGGCCTGCATTCAGAAGACAGCAACTTTTTGTTGCTCGTGGAAGGAAGACATTTTTAAAATTTTGTTTTGTGTTTGTTTATTTAATCTTCCAAGAAAGCCAAGTTAGTCTCTGGAGATACCTTGTAGTGCAAACAATCTCAACCTTTATGAAGTGCCTGCTGTGTACTAGACACTTTATTGGGTACTATCTCTGATGAGATAGAGGTTTACTTATGTAATGGAGCCATCCAACATCTGCTAAAACTGCTTTCCCTTCCCAAATGTTTCATAGTCTCTCTTACCTCCTACTCTGTGCATGTTGTTCCACTTGGAACTCTACCCCCATGTTTCTTCCCATCCCTACCCTCTAAACCTTTTTGCATTTTCCTTTGTTTGGCCAATTCCTTTTCATCTGCATGCCTCAGCTGATGCCACTTTCTCTAAGAGTCACTTCTCCCTCCAATCTGGATTAGACTTGTCATCTATGCAAACTACTACTACTACTTTGCTTTTAGCAGAGTGGTTAGCCTTTATTGAGTACTTACCGTATTTCAAGTATGCTAAGTGGTTTCTATTTATCATCTAATTTTAACAACTCAGTAAGGTACATATACTATTATTACTCATGTTTTGGGGATGAGAAAACTGAAGATCAGAGACTAAATCTATTAGTGTCTTGGATCTACATAACGAATTACTGCAAACTTGATGATTTACAACTTGGCTAGGGATGAAACACCTGGACGCAGGTGTTTGTTGATACCCACTGTTCTCCCCCAGTAGTGCCTAGTGGGTGATGTATTTTCAGAAACTATATGTTGGATGGCTGTATCTGTTGAACTGGTGCATGGATATTTCATATAAATGGAATCATGAAACATGTGACTTTTTGGGTCTGACCTCCTAGAGATGTTGTCTTTTTAAACATATCTTCCATCTTCCTCCTGTCCCTTCCAATCTGTTCTCCAAAAGCAGTCCATATTGCTTTCTAAACCACAAAGCTGAGTGTGCCATTCCCTTTCTTAAAACTCTCCAATGTCTTCCCCATGGCCTTGGAATAAGCTGTGTGAAGTGCCTGCCTACTTCTGCAGCTCCAGCTCTTATACCCCTTGAGCCCACACAGAATCTCACTGCCCATTGTGCCCAAACCCAACTCTTTGCTGTCTTGCTCCCCTAGGCCTTGCTATTGGCCATAGTCCTTGCACTCTCTATGTGCCCCCTACCTTGGATTAGATATGAAAATCTCTAGATGGGTCAGTAACCTTGTCATGAACTCCAGTAGCCCCCTTCCTCCAGCACAATAGTAATTGTCTCTCCATAACACTTTATAGTGCAACTGTCTCCCCACTGGAATATCAACTTTCTGAGTGCAGGCACCATGTAGATCTTGCTGTCTCTGTCCAGTCAGTAATGCTGCTTTAATGCAGCACGATGGGAAGGAAAATATTTTCAAGGGTCATCAGGCAGAGAAGTTTTAAAGAGAGGTCCGATATTGGTCAGTAGCTTTGTGCATGGCCAAACTAAGGATATTCTGGAATACTGGTCTAGAGTGCATCCTGTAAGTCAAGGGTCAACAAATTCTAACAACTGCAGGGTGGGCAGGACCCACAGAGGGTGAAAGGCCAAGGAGGACACAAAGGAGGCGGTGGGGACAGGGTGGTTATAGAAAGCAGATGGTAGGGATAAGGTCAGTCAGTGTTTACTCCTTATTTCCAGGTGGGGACTTGGGGCCAGAGTTGCCAGAATTTCTGAGTTTTTAAGAGAAACCAGAAATTTGGATGTGTGTGTGTGTGTGTTTGTGTACACGTGTGTGAAATCTCCATTTTGAAATGGTGTATCTAAATCAAGATTTTGAAAAGCACAGCATGAGCCAAACGTAAGCCATCTGTGTGCTGGATTCAGCTCAGAGGCTTCCAGTGTTTAGCCTCTGCTAGAAACATTAAAGGCGGCTGAGCTGAGAACCAGGAGATGGAGAGAGGCATTGTGAGGAGGTGTCTACTGGTGACACAGGGTCTGTCCCCACAGGGGAGTGGCCTGGAGGCAAGAGGCCAGCAAGTAAGCCGGCATACCCACTCATGGCTCTTTCAGTACATCCTGAACACCAGGGCTGTTCCAGAAGAGAGGACCAAAGTGGCTTCTACAAGAGTACAACAGGTGCTTCCTCTCTCCCTCTGTGCCTGGCAGCCTATGGTGTAGGGGCTCCCACAGCCCCTGTTTTCTTGCCCCCTGCAGCTGGCAAGTCTGCTGGGCACACAGGTGCTATGTGGAGTCTGACCTCACACCCAAGCTTGTGTCCCTGGGTCTCTCTCTGGTTCCTGAGTCTCAATCTACCCCAGGGTTGTGTCTTGCTTTTCTATGCCAGAAATCTCTTCTTGATAACATAACCAGGGCTTCAGTCCATCTGAAATAGGTCTTGTGGCTTTTTAGGTTTTAATAAGAGACCTTTTGATACTTTCTAACAGGTTTTTTGGTCGACTTGCCTGCTTTATTTGTTTTCATCGGACCCTGGATTCTCCAGCTTTATACTTTCCCAGTCTCTGGGGACACCTCATCCATCCTGCCCCATTCTCTATTGGTCTCTGCTGATGGACGCAGCTGCCTGTTGCTTCTTTTTCCTTTTGGTACATTGTGTTATTCCTGTGGACCTCACATCTCTGAGAGCCTGCAGAAGGCTCTGGCTCACCTGGGCGGTCTAGTTGTCTTCCAGCTATGGTCCAGGCTCTGATAAGACCTGTCTACTCTCTCCTTAGGGACAGCAGAAGTAAAGGCTTGGAACACTTGCATGCATTCCAGGCATTTAGTTGGCATGGGGGTCAACTTTAAGCACCCTGTGTTGCAAAAAGTATGGCCCCCCTCCCACCCATATGTGACTTAAAAAACTCACATAAAACTCCAAACTCATATTTATATTAGAATAGAATAGCCTTGTTTTTTTCAGTTTTCTGCTAGAAAATTGTGGCTGAATTAAGCAACTCCCTCTCCTGGGTGCCCCTTGCCAGGGATGGAACTCAGGTCCTTGCACTTGCACAGCAGGTGGCAAAACCACTGAGCTAAATCCCAGGCCCAGGCGCCCCTTGTTTTGATAGAATCCTAAGCACACTGATCATATGAGCCTGGGGTGAGGCAGGGAGAGAACTGGAAGGAAGGCTGCACCTCACACCAAGGGGGGATCCACTGCCACGGGTGTAACTCAGAGTTGATAATGTGTGAAATAATCTGAGCGGAGAAACTGCAACTTTCTGATGTTAGCGTTCATTTAGTCTTGAACTTTATAGTCAAGTTAAGTAAGTTTAGCATCTCAGAAACTTAAGGTTAGAAGAAAAGTGAGGGGCTATTTAGTCCAACTTCAACCAAATACAAAAGTCTAAAGAAACTTTTTGATGCATTATCAAAAAGACAAGCTCCTTGGGGTAGGAACTCTCTTACTTATTCTTTGAATTTTCAGTGCCTTGTACCATGCCTGGCACTTAATAGGGGCTCATTAATTAAAACAATTATATATTATTAGTGCACATTAATATTACACTATTGTGGGAGGTTAGTAATGCATTTAACATATCTTAATTAATTTCAACCCCATTAACTTCATTCAATTTATTACTATGTGGTTTAGCTAATAAGAAGCAAACCATCATATCTTAGAATAAGTGGTCTAGTCTTCAAATCTAGACTTTTGTTCATGATAGACATAAATTTAGTAGCAGCTATACCACAAGTTCTAGCATAGATGCCAGAAACAGCTAAATCAATAATTGTGATGAAGATGTCAAGACCATGTTAAAATTCTTATTTTCTATGCTGACATATCAGAGTTAGGAATCAAAATGTTTTGTTCGGTGATAACTCAAATAGTACTAGACCCACTCCTTGCCTAAAAAAATAGATAAAAAACCTTTCAAGGCTTTGAAAAGACATGTCTTTCTTTAGAGCCAGATAGACAAAAGAATCATGAGTTTAAGAGGTGGTTTTAATATTAATGTTTTTAACATTGAAAATATAGATTTCACAGCTGGGAAAAAAGGAGAAAAAAAAAGCAAGAAAGGAATTTTCTCCCCCAGGGATTACTGATTTTCTGTTTGAAAGGATAAATCAAGTGCAGTGGTTGGGTAAGCATAATTACAGCAGCAGCAGGGCTTGCTGATAGGAATATTCACGGAGGGAGTGAGCCCAAATAACGAAATAAAAAAGTGTCCAAAATGATGAGGGTCCAAGTTTTTGTATTTCTATGGCGACAGAATATGCAGTATTTGCACCTTATTTACCCTTCTAGTCAACCAAAAAAATACATGGTATTTGCCATGGTAACATGTACATCATATATGCAAGTATCACTTCAGATATGCACCCACTGCTCTAAAAACTACAAACATTCCAAGACGTGAGCGTCATGTGAACCCTCTATTCATTTTACAATGTTTTGATGGAAAAATATGTCCCACTGGACCCTGACATCTTTTTTCTCAAGGATTGTTTTCCAATTTCAGGGACAGAAAACCCAGGTGTCTGCTGCTTTCTCAGCCTCCAAAGCGACAGTGAGAGCGATGTGGATGCTTTGTCATAAATGCACATGGGAGGAAGTTCGAGGTGACAGTAACAGTGATAGGATAGGACAGAGGGGCTTGTGGCATTGATAGGAAGGGGAAGGTAGCTCTGTGACCACCCTGCCTGACCCTATGGTGCAGGGCAGGAGAAGAGACATATCCCCAGGATGACTTGCAAAACCTTGAACGAGTTCTTTTCTCCAAAGGTTTGGCTGAAGGTTCCAGGCTGTGTCGCACAGCCTCCCTCCTGACCCTCACCCCAGTCTGTCCCAACAGCATCCTTCCCAACTGCACATCTTTGGGAGGATCAGTGTGTATCTATACCAGAGGGCCAACTTCCATTGCCTGCCCACATTTTCCATGCTTATTTTACTTGGCATTTCTCCTTGACACCTTTCTTTTATTTCCAGTTATGTGATAGCTATTTTTAGTTGTTTCTGACCAAGGTAATCTTGCAGAAAGGTCAGAGAGCCCTGTCTGAAAGCAAGGCCATTGCGTTCTGTTCCTCATGTAGAGTCCCACTGAGCTCCCACTGAGTGGCAGGTGCTTCTGGCTGCCTGGTCACATTTGTCAGATGAGGCTCCGTGGCAGGGATGAGCACACTTGCAGATCTCAGGGGACCAACACAAAACATTTACTTCTCGTTGAAGCAAAGTCTGGCAGTTCCCAGGGGCATTTTCCTTTCAGGTCTTGATTCTGAGATAGAGGCTACTTGATGTCACAGCTATACTTTGGGAGGTAGGAGACGGAAGTGGAATGCTACATGCTATGCTGACTCTGCTGTATTTCAGTCTGGAAGTGATGGGCATCATTTATCCCCACATTTACTCTCTGTCAGTGCCCCACCTGAGGGCTGGGAAGGCTGGCTGAGCTTGTGACTCACCAGTGAGCAGTAAATGCCTCTGCCACGTGGCTGTGGCGTTGATGGCCAAGCATGCTCTTCTTACGTGAGGTGTCATCTTTTTCTCTGAGTCCTTGAAAGAAGGAGAAAATCGTCCTGGAATCTGGGGGAATTGGGAGTACTAGAGTATAAGCCCTGGGTTCCTGCTAGAGTTGTCCCTTGGCATCTGTAGGGGATTGATTCTGGGACATTCTTTCATCCTTCCTTATGGTTCATATCTAAATGTCCCCCCCAAGCCTCATTTGTTCATAGGTGGGTTTTTGGGAGGTGACTGGATAATGGGGTCCTGCACTGATTGATGAGTAGCTAACTGTGATGTTGGGAGGTGAAGCCTGGTTGGAGGACTGGGGGCGTGGCCTGGAAGGATCTATCTCCTTCCCTCCCTCCTTCTTTGATCATTCTCTGGTTCCCATGGCCATGCCATAAGCTGCTTCTCCTCTGCCAAGCCCCTCTGCCATGCTGCCCTGCCTTGGAGCCAGCTAACTATGAAGTGAAACCTCTACAAACTCTGAGCCAAAATAAACCTCTCCTCCTTACAGTTGTGGGTCTTTGGCATTATGTTTCAGCAGTGAGAAAGTAATTAAGACCTCCCTCCCCATTTCAATACCAAAATCTACAGACTCTCAAGTCCTTTATACAAAATGGCATAGTAAGTATGTATAGCCTAGGTATATCCCCCTGTATACTTTAAATAATTTCTAGATTTCTTATCCCTATACAGTGTAAGTAGTTGTATTATTGCATTGTTTAGGGAACAATGACAAGAAACAAGGTCTGTACTTGTATAATACAGATGCTTTTTATTTGTTTGTTTTTTTAATGCTGGTGATACCCTGGCTCTTGAATGTTCTAAATCTTTGGTGGTTTGAATCCTCAAATACAGAATTGGTGACTATGGAGGGCCAACTGTACTGTCTGTGTAGTGACCACATGAGGTATTGCCATGAGCCTACTTTTATTTTGTAGACTTACAATTTTGGTCCAAGCCTGTATCACCATCACAACAAAATGGTAAACAATTTAAGGGTAGACTTCTATGTATTTTTGATATTGTTATTTGTATTTGGAAGACTTGATCTTTAAAAAAATGCTTTTCTCCAGAACAAGATGAAAACTTGAAAGGAAAAAGAACACCAGTGAAAAATACTAGCCATTTGGGGAGAGAGAGAGAATGTCTCCTCTTCCCTCACGTGAAACAGAATACCAGGACTTTTGGTAGAGGGTATGGTCTAAAGAAATTAGCTGACTCAAGGTAGGGTGAAAGCCTGCTTCTTGGGAAAGCAATCTTCACGTGGTAAACAAGTTAAGTGTAGATTTCTGTGAAGACAGATAGAAGGGAGGTACCCCTGGATATTCCTACCCCTTTTTATTTCAATACCATCCCCATGCCCTCCTCTCCTCCCTCACATAAACTCCCTGGGATGAGTACTCTGGGGCAGCTCCAGAGAGAGAGGACCTTGTTTACCTTGTTTGTGTAGTTAGGATCCGTAACCTCTTGAGGTAGGGATTGGTTTTGTTTATAGGACTGTCCCAGGATTTAGCTTAGTGCTTGGCACTATCTGCTCAACAAACACTTGTGAAATAAAGACATAGAAGGAAAGCTGAATGGCCTTTTATAAAGTAACCTCCATGTAAAGCACCGAGTTCCCATTCTGGGTCAACTAAGAAGATGAAGGACAGGAAGACTGAGTAGTAACTCGGGATTTTTTTTTTTTTTTTTTGTATTGGGGATCAAACGCAGGTCCTTGCGCTTGCGCAGCAGGCGATGAAACCACTGAGCTAAATTCCTGCCCGTGACTCGGAATTTTTGCAAGCCTGAGGTGGGGTGGAGTTCATACTTCTCTATACTCAGACTTATTTATACTGGAGTCTACTGATGTGTTCATACATAGCAAGACTTCATCAAAGATCCTCAGGATGTAGAAGATGGGCAGGAGTTGGAAAGAATTAGTGGCATCTTTCGTTGTGAAATAGGCTTAAAAGAATTGAAAGGGAATTTAGAAAGAATCTGTTTCAACCTTTCCTTTCTCCTTATCTTCTTCTCTCTTCCCTCTTACTGCAGAGTAGCCAGAAAACAAGCTCGGAGAAGCTAAGGCACTCACTCAAGTCACATACTTGGCAGCAGATTTATGAACATATACTTGGTCTACTTCAAACTCAGGAGCTTGCTTCATTGCTCACCTGGGGCCACACTTCTGAGCTGTGGTTTTTAAACATTTTGGGGTCACTTTTTGATAGTCTGATGAAGTTCTTCTATACTTGTCTCGCAAAATGCCAGTCCTCAGAACCACACAAAGTTCTGGGGATCTCTGTAACTATTCATTCTCCCCACTTCTGTTTGTTTTCACCATTGGTATCAGGCAAATGTTAGAAATACCCCTGGGGTTAACTGCAAACGTCATCTTCACTAAGCAGTTTAGGGCCAGCCCCATTAAGGGTTATAGATCCAAAAGGGACTTTTCCCATTCTTTGAGGGAGTAGTGAGAAAGTTAAAACTGCAAAATGAGGAAGGAAAAAAACTTATAAAAGGGCTAGTGTGATTGATTCCCAGAGGTGGCAGGAGTGGGGGCCAAGTTTCTGAGTGGAAGAACTTTCAGAATGGGGAGTCGTTGACTACAGCGGGGGCCATTAGTCTCATTGCTCACATGCCTGGGTACAGCCGTAGCACAAATACCTTGGGGAACAATGTCTCTCTGGCAGGGGGCAGATACAAGATGACTTAATAAGTTTCTTTCCATCCCTAATTTCTATGATTCTGTGAAATGAAAACATTAGTCATAGACCTCCTAAAAAGCAGGCTGTGTCAGAGCTAGCCTGATCACAAAGAGCAGGATTGAAATTCATGTCCATAGCTGAGATTTTTTAAATGCTCAAACTCTGGTGTGCACAGGGAGCAAGAAGGAGGATCTGGAATCATTTGATTTTCACACTGAAAATCAGCCGCCTTTTAGCACTGGGAACTTCAGAGAGTGTAACAAAGCCACACAGCCAGTTAGGTCAGTTGTGTGCTCTCCTTTGATGGCTGTGAGACTCTGTTCTGCCACAAGAGGCTGTGGCATTTAGTGTCTGGGAGCCTTTACTGCTGGTTCTGTCATCATATTCTACCTAGAATCACCCGGACTGTGGAGAACCACCATGCCCATGACAATGCCCAGAGAGACGTGGGTATAACAATGTGGCCATGGGTCCACTGATTCATTCCTCTACTTCCTATCACATAGAAAGCACCCCAGTGTCTTCACACTGCAATCAGAATAAGACCTTCATTCCTTGAGACAGCGTTCAAGGTGAGCAAGTCTGATCTGGCCCCTGCCTGTCCTACCCTTTTCTCTCCTTTGCCTCCTTTGCTATGGCCTAGCACACTGTTCTGCTTTTTACTCCCTAAAAAGTCCTAAACTCTACCTGCCTTGGGACATTTGTACATGTTCCTTCTTCTGCTGGAACTGCTCTTCCATAGTGTCCTTCAAGTAAGTCAGCTCTCAAATCCATTATTCCCTCTTCCCAGAGGCCTCCCTCCCCCTTGATCATCCGAGCCAGTGTGAGCCCGCGTCACTCTCCGAACTTTGCTCTGGAGCTCTTACCTGCACTGGGCAAGCCCTGTGTTTGTCTCCATGCTTATTATCGGCTTTACTCCACTACAGATCTGTTCCATAGCACAGCCTCAGCCTTACTCAGCACCGTATCCTTCATGATTAGGAAAATGTCTGCCACCTCCGAAGTTCTCAGCAAGTACTTGTGGACTAACTGATTGAACAAACTTAAGTTAGACACCCACTACATACCAGGAACTTTTGTATTTGTATCATTTGATATTTACAACTGCATACCTTATGAACGATCATTCGTGTTTTATAGGTGAGGAAATGAACATAGAAAAATAGAGTGACATGCTCAGAATCACAGAGCAAATATGAGACAGAAGTAGGACTCAAACCCAAGTCTTATAAATCCAGACTCCAATCCAAGCTCCTTCCACCAGAGCGCCCTTGGGTTTTCCAGAGGTGAGCCTTTTCTGGGAAGCCTGGACACTTAGGACATTTGTAGAGAATCTTTGGAGCTCTCTTCCTGATCGAACCAGGGAGTTGAACTCTGCCAGTGGAACATTTCTGACAAAACTTCCTTCTCAGATTTTTGGCTGGAGACTCACAACTGCAGTAGATAACTTACCTGCTTCTGGAAACAGAGGCCTGGGGAGGGTCTTGGTATGGCCTCTGGTCCTACTTTCTCTGCATGACCTCCTACTCTTCTGCACCTCTCAAGAGGCAGCCCCATGACTCCATGCACCTGTGGAGTGGCTGCACACTCCCAGATGACCTGCAATTATAATTGCAATTTGATGGTAAACTTAGTTTGCCATGAAGCCCTGTTTCAGAAGCTCCCTTCTTTGGTGACAGCTTCTTATGATGATACAATTTTCCTTATTAGATCAGCAACCTTTTTATTTTTTAGCTCCTTCCATAGCCAAGAAGCCTCATGGCTGCATGCAGGGCATTGGCTGATCACATGGAGGACTTTATTTCACTGCCTTGCTTTCTGTAGCTTCTGGCTACTACTGCTTCTGCCTTTAGAGCCTAGAAAACTTACAACATCAACCTTTACTTTAGATATTTGTAGCTATTTTGAGCCTAAATATGTCTTCTGGATTCATCCTTTTCTATTTTCATCTATTATTTGGAAGAGAGTAGAAGCCAGATGATGAAATTATGGAGCTGTCTTGACTGAGAAATTTATTCTTATCTTTTAATGTGTAACTCTGTGAACCTTGGACCTTACTTCGTGTCATGAGATTTCTCTACGACTTTTAGTCACCTGGAACCCCTTGGTCACGGAAGGCAAGAATGTGTAGTCCTTTACAAGTATTACTATTGGAGGACCAAGCTCTGAAGGAGAGCTCTGAAGATGTGAAAATCAATTTTCCTTTCTTTAAGATAATTCCAATCCATACGGAATGCCCCCAGATGGACCAGAATGTCTCTCTTCTCTGAATGCTCCTTCCCTTCCTTTTCTCCCTCATGATTGTCCCTGCCCTTCTTAAGGTTTCTTCTCCTCCTCCTGTGAGTTTCTGTTAGTCTTCTCCATGGAGTTCAGAGCTGGTGAAAGTGGAAGAGTAGGTGGAGGAGGTGGAATGTGTGTGCTTCAGGTTCTGCACAGAGTGGGGATTTCACAAGAGACAGTGGCTGAGCTTGAATACTCAGGGAGCATAACTCTGTTATGTCGTTTTGTTACTTTCATTACATTTCAAAGGTCCTCTTCCATTATATTTTATGGCTAAGTTTCCTAAAAGGACACGCTTTTGCTTCCAGTTCCAGAAAGGGATGAGAAGGGAAACAAAATCTTATTCTGCTCTACTTTAACAGAATTAAGTCAAACTCCATTAGATACCACACAATATGTACCTTTGGAAAATGTTTATTTCCCATTCCGTGTTCTTAGAGCCACAAACCAAATCTGATGTATATCTGGAAACTCCTAACTCACTCTACTAGATGGAATCAAAATAGGCAACTTCTTGAACACTTTTGATTAAACTGAAGGAGATGGAAGCCTTCAAGTCAAGCATGTATTACACTTTTAGAAAGCTTATGACACCAGTAGAAGCACCTGGCCATTTCGAGGCAGAAAACTTCTAGTTATATGGGAGTCAATTTCATTTCTCATTTCAGAGCCTAATAACATGGCAGATGCATGAGGTTATTTTATTTTATGCAAAAGATAATTCATCTCAGTTTTTGTAGTTCTCCCAAATAAAATCAGCTTGGTGCCTCCAAAGGCTTGCACAGTTCAGATTTTTCACTTTTCAGAAGAGTTAGTTTTCACAAGTTGCCCAGAGTCTCTGGAACCAGGCATTCTTCTATTCAAATCTTCTTCTAATGTTTGGATTTTAATGACTCTGGTGCTGATGAAAGAGCCTGTCCTTAGTCAAGAGGGGCCATGGCAGTAGAAGCAAAGGGCTGTCTGTCTGTCCTCATCCCTAGGCTCCCCAGGGCAGAATGTTTCTGTTAGAGAAACTGGTCTGTGGCTGTGAGGCATTTGGAAAGTCTCCACTAGTAAGATTATCAGGGACTAAGTTCTGGGAGGTATGCAGCAGCTAAATGGCTTTTTTGACCCATGACCTTGGTAATTGATCACCTTCGAGAAGGCACCAAAGGAGGGCATCTGAGAGCAGGAGCAACCTTCCTCTGATCAGGGGTTTGTAAATCGAAGGGCTGTAGTGACCTTCAAGACCCCATTCTAGGTTTGGTGGCTCCTAAAAATAGGGCATATTATAATGACATATAGATGTTTAGTAGCCCTATTTATCTAGGTATGATAATATTAATTGAACTGTCAGATGGCTGGGGACTGAGGTGCTTGGTCCAAATACTTGGAATTACAGGGAAAAAATTCCCAGGGGGTCAAGGCAGCTGGACTCAATGTGAAATACAGAGCTTACAGGGGTAGTGCTGCTTGCCTGCCTTTTATCTGGTCAGAGATTCTGGGGAGCTCGGGCTCATTCATGCTTGGATGATTATATTAAGAAGGCTGGATCTGGAAACACTGTCTTAGGCAAGCATGTTGTGTGCACAGCTGGTTGTTACCTTAAAATACCAGTTAGCCCTGAATTAAGGCTTTGATGAAAGATGTCAGTGTTGATCTTGGGAAACTCTCAACACATTAATTGAAGAGATGTGTTAGCCAAAGAGTTCAGACATAGGTTTGGAGGTATACTAAGAGGAGAAAGGAAAACTAGGATGATATCCACATTACCTGCCTCTGGATGGGGAAGGTGTCAGGCCTTGTCACCTGGGATGGGGTGGTAATGAAAACACAGTTTACCACCACTGACTTAAAAATGTTTAGTTCATTCACTTATGAATCCAGCATTTGGCATTTTCACCATATGCATATGGCAGTGGCAAATCTGTAACAAAGAAGAGGAGAATTAACTTTTGGTCTTGTAAACAGCAACCTGGAATTATTTATATCTGCCCAGGGTCCTCTGAAGAATAAACTTATTGAATCAATCCAGTTTTTGCAACTGTCCTGACACAACTTAAAGATCTTATGTTTGAAAACTTTGCATAAGATTGCTATTTTAAAATGTGCTGTGGTGTGGTGTGTACACATTCTTTAAGGAAATAATCCTATAAACTTGTCATCTAAGGCAGGTGAATTCTAGCCTCTATGTAGTTGTCCTGAGAGAAATACCATTGTGCAGAAATTGTAAGTAATCTCTATTTAGGTGTTGCCAACTCGAAAGCTGTTGGTAGAGTGAGACCATCGTTTCCCCAATTTCTGCTCATTACCTTTTCCAATATTCTGCAAGCTGGGAGTTATCAGTCCCTCATCATGGACACTGGATCTGCCTGTATATCTGCTTACTGTTATCTCCCTTCTAAATGAGGTAAGTTGTTCTTTCTCTTGTTATCTTTTCTCTTAAGTATTCTCTCAATTTGGATCCCCCTTGACTCAGAGTTCATCCAGAATCTACCCTGTTTTCTGACTCATAATCACTTAGAACAAAGAAGATGTCTTGTAAATACCCAAGAAATGCAACAAAATGCAATGCAGTACAGTAATACAGGGCCATGGTGAGACTCAGCTTTTCCTGGAGCATTTTCAGGGCCTTCTTAGTGATATGCCCGCTAGGCAGCTGCCACCATTAACTGAGCGCTGCTGTTAGCCTGGAGCCCACAAGTTGCTGCACGCTCTTTGCAGTCCTCCATGTGCCCAGGCAGGAATGGAGAGTGTGGCTATAAGCTTGTCTCTGATAGTCTTTGGTTTAAGGGTACTGAAATCTGCATGGTCACTTAATTTTTAATTTTTAATTGACAGTTCACAGTGAACACAGCTATACATTCATTCTTGATTAATATTTCTCAACCTTGTAACTTCGATAAACCCAAGTGAGAGGTGTTTGTGCTTGCTGTACTCTAGCTATCCACTTATTCATTCCAGAAGCCATTTACCAACCCTTCCAAGGTGTCAGCCCCAGGACTGATACACTGAGTACAATGATGATGAAGCAGATAAAGTCCTTGACCTCCAGAATTCAGAGGTATGGTATTGAGCAGACTAGGTATGTCTGCTTCTTTTGTCTTTAGATGTTTTCCCTATAATATTCCTCAAACTCTGAGCAAGTGATCCCTTGGCAGGTCTGTTCTGTTCTGTCAGGCAGAGGTAAGAGGGATGGGTTTCCCAGCTGTCCTATCTGTAGGTGAAATAGGTAGTGCAAGGAAGGAGGGAGTCTCTGAAGCTTTAATTCACTTTCCCTCCCAAGATCAGGTGCTCAGAGCTTGTCCTTCCATAATAACCACTGCTTTATTGGTGTTGGGACTCCCATCCTCAGATGCAGGAGGTTTATAAAACCAATGAGCTATTGAGTACACCTCATCCACTTGGGACAGTTTGGTTGGCGAGGCTGATTCTTGGGGAGTGTGTAGCTGTTGGTGGAGGTGCCAATAGGTGGAAACAGTGATGATGGCTGCTCAGTGCAGATGATGAAGGACATCTCAGGAATGGTGGCCAATAATATTATGTATGGGCTCAGCTCACACATGTATCCTATGTCCTGTGAATGACCATACATGTTGGGCAAGGATCTAGCCAGACTCTCAGAGGTGTCCTAGCTGTTCTGTTTGGCCCCTCCAGGTCTGGGCTCCTCTGCATAGATTCATAGACATCTGTCAAGGTCATGCTTTCCCTCTTAGGGTCCACAGCTTTCCTCTGGTTTTTATATCACACTCTCTGACTCTTTGTCTACTTAACAGAAGTCTACTAATTTGAGTAGTTTCTCTATGCTATTGACTTTGTGATGATTAAATAATCACCCCTCCCCATATTTTCAACTCAACCCCACTTTCTATGCCCAGTATCCCTGAAAGTCATTTCTCAAAGATCAGAATGACACAGTTGTAGGCATAACCCCTAAGCCTTGCTTCCTTTAGCATTTAGCATTTAATTTGCCACAGCCTTTTTACCTTTTTCTCAACAAGGCAAGTTTCTACACCATAATGATTTTGGTTTTTTGCAATTTTCTTATTTCCATTATGAACTTTTAACACCTGGATAGAAGTTCAGAGATTGAGCATTTAAGTTTTCTTTTTCCCAACCCTGCTGCAGTTCTTCCTGGGACAATGGATAGGCAGGTATGGGATAGTTTCTGGAGATTCCAAAGAGAATCTAGTTAACACTTCCAAATTATAGTCTAGTGCCTGTGTCTGAGGCTGTAGCTCAGTTCCTTACTACCGTTCGTAGAACTTTCTATAATATTACCTGCAACACTGTCACGCACCTCCTTTCCCCATTTTTATTTAAGATAGAAACACAACCTGACTCCTTTGAGAAGTTCAAAGCTAAAATAGAAAAGTCATTTGCCACTGGTTTAGGAAAGAGATGACAATACACATCTCCAGTTTGAGACTTAAAGATCTGCAGCAGAATGCAAAGATAACTTTGAAATAAACACTGAACAGTTGCAGATCCCAGGTCTCTATGCTAAGAAAACTATCAAGAAAAAAGGTGTGGTAAATAGGTAAATCATGGAGGAAGAAATGTAGATGAACAAGTACACTTATCTCATCTTACTAAAAACTGAACAGTAATCAGAATAGCAAAGAGTGGGAAGTCTGTTAATGCTAAGAGTACTCAAAGGGATAACAGGGGCAGGGGTTTGCTTACTTTGCTCTTGGGATAGTAAATCAGGTATTCAGCTATCTAGAATATTCTGGAGTGTATTTTGATGGTAAGTATTGAAATCCCTAGAAAATACATATTCTTAGATGTAATTCCACTGTTACATGCACAAAAAATATTTATCACAGAATTATTTATAATGGAGAAAATTTGGAAAAATACTTAAACATCAATCAGCTGAAGATTGGTTAAATAAATTTATGGTGTTTTTACTCACTATGATTTTCATTTATCCATCTGGAAATGTAATCATCACGTTTTTCATTAAAAAATTTCTTTAACATACAAAAATGTGCAGCATGTATAAAACTTGATTTGGACATAAATGTAGTGCAACCATACCACCGTCTATGCCAGAAACCTATTGATTACCTCCAAAACTTTCCTCCTATCCTCTTCTTCTTTTGGTATTATTATTCGGTGATAAGAGCACAACATAAATTCTGTCTTAGCATATTTTAAATTACATGATACAGGATTGTTAGCTATAGGCACTATGGTATATAGTAGACCTCTAGGATTTATTTAACTAGTATAGCAGAAATTTTGTATCCTTTGATTAGTACCTCCCCATTTTACCCTCCCCCTATATGTCTTTTAAGTGGGGGAAAAATAAGACCACGAAGCAACATTTTGGTAAAAATTTTAGAATTATGTATCTGTATTTATGTAGAATAATTCTAAAAAGTTATATACTGAAATAACATCTCTGTGGTTTAAGATTACAAATGATTCCTATTTTTATAATTTGCCTGTGTTTTCTGAATGTTTAATAAATAGGATAAGCAGAAAAAGAAGATATTTCTTCTCAGGAATACTGATCAGGTTATTTATATTTTCCTTCTGATTGATGGCAGGAACATGGCTGTATGAATGGGACATAGAAACAAGGAAAGGTCTTGAGGCCTGAGAATCCTAAAATAATGACTTCTTGGATAAAGAAAAAAATCAATGAACAGTTAATGAAGTTTGGATTTCTTTTAACTTTCATTTTGGGAGGTGCATATCCCTCTTACAAGAAGGTATTTGTGAGAGAGTAGTGGTATTTTATTTTTCTTAGGAGAGGATGGATTTTGACTTCCTATAGATGTAAATGGAGCATGCATATTTGTCTCTGTAGGACTAGTTATACTTTTTATCTTTTCTAACAGAGACAAAATAGAGCTGACCCTAAAGATTGCCTTATGTCAGCTGTCTTACAGGAAGTCTGAAGAGGCTGGAAACAGCAGGTACCTAGAGAAAAATGGAAGTCATAGAATGGTTAATGTAGTGTGATTTACAAGTCTAGTTTGATGCTACTCACAGCCCAGAGGATTTTATTTTTCAAACAACAGAAACAAGCACAATGAGTGTGGCTGTGCTTGGTAGGGCTATGCTTAGGTTTGGGCTTGGAGTCCTCTCTGCTCTGCAGTGGACCTGGACCTCAGACTCAGCAGCAGGTCTTTTGGGGGTGTAACTGGCTAGAGATTATAAGAACATTATCAGAGTCACTGGAAGTCTCAAATTTGAACCCAATCTTAAAGACTGGTATATTATTTAAATATATTACAACCATTTTATTGAAGCATGATTGACATGTAAAAACCTGCATATATTTAATGTCTACAACTTGATGAGTTTGGAGATAAATGGGTACCTGTGAAACCATTACTACCATCATCAAGGTCTTAAACATATCTGTCGTCTACCAAAGTTTCTTCCTACCCCCTTCACTACTATTATCCTTATTTGTTTATTTTTGTGGTAACAGGATATATCATAAAATTTACCTTCTTGTCAATTTAAAATATATTCACACTCTAACACTGTCTGGTCAGCTTGATGTATGATGGACATATCGTATAGCCTATGATATTCACACAATAATGAAATTGCCTATTGATGCACTTCTCAGAATGTACCTTTGTTCGTTAGTGCTGCACAACTATATAGTACACTAATGTGAGCTGTGGACACTATGCTGAACAGTAGATCTCTAGAGCTTATTTATCTTGCCTAACTGAAACTTTGTACTCTGAGAGTTGCCCCATTTCCGTTGCCTCATTTCTGTCAACCACCATTCTCTCTGCTTCTATGACTCTATGACTTCATATAAGTGAGAGCAAATGCTATTTGTCACTTATAGCAACCAGTATTTTTATTAGCTTTATTCCAGGAAGACTCTAAGGCTTGCACCGTTTACAACCATCAGGGAATTGACAAGTAGGGCAATAGCTTTGGTGAATATGTTTCTGAAAAGTGCAAGAAAATGTTTTATTTGTCTTAATCACCAAGCAGGTTAAACATTCCCCCTGCAATTTCATTTAAGAGCTTAAATGTGTTTCCCAAACTCTTATGAATACCAGTGGGTAAGCCCAGTCTCAGCACATAATTAGTGACTTTGTATATACAGCTCATATTTGATCACTGAAACACATAGGTAGCACAGTCTCTGAGCTCTGCAGCCCAATTCCTCCCCTTGACCCTGCCAGATCTTATTTTGTTCTAGCTCTGTGTGATGACCTCCTCCACTCCTGCCAGCCCTTTTGTCTGTCCAGGTCCACATATGTGTAACTGAAATATCATGAATTCCAGATGAGTGGGATCCAAATTTGTGAGGTTATTCTATATGCTTATTAATTCCACTGCCCTACACAGGTGGAAATGTGGTTTTGAGTGATTGTTGGACACTGTGAATTTCTCCCATGCGTTGCAAGGATGGAAAAAACATGTGCAAAATAACTGTGAACTGACTGTAAAAACTCATAGAGCTCAATAGCTCTTAAATTTTCATAATGGGCTGCTTACCTTTGGTGGTCTCGTTAGTAGATTTCAGTGATCGTACTTTGGGATTTCATCTAATAGTGGAAGCATGAAATAGCATTGCTTTAAGGTTTCTTGAATGAGTTAATGCCCGGGAGGTGTCCTTGCCCTTTTTCAGTCACTAAACAGCATTTCCTTGTCTCTTAGCTTATATTAAATACATTTAAGAAGACAAAAGAGGTTCTAAAGAGAATTTTTAAAAAGTACTGCAGTGAGATTTAAAAATGCACCTAGTAAACGTCAAATCCTGCCTCCAAGCGTAAGGCAGGAATCCAGGAGGTGGTCTAGTTTGCTAGACTGGAAATGTTCCTGAAAGAACCCCATTGCGATACACGGATAGAGCTGTGCATGTATGTAGAACGATTAGTGGAAAAACCAGGCCAGCATGAGGACAAATGGTAGGCCAAAGTGACTTTAAAAAAAACATAGATAATTGAAACAAAGTGCTCTTAATGTTTCACTTAATTAATTAAAAGTCCCAATTACTCATTTACTTGAAGCTGCCTTTTCTCTCTGGGTTCCTATTTAAGAATATTGGTTTTGATGCCAGACTTTCTGTCTTTGATTCTGGGCTCACTATGTAACTCGGGGTGAGCTATTCATCTTTATGGTTTCTTCCTCTGGGAAGTGGAGATGGCAATAGTGTCTGTTTTGTAACCTTGTAATGTGGATTAAATGAAACAATCCTTATAAAACATTTAAGTCCTGTGATGCCCAGACTCAATAAATAACACTAATTTATGGGTGCTTCCCTTTTTACAGATGGTTTTATTTCTTCAGATTTTTTGAATTGACACATAATAACTGTACATGGGGTAATATTGTACATGGAGTACAGTGTGATAATTCGATATAGGTATACAATGTATAATGATGAAATCAGGGTACAAAGCATTTACTTCTGTTGAATATTTATCGGGTTTTTAAACAATTTAATTTTATTGGTACACTTAAGGTATAAAATATAATGAAATTCATCATTGAAAATTTGCACCTTTACGTAATCTCTCTTGGTTCTTATTTTTTTCCCCTTCCCCTGCCCTCCCTTCAACCCCTCCATGCCTCCCTATTTACAAAGACTTTGTTTCCATTTTTTCATTTTCTCAAATTAATTCCATTCCC
>NW_004624763.1:2752289-2785204 GCF_000247695.1 Heterocephalus glaber
CTTTTCATTCCTAATTGCGTGGTTTTGGGCCTTTTCTTTCCTTTTTCTGATAAGGTTGGCTAAGGGTTTGTCAATTTTGTTTATTCTTTCAAAGAACTAACTCTTGGCTTCATTGATTTTTTGTATCGTTCTCTTAGTCTCCATTGCATTGACTTCTGGTCTGATCTTTATAGTTTCCTCCCTTGTATGAGCTTTGGGGTTGTCCTGCTCTTCTTTTTGTAGAAGCTTGAGGTTCAGCATCACGTTGTTTAATTAGGCTCACTCTGTTTTCCTAATATAAATATTCACTGCTATGAATTTCCCTGGTAAGACTGCTTTCAATGTGTCCCATAGATTTTGACATATTGTATTGTCATTGTCATTTAATTGTAGGAACTCTCTGATTTCTTCTTTAATTTCCTCTTACAGTTTTCATGTGTTTATGAAATTCCTGTGGTTTCTTTTGCTATTGATGTCCAATTTCATTGCATTATGGTTGACAACATACAGGGGATAACTTCAATTCCTTTGCACTTACTTAAACATGTTCTATGAGTGAGTATATGGTCTATTTTGGAGAATGACCCATGTGCAGCTGAAAAGAATATGTATTCTGATTTTGTGGGGTGGAACACTCTGTAAACATGTGAAATTCATTTGTTCAAGAGTTCGATTGAGTTCTAGTATTTTGTTGCTTATTTTTTGTCTAGTTGATCTGTCTATTTGTGAGAGTGGGGTAATGGGTTCCTGTACTACTATTATATTAGTGCTTATATGATTTTTCATGTCTATTAGTATTTGTTTTATATAGTTGGATGCACTGGTGTTTGGTGCATATATAATTATGATCGTTATCTCTTCCTCTTTGATTGTTCCCTTTACAAGGATGTAATGTCCTTCTCTGTCTCTCTTAATCAGTGTTGGTTTGAAATCCACTGGGTCTTCAAAGAGGATAATTACTTCTCCTTTTTTTTGGAGTTCCTGTCGCATGGAGTATTGTTTTCCACCCTTTAACTTTCAGTCTATGAGTTTCATTTTGAATTAAGTGTGTTTTTTGGAGCATATTGTTGAATTTTGCTTCTTGACCCATTGTGCCAGTCTATTTCTTGTGATTAATTAATATTAATGGTTTTAACTGATATGTATTGACTTATTATTGTCATGACTTTTTCTTTTTGTTGTATACTCCCCCTTTGCCTTTAATTTCTTGTCATGCCTGATGGATTCATTCTGCTGGTCTTCCTTGGGTTGTGATGTTTGTTGTCTTTTCCCAGGATATTGTCTAAAATTTTTTGGAGCGCTGCTTTGGTATTCATGAAGTTCCTAAGGTGCTCTTTGTTATGAAAGTATCTTATTTCTCCATAAATTTTGAAAGATAGTTTTGCAGGGTACAGCAATCTGGGTTGGAGGTTGTTTTCCTTTAGGGCTTGGAATACATCACTCCAAAGTCTTCTTGCCATGAGGGTTTGTGTTGAGAAATCTGCTGTGATTCTGATGGGCTTTCCTTTGTATGTGATTTGTTTCTTTTCTCTTACTGCTTGTAGAATTTTGTTCTTCTGTTGGGTTTCTGGAATCTTAACAATTATATGCCTATGTGTAGTTTTTTAAAATCATGGTTAGTTGGAGTCCTATATGCCTCCCTTATCTGTATGTCAAGTTCTTTTCCCTTGCTTTGGCAGTTTTCTACCATCACTTCTGTGAACAGATTTTTCATGTCATCTGAATCTCTCCTGTTTCCTCATTGACTCCCATCAGTCTTATGTTATTCTTCTTTGCATCGTCTAGCAGCTACTGGATTGATTTCTCATGGTCCCTTATAATTTTAAAGAAAGTTTTGTTTTCCTGGCCTCTAATTTCAATCTTATCTTTTATATCTGAGATTCTGTCCTCACATTGGCTCATTCTGCTGTGTAGACTTTCGATGGAGTTTTTAGTCTTCTGGAAATCTGTTTGCATCTGTTTTATGGATTACATTTGTTTCCTATGTTGGGATTCCCTCATGTTCCTCAGCTCCTCTATTTTTAATCTGTGTCCTGTCTCGATTTATTAATCATGTCTTGCACTATGAGCAAAATCTCTGCTGTTATCTGAAAAATTATTTTTATTTCATTTTTTCCAGATCTTCTTTTGTTGCCAGTTCAGTGAGTCCGGGTGGTTGAGTATCACAGTGTTCCATCTCGTTTCCCCTTGGGGTTGCTGTAGTGATCTGGAATTCTGGGTTTGATATTTGTTTACGTGTCTTCTCATTTCAATGTGTGTGTGGGTGTTCTGCTGGTGCCTGTGTGCCTAACCTCCTCTGAGCTGGGAGGGGTGGTACAGCAGCCTGGAAGCCTCCTCCTCTGCACTTGGAGAGCTGCTACTGTGGCCTGGAAGCCTCCTCCTCTGCACTGGGAGTGGTGGTATGGCCACTTTTTTTTTTTTTGTTGTTGTTGTTGTTTGTTTGTTTCATGGTGGAGACCTTTGAACTGTCTTCTCTTCTCTTCTTTATAAATATATAATAAATTTCTCCAAATCTCAGTCACTCCTTTGTGCTATAAAATATTAGAACTTATTTCTTTAAAATAACTATATTTCAGTACTTTTTATTGAACTTCTTTCTGTCCCACTTCCCTTTCCTTCCTAGTCTCTAGTGACCACTATTCTACTTTCTATTTCTATGAAATCAGCTTTTTAGCTTCCACACATGAGTGAGAACATGTAGTATTTGTGCCTGGTTTATTTCACTTAACATAATGTTGTCCAGTTCCAGATGGTATTTTTGCTCCTGACCAGAAGTTTGTGATATATTTTCAAAATGTTATCACATGAAATATCTCATTTGCCTTTTTCCATCTCCCTATGAGTTAGGTAGGGCTAGTGTTATTATCACCCAATATTAGTAGCAGTAGGCTAGGCCACAGTAACAAATAGGTCCCCAAAACTTTAGGGACTTAACCCAACCACTACTTTTTCTTTGCTCATGCAGCAACACAAGGAAGATATTTTGGGTTAGGTGGAGAAGCTTTTCACAGGGTGATTCTGGGATATATTTTATGGCTTTGCCATCTTCAATATGTGGACACCCAGGTCTTCTTCATTGCTCTGATGGGCAGGTGGGAGGAGGAAAAGGTGGCACACTATGCTTTTGGGGCTGGAAATGGCAGTGATTACTTCTGCTTATATTCTGTTGGCTAGGAATGACCGTTACATGGCCAGGACAGAAGGATACATACTCCAGCTATGCATCCAGAAAGAACAGATCCACAATGGGCAGGTAGAGGTCTCTGCCACACATGCATTTAACAGGAGGAAACAGGGCTCCATGGAAGCTAAAGTGACTTGCCCCGTGTGGCGTTAGTAGCTGTCCTCTAACACTTTCGGATGCAATATGAATCCTAGCTATAATCCTAATTTGTGTGGACAGAAAAGAAGAAAGAGTAATAATGAGTGCTGTGGTTTGGGTCTATCCCACATGTTAAAATCTGAGTCTCCAAAGTCAGAAATTAATGATATTTGAAGATGAGGCCTTCCAGAGGGAATCTAGTTTAGATGAGGTCATGATGGTGAAGCCCCATGATGCCATTAATGGCTTTATAAGAAGGGGAAGAGAAATCCTAGTTAGCACACTCACTCTGAGGTGTTAGCCATATGATATTGTGTGCCACATTATGATGCAGAAAGCAGACCATTACCAGATGCTGTGCCATTCTTTTGGACTTTGCAGCCTTTAGAATTGTGAGCTAAACAAACCTCTATTCTGTATAAATCACCTCATCTGTGGTATTCGGTCATAGAAACAGAAAACGGATTAAGACAGAAGGCTGTCCTTAGCATTTGGTCTGAGGATGCAACCAGCTAAGTTTAGCGTTTGTTTTATTTCCACTTTTCTCACATTTCTGGCTGTTTCTTTTCCCCATTTGTAGCTGCCTAATAGGCCACTAGTCCTGGCTGGGAGGGGTGATAAGATAACAGCACCTCACTACCAGCTGCTATTGTTGCAGGCATCGGGCTGCAGGCTCAATGAGGAAACCTTGAATCAATTTGTCTCCTGGAGGCCATGGAGGTGGAGGGGTTGGCTGCCTGCCTTTCACAACTTGTTAAATGAACACTTAGACTTTGGGGGCAGAGGGGTGAAACCAGAGCTGTGGGGCGATTCTGGCCCCAGGCTCCTCTCTGCTGGTTTTAGGGACATCGGTGTCACAGTTGCAGGTTGGAGAGGGGTAATGCTGAGCCTTCTATCTTTTCTTTCTTGCCTGAAACACTGCAAATTTGCTGGAGTTTTGCCCAGCCACTTTCCCCCTTCAAGCAGGGCTCAAATACTCTCCTAAGGCTGTTCCTTTGAGAGGAGAGCCTCAGGAGTTTGTGGCTCCTCCCCTTCCTTGAAGGGTGATTAATACCCAGGTCACACAAGTTTCTGACCTGGTATGCTAGGGGTTCCCCTCTGCCCTGGCCAATGGCCGACCGATTGGATCAGCCAACGAGTTTTGTTTTACTTGATGTGAAAGCTGGTTGAAGTTAAGCAGGAGGCATGTTTTTGTTTCTTTAATAAATAAAAGTAAGGACCCTGTACATGAATAAAAGTCACTCCCCTGAGGTTTTTAGGCTTCCAAAAATAGTCCCAAGCTTCGCCAAGGCCCATGCAGCCAGAATTTCCATGGAAAGCTTCACTGGTGAGGCAGAGGCAGTGCCAGTGGGTGTACAAACAGGCTGCCTGCCTGCCCCCCACCCCTTCCTGTCTCAGTCACTGGGAGTTTAGAAAACTTGGTTTTTGAAATTGTGTTTATTTTTTGATTTAAGATAAAGTCAATAGCAGCAGTAGCAGCAATATTTATCGATCATGAAATCCAATTTGGGGGCTGCGAGGGGCTAGGGAAATGGATAGTGAGGTAGATTGTAATGGGTGGTGAGGGGGAGTGGGGGAAAATTTGTCTCTGTCAGCCAGTGAGGACATATTGAGAGAGAGAGAGAGAGAGAAGAAAATTATAGTAAGTGGATGAATTTTTTTTAAAGTCTATTTTAAGGCACATTTCTCTCCCTCTGGATAACTGAAAAGCAAAGGAGGCAAAGGTGAGGTGCTAAGAGCTGGAAACTGTCTTCCAGGTCTTTTTCCTGGAGATTTGGCCTTCAGGATGTGCCCTCCAGCTTAGGGCTGGTCAGGGACACATGGCTGGGCTGCCCAATGTGTCCACCAGCAGTGCGGCTGCCACCAGCTTGTTTCTCCTGGAATGAATCTGTCCCAAGTGTTAGCATTTGTTCCCTCAGCACACTTCAATCATGTCCTGATTTCAGGGAAGCTCTTAGAAGTGTAAGAAACAACAACCAAAATCCCAGATGGTACTGAGCTGGGCACGCTGTCTTGTCCCTCTGCAGGCTACACCTTAGAAGTTGCAGTGGCTCAGAGGAACCAAGCTGGAAGTTTCAGTAAAGCAGATTTTAAAAATAAACAACTTTTTCTGGGGTGAGGGGAGCAAGGGAAGGTGGTAGTGAATGATTTTTGTTATTAAAATTAAGCTCTGCTTGGGAAAGAGTGTACAATTGCTTTAAAAATGAAAACATTCCTCCCTAAATCAAGGTGACTTTAAAGAAGGAGGTGAAATGAGAAAATCCTCCAAGGGGTGCCTCAAACTGATAAGAGATATAAATTCTCCTTCTGATCATCTCAAGATTAACTTGGTTTTTCTCATGTGCCTAGCTGGGAGTTGGTGGGTGCAGAGAGTTAGTTTAGAATCTGCAGACGGAGCTCCATCACTAGTCTTCTTTAGCCCTACTTGGTGACGTGATCAACTTTGACAGCATAAGAGACCAAGGTGTGTCATCGTATTCCCTTTGATTATACTGGCTGGAAAGCAGGAAAGCTCATTAACTCTGAAACGTTAGCCATATTTTTATTCTGGAGTCTTCAAAGAAATAGTTTGAAGAGAGCTTCCTGGCCACTTAAATTTTCAAACAAAACTATCATCACAGGAACTTAAGACATATTTCTTATAGCTGAGAAAGAACTTATGCATTGCAAAGGCCAATTCCGCTTGGGCTGGAAACTTGTGTTTCCCCTGGCAGGCTGAGATTTTGTGAAAGTGTTCATTTCTTATGCTTCTATTCCTGATCACCTTTCTTGTTCAATTTTAGCTACATACGTACTTAAAGAGTGGTCGTATCCTGGGTGTTTGGACACCCAACCTTTTAGATATTTTGTTTGCTAGAAGAATATCTAGCGTTGCTCAAGAAATGTTTATCCGATTAAAGAAACATTTTACTATAAATGTTCAAGAAATCAAGTAGGCTTGTAAATTCATGTCTATGTAGTGGGAAAACAGCTGGGTAAAAAAATCAGTTGAAGAAGGGGATTGTGTTTTACAGGAGTTCAGATTTTCAAATGTTAATAGACACTGGCAGTGCACCTGTTATATACAACGATGTTTCCTTTTTATGTAATCATATACTCTCCTTTCAGCTTTCAGTCACAGGAACACAACTCTCAGTAAACAAACTCATCTTTACCATGTGGTGGGCTGCTCAAAGCCACTCTGCAGACTTCATGTTAATCCTCAGCAGCCTTTATCTTTCTCATTGGAAGTGGCACACCCTGTCCCCATCTTAATCAGCTCTCAACAGGGTTGACCTGTCCCTATGAGGAAGTTTCTTTTCTTTTTCAGTGATATCCATTATCTTCAGGTTGGTGTACTGGCATCTCCTGTAATCAGAATCATAAATTGTCACATCCTTGAAGGATGCCCAGACTTTACTCCTAATTTGAAGGTGAAGAAATTGAGCCCAGAATGGTAAAGAGACTTCTCTCATCTCAGAGTTAATGTAAGTATCACCTGCTGCTATGGCTTAATGTGGTTTGAGTGTGATCCCCATGGGTTCCTGTGTTGGAGGAAGCTTCGTCCTTGCCATGGTGATGTTAAGAGGTGAGATCTAGTTAGGATATTAGGTCACTGGAGCAACTGGCCTTGGATGCAATTAGTACAGTTCTCATGGCTCCTCCCTTAACTCGCCAAAGTATTATTATAAAAGATCATGGCTAGACTCTTTGTACCCTCTGGATTCCTGTCTCTCCTTGTGATTGCTCCTTCTTAATTGTTCCCACCATGTAGCCATTTGCTACGTGACAAAGAGTAGAGCTCTCACTAGAGTAGAGCCAGTGCCCTTGAACCACCCAAACTCTGAGCTAAAAATAAACTTCTTTTTTTTTTTATAAGAAGTCTGCAGCCTCAGGTATTTTGTTATAGCAATAGAAAATAGACTCATATACTTTCTTTGTTGCTTAAATATTTCTGAGGACTATCACCACCTCTTTCCTCCAACTTCTGCCCAAGGCCTGCATTCAGCCCCTTTTTTTATTCCTCTGTATGTTTCTTTGGACCTTATTGTGATATACTCACATGTGGTCTCTCCTTATCTAGACCTGCCCACTTTTCACTGACCCTTTCTCCTGGAGTTCAGTCAATTTAAAATATGACTGTGTCCAGTGCTGCTTCTGTGCTTAGTATCTTCCATGATGCCCATCACCCTTAGGATGAGTTCCAAGTTTCTTACCCCAGTGCCTCAGTGTCTCTGTGACTTGACCTCCATCTGTCCCTCTAGCTTGTTTCCATCCTTTTCATCTCACTCTTTATGCTCTCTTAGTATTGAACTGCTCAAGTACTTCTTCACCTGGGAGGTTTTGCTCATGCTATTGCCATATGAATAAGATATTTGGGTTGCAAGCAAATGAAATCCACTCTGGGTGATGGAGGCAGAAAGTAAGTTTATCAAAAGGACATCAGCTGGCCCACAGAGGAACTGGGTCAGAGGTGACCAGCCGAAACCATCACCCAAATCACTTTCCAGAACAGGTCTACTGTGGTCATGCTGCTGTAGCCCTTGACCCTGTAGCCTGTACTGTCCACACCCTGACCTGGGGGTGCTGGGGGCTACCTGGGGCTCCTCTGCCATCACTGTCTTTGGGAACTAGATTTTGGATGGCTGCTTATAGTGCCAGCAATAATTTATTGTGACCTGTGTTTCTTTGTGTCATTAGCCCCTGATTTAATGTATTGGCACATGTATCTGATTGCCTAAACCTGAGTCATATGTCTGCTCCCCAACTTCACAGGAGGGAGAAAAGAAAATTTCAGGAATGTTTGTTTTCCATAGTGAGAATCCAGCTGAGCTTCCCAAGAAGGAGAATTTCCCAAACAAAAGAAGGGAGTTCACATGCTGAGGAGCTCAAAGAATGGCCATTGTCTATTATAACTCTTTGGACTTTATGATACTTTCATGAGCTGGCCAATGTCCTTTTGTGGCTTACTTGCAGTTCTTTATCCCATTTTATTAACTTAGTTAAGTTTTGTGCCATCTTGGGACAGGTATCTTTGTCTCAGGAAAGTCTTCCTTGTGCCCCAGATGAAATCTGTCTTTCTTTTAGGCTTTTGGGTCTATATTTTCCTCCTTTTTTGTTAGTATGTTTGCAATATATAATAAATACATTCGTGATGGAAAAGTGGTACATACACATATCACATCTTGATCCTTTTCTCTTCTCCTTCCCTTCCCCTCATTTTTGTCTTTTCCTGTCTCCAGATCTCCCTCCCATCTCCACAAGGTCTATCTCCATTTCCTATAATCTATCTTTTATTTTGCACTTTAAGTCATTTGTACTTTGGGGCTATTTATGCCTTGTAATTTAAGAAATTTGTGTTCCTGTGAGGTATTTGTTTCTGCTCCTCATTTGCAAACTCCCTAAGGACAGGTACTGTATCTAAATAATTTCTAGACTTCCAGCACCTAACACAGTGATCTGCTTTTATAACATGCCCATTAAATTCATTCATTACTCACTGTTGAACTGAATGAAACTGAATTGCAGAAGATTACACAGGAATCAGTAGTGGACATGGAGTAAAACAGAATCCCTTGACTTCATTGTTTCTAACATAACAGAAACAGAGACCTTCTTACTCTTCTTACTCTCTTCCACCCTAATCTTTATTTATTTCTCTTCATGGTTTGGTTTCTGCTAGGCTTCATTATTCTCATTAGATTCCTTTCCCAACCTGTGCCATGGCAAATTGTTTAAGGAACCAAAAGATACTAATTTGAAAACCATGACCCCTCCAGGTCAAGAGGAAGCATGAAAATCTTGGGCATGGAGTAGACAAAGGCATTTTTAGGAAAATATGTCCAGTTATAATTCAGTCTAATTCAGGAATTGGATTAGGTTTCTTTGGAGCAGATCGAAGAAAACAAGATTTCAGGCACACAATCTTGTTTCCAACACCTTATGTGTGTGTCTGCATGCAGCCATTGATGCCCAAAGCCATGAATCAAATGCTTTGAGATTAAAGTAATGGGATCAATATTTTGGCCCCTGAGCCCTCTGGGCCAGAAGTGCATATGTGTATATATATATTTTTTTTGGTACTAGAGATCGAACTCTGGTCCTTGCACTTGCACAGCAGGCAGCGAAACCACTGAGCTAAATCCCCAGCGAGAAGTGCATATATTTTTAAGAGGAACATAAATACAGCTCATGCTGGCCATACAGCAGCTTGGATACATGAATTTATACTTCAGCAGACAGTTGGTTCCCTGGTGGAAATGTGGGCTAAGGGCCAGGAGACCCAGGTTCAATTTCTAGTTAAGTCATCTCTGTTTATTTCTCACAAAATGCATATTTAAAAAATCTGAAATTAAAACGTCATGCTTAAAACACTCTACAGTAAACAGAGGCCCTAAAAGAAGCGCTGTTGCCAGCATCACTTTTTGTTAAAGCTGTATCCAATTTAAAGTTTATTTTATACCCGGAATATGGAATGGTGTGGAGAGTGCTGCAGAAGTCACTGCACATCTGGGCAGGACTGGTGAGATCCTCCTGCAGACTCCTGTCTGACAGGACACCTTCAAGCTTGGGGAAAGGGTGACTGCAGGCACGGATGGATGCACGTGGATGTGCACACGCTGCTCTGCTGTACTCAGCAAGTCCTGTCAATTTTACCCATCCCTATCTTGGTTGCCTTCTTCATTACCTCTGGACTAGTTTCTCTGCAGCCACTGTTGACCCCTCCAATCCAGTCCTGACCCTTTAATTTCTGCCATCCTTTCCCTATCCTTTATGTCCACCAGCACTCTCCTGTGCTCTTAGAGTAAAGGTGAAAGCCCTAACATGGCTCCAGGCCTTCCATCTCTCGGGTCTCTCCTGGCATCTACTGCACCTTGTTCTCTTAGCACAGCCATGCTAGCCTGTCAGTTACATGACTAGGCTTTGTCCTTTCTACTCCAAGGGCATCCTCATGCTGTCCCGTCTGCTTGGGAAGCTCTCCACCTCTCCAACCCTGTGCTAACCTGGCTAATGCCAACCCCTTTTCCAAATCTCAGTTCAGAGATCACTTTCTACTCCCCACCCTGTGAGTCTCTTTATTCTACGTTCTCACCACTTCATAAAAGCATTGTTCTTCTTTCTTAGCATATATCATCATTTGAACTTGACACCTTTATTCTGTGATTATTTGAATGATCTTGCTGTCCCCACTAACAGTAATGTTAACATGTATTGAGCACTTACTGCATACTTGGCAATTTCTGAGTTATCATTATAGTAACACATTTAGTTCTCATGAAAACTGAAGAGGTCCATTCTCTTGTTGCCCACCCTGGGGGCTTCACTAGTATACCCTCAGCCACACAGCTGGTAAACAGACAGCTGAGGGCTGAGCTTAAGTAGGCTGACCCCAAATTGCACACATTCAATTATGTTGCTATGGATCAAGTACAGTTTGTGTCCCCTTCAAAAGTTCACATGATTACAGTAAAGGGTGTGTTCCCAGGTGATGGTATTGGAAGGTGGTGTGGACCTTTAAAAGTGGGTCATGGTAGTAGGTCACTAGACATTGGGGGAATGCCCTCAAAAAGATTATGAAACACGAGTCTCTCTCTCTTTTTGCTCTTGCCCCAAGATGGGACCAATTTCTCCAACATGCTGTCTTATCATTGCCATCCCCCCTTCACTGTGAGGTCTCACGAGATGCCAAACCAATGGGACCTTTACCGGGAACCATAGAGCCTGTGAACATGTAATATTATATGGCAAGGGGATGAGGGTACAGGCAGAATCAGGGCTGCTAATCCACTGCCCATGAGATAGGGAGGATCCTGAATTGTCTGGGTGGAATCAATGTAATCAGAAGAGTCTTACATGACAAACAGAGAGGCAAGTGAGTCCATGTCAGAGAGATGCAGTGTAACAAGGGCTTGGTTGGTCACTGTTGGCTTTGACATTGAAGGAAGGAGTCAGGAGATAAGTCATGGGCAGGCTCCAGAAGCTGAAAAAGACAAGGAGACAGATTTTCTTCTGGGGCTTGCAGAAGGAATGCAGCCTCTCCCAGACACCTTGATTTCCCCCAGTGAGACCCAATTCAGAATTCTGACTTGCAGAACTGTAAGATAAGAAATATTATTTTAAGCCATTTAAATTCATGGTAACTTGTTACAACAGCAGTAGAAAACTAGCCACGCATGTGTGTATGCAATACCATATGGATATCTGTTTTATACATAAGAAGAATCAGGTTTTTTTTTGCCAACCAAGAATCTATTTTCCCCCATGGGGAATACTGCCCTATTGAGAAGGCATGTACTGGAGTGTAAGAATAAGCATCACTTTTGGCTTTTAGCACCACACTGTCTCTAGTTCTTGGCATAGTGCCTGACACAGAGTCGACATTCGGTAAGTATTTGTTGAATGAGTGACTGAATGAATAATTGTGAATTTGGATTAAGGGCTATTGTTCTACTTCTGAAAAATAGAAAGGGTCAAAGGATTTTGTGTCAGGATGTGAGTGACTCAAGGTCTTAGAGTATAGTGCTGTGGATGACGTATCCATCACCACAGGGTTGTCAGTTTCCAAGGGCATCTGTAGGGTTTTATCAGATTGGTTCAAGGCATGAGCAGGAATGGCTCAAGAGTGCTGGCTCTGGGCATGCTGTGAGGTGGCAGTGACTCCAGGTTTTGGGAGATCTTGTGGACAGATGAATGAAGGATCCTCACTACTATGGAAAAGGAGTCAAGATCGACTGAGACCTGGGTAAAACATCTGGGCTTATCAGTGGTCCAACTTTTTTGTATCAACTTCCTTTTATGCACTGTCTTTGGGAAATTCACACAGTCAGTATTTTCATCCTCATTACCTTAATGAGGAAGCTCAGAGAGGCCAAGTGCTCAAAATCTCTTTAGGAAAATTTTCTAGGCACTTGAGACCTACAGAAGGAATGCTTTTCAGTTTACTATTACTGTTATTATTTTAGCTCATTACAAATCTCTATGAGTTGAGTTTAAATGAGTCATTTTTAAGTTTTGGTGGAGGAAAGAAGCTTCACAGACAAATGCTTTTTTTCCTGTTTCTTCTCTTCCCTTTTGTTTGTCGAATGTCTACTTGGAGAGTTTTCCAGGGCTTGGGTGTTGGTGGCCCAGTCTTTGCAGGAGAATCTACATCACCACTTGATATTCTGGCCACCTCCCTGGCTCTGGTGAAGGTGTGGGTTCTTCCTGGGGGTCTGCTCTGTGTCTGTGTCATGGTGATGATGGAGCACCAGACTCCCTTGGATGACATGATATGCTGGCTTGGGTTCTGCCCCAGCTTTGGCTGGTAAGTGCATTCTTTTCTGACCCTCCTGGAGGTGATGTATGGGGCAGCCAGGCGAAACCACTCCACTCGGTGGAAGCCAGGGGGATGGAGCATGGAATGCACCGAGCTCTGAAGTTCCATGCCAGTGCCAACTGGAAACCATGGTCTGGAGGGCTGCTGGAGGGAGACTATGGCCTTTGGAGAGGTGGACACAATGGGGATTGGGCTCAGTGGAGCACAGAAGGCCTCCAGGGGAGCCGTTTCTCAGGCACGTGTGAGGGACACTGCAGAGCCACGCTTGGCAGAGCCCATCCCTTCCACATGGCAGGGTTGATCTCCAGGGCCCAGGCATAGCTAACACGGAACACTTGTCTGGCACTCATGTTTATAAATAAATTTCCTGTGCAAGATCTCAGGATAGTGAGTCTTAGGGGGTCTGGCCAACCTCTCCGTGGTTGTTTTGTTTCCATATTTTAGCAATCATTAATTGTAATGGCTACTAAGTGCAATGATAAGAGCAAACACAAACATTTGTATTGTGTTTTCCATTTAACATATTTTTGACTTCTGTTATTTAATTTTATCTTCATATCTAACCCCATGAGATGGATTTTATACCTTTCTTTCTTCAGATGAGAAATTAAAGCACAGAGAGATGAATTAACATGCATTATAATGTCCATTAAGTTATGGATATGAGTAATAAGATCTACCATAACATGTGGACTACTGTGAGTGCTTACATTTACTTCATTCCCAGTGCATCAGGGGTAGGTATGATTAGTATTACTCTCAACTGACAGGTACAAAAAATCAAGGTGCAAAGTGACTAACAACTTGTCGATGCAGCTACTAAGAAGAGCCAAGATTTGAACTCAGGCAGTGTTGATTCCATGATAGAATTTTCAAGCACTATGCTGCCCCAAGCCCTATAAAGTAAAACTCAAGAGCAAGGCTCAACTCCACACCTTTCTTTCCTCTTTATTATGTTACTTTTCTGTGCCAAATAAAATAAAAAGGGAAATGGGAGATACCAAGGAAAGGGATATCTTTCCTGTCTATAGTCTGATGGGGAGAAAGATGTGGATCAGTGCTAAGCAGAGGGCAAGGGGAGCCCTGGGTGACCTTGAGGAATGGCCCAGGGGATTTAGATCTTCTACTCTCTACAGTCCATTTCTTACTGATGCTGCCCATGCTGGCCTGGCCAGTTCCAGTTTCTCCCTTAAATGAAGTAGTCCTTGCAGGTTTACCGGATTTGTCATTTTGACTTCATATTTGGGATTTGGGGCTATTCCTCTAGAATTTCCTCCTATATCCAGCATGACCAATAAGCAGAGATCACCAGCAAGCAACTGAAGTATCTTAAACTGTCTACTACTGGATACTCTATTCTCAGAAGATGAATACTCTTTGGACTCTAGATTTCGCTGACTGGTTTCTCAACAACTTGGAGGGGTCATCTGTTGCTGCCTCTGCTGGATGAATCTTTTCTACTCTTGAAGCAAACCCTGCACTCTCTGGTTATGTTCTCTAGCTGGTAGTCCAGTTAAGCCTTGACCACTACTTCCCCTTGATCATCATTTTCTAGATTGCAAATGCCATATGTAACTCTAATGTCCATCTTTTGTAGATCAGAAATAGGAATATGTGATTTGGCACATATTTGTATACTTCTAGGATGGATGATTTAAAATATTTGCAATTAAATCTGTCATTTGGTGTCTTAGACATTTGATTACCATTGCACTGTAATTTTTCTGGAATCTCTATGGTCAGGCTGGTGTGACTGTAACTTTCTACCTGCTAGCTCTTGAAGAGTATCTATTTCCTGCATTTGGGTACTTTTCTCTCTCTTCCTTGCCTATCTCAAGTTCATGTCTTTGCCACCACAGCTTAAGAAGCCTAAATCCCTGTATAATCAGTAGCTTATATGGGTATTTAGGGATATTCTTTTATTTAGTGAAGTCATTAAATTAGCTAGAAATCCTTCAAAAACTGTTATAGCATTTGTTTTGCTATTCGGGTAATAAGTTACATGGAAATTGGCACATTGATCACCAATAAGGATCTTGGATAGTCTTGCTTTGAGTCTTAAGGTGGAAGGCAATAATCTGTATGCATAGATACATCAGCAAGAAACATAAAACTGTCTGATGTCTTGCTTTTTTAGCACAACAATCCTGTTATTATCGCTATTTTGCAGAGAATTAAGGTAACTTGTTTAAAGTGATGCTGCTAAGTGGAAGAGTTGGGGTTAGAACCTGGTAGAATGAGGCAGAGGCCAAACACTTAGACATTGTACTATACAGTAAAATTTCGGATTGTGAGTAACTTGTTCTGCGAGTGTTCTACGAGATGGGCAAACATTTCTTTTAACTTGATCAACGAGCAGCATCTTGCAATGTGAGTAGTATGTGACACCAAACATCACATGATCACAACTGAGCCAATAGTTCCTCTCCCCCTCTCTCTCCCTCTGCAGGATTGTGGGTGATTGTCTATCAACAGCAAGAGGTTATGGAGGAGATCTCATCTGCAGAGGAGGAGGAGAAAAAAGTGGAGGAATCCCTCATTGCAAATGAGATTAGAGCAATGTATAAAATATGGGAAATAGTGTAAAATTTTGTAGAAAGGCTGTGGCAGTGCAAGTGATGAATCTGCTTAATGACAATGTAATGTCACATCTCTGTGAAATCCTTAAAAGGAAGCAAAAGCAAGTATCATTGGATGGGTTCCTTGTTAAAGTTGCATGAAAAGAAAAAGATTCCATTGAGCCAATAGGCAGCAGTGATTCCATTAGCGATAGTGAGAGTCATCCCACAGAGAAACCCTATCTCTCATCTTCCTCATACCAACCATGAAGGTTTTCAAAGGTAAGTGCAGATTAATTTGTTTATTTTTCTTTATATTTTGTATTTTATTCATTATTTTGTATTATAGTATAGTAATCCTTTTTATATGAATATTTTTGGGTTGTGGAATCATCTGAATTTCATTTTTTCTTATGAGGAAATTTGCTTTGATATGCAAGTGCTTTGGATTACAAGCATGATTCCAGAATGAATGATGCTTGCAAACCAAGGTTTTACTGTACTTTCTTTTGAGTAACTTAACCTGTCATCATTTACTGAGATTCTGAGTGAAAGATGATTCCACATTTCATTTTCTCATATAATCTTGACATCTAGACTGAAAAATAGGTGTAATGATTAGTTTCATTTTTCAATTGAGGTAACTGAGACTCAAGATAGCTAGTCTAAGGTCAGGCTACAAGTCAGAGAAAAAAGTCTGAATTTAGAAGCAGATGACCTGCCCTGCTCTTTTCATAGAATCACTGCTGAACGGTAATTAGTTAATTCCAATTATTTAATTGATGCTAAATTCTTGGAGCCTAGTTTGTTGTAATCATCACATTGCAAATCTGAATCTTAAGAGAAATAGATTTGGAGTTTGACAGACTTTGGTTTGACTGTTTTAGTGCTTTCTAGTTTCAAGACATTAAGGGCAAATTAACTTCTTGGTGTCTCAGTTTCCTTATGATAGCCCTGGGTTTTATGTATGCATGTTAGAAGAAATGATCTGTGAGGACACAGCCTGGTACATGGTAGAGCTCTGGACATATCAGCTTCTCTTCAGGCTGATAGATGGCCACAGCAGCCAGGAGGAGGACTTGAACCCACAGCTCTCTGCTCAATTCTATTACCCTCTACTTTTCCTCTGGTTTCCATGTCTTCTCTACATCCTCCCTTGTTTACCTTGTGTGACAGTTTAATGGGGGATGAATGTCTTCTTCAGAAAAGCTAAGTTTTATTGGTGGCTCCTTAATTGATTCTAAAGCCTTGAGAATATTTATTCTAGAAGCGACTAGTTCTGGATACCATGTCATCAAATTAAAGGAAGAATGCTACAATTAGGTCTGTGAGAATGTGTAGTTTGAGGGCCTATCATCAATTAACCCTTATCCAGTTTTTCTGGTGATGGTTGTTTAGAGCAATACACAAATCCTGAAAATTAAAAACAACTAAAGGCAAGAGCAAGTACTTCCCTATACCAATAATTCAAATTTGTCCCTTAAAGGGTATAAAATAGTGTCTGTCATAATTCTTTTCACACTAGGCTATCACTAGTCGGAAGCAGGCCAGCCTGCAAGGTGAACTTGGTTTTGTGGAAGAGAGAGAAGTAGTGGTGTGGAAACTTCCCCAGGCCTTTGCTTTTCTGCCTGGCCAAGGCCACCTGGCAGCCGCTGTAGTTTAGGCTTGGGCAGCTGGGAACTCTGCCCTCCTTCCCACTAACTGCTTTCATGATGTTCTTTCTCAAATTATGGGACAAGAATTTTCTTTTCCAGAATGTATTCCGAAGCTAGGATACAATTACTCATCTGGTTTAATTTAAAATGCAAAATCTTTGAAAAATAGGTATTTTCAAAATAAGTGCTTTGGTCTGGAGCTCTGGTTCTCATTAACGTGGCTGAAGCCCTCGATGATATGCTGGAACTGCTAAGACGCCAGCTCACACGCCTGCTCTCAGGTGTTCCTAAACCCACTCCATCCTGGGGGATGGTGTTGGCCAGCGGCATCCTGACAGCCCTGCACTGGGCCTGGGGTTCCCGAAATCCATCCGTGACTTTTCTAAAAGGGAGCTGACTGGTTTAATATGATGTTTTGGTAATCTCTGCCCACTCTGCTGAAGTGCAGGGCAGGACTGACAGTCCTTGGGGTCTGGTTCTGTCTTCCAGCACTCGCAGGAATCCTTCAGCTTCCTATCACCCATCTCCCTGCCTCTGAGCCAGGGACTTCTGGATACTGGAGTTCATTGCATATAGGATTTTTAGGAAACACTTTGGGTGAAGGGGTGGAGTCTTTCAAGTCTGATAAGAGCATGTCAAATATTATTAGACCAAGCGACGTCATCTCTACACCTACTGCTCAATCTAGAATTCATGACAGAAAAAATGGCATCAGATTATCATGTAAAGTTTCATGTTTACTCTAAGACATTCCTTTTATCTATGATGTTCCAAGTACCTTAAGTGCACTAATTCTTGTTCTGAAAGCCTTCCCCATCCCTTAGGTAAGAGTTCCCTTTAAATAACTCCAGAAGAACCTCTCAGTGGCTTTTCTTAGGGAAAGTAAGAGAGAATGCAGTGAATCTCATTTCCTTCCGAAACTTTCTGGGACTCAACCTCCTCCAGCCAGCAATCAGTCCCACTGGACCACCATCCTGGGCACGCTGGCCCTGGCCACAGGTGCAGAGCCTCTTCTCATGGTCCTTTTCTCCTCCTGCCACTGGAGTCTTCCCCTACCTCTTCCTTTTGCTGTCCCCTTTCCCATAAGTTCTATTTTGTCTTTTGGAATGCTTGATCCTTGATTTTAATCTTCTCCCCTTTCCCCATCTGCCCAGCAGAAGCCTATTGTAGGTCTGCTTTCAGCGTTCCTCTGCCACCAGCCCACATTGCCTTACCTGTGACTCTGAAATAAAAGCTTTTCATATCTCATTTGGTGACAAAACAGGCCTGAGTTGATGTGAAGCTGCTTATTCAACTTGCTTTAATCTTCATACATTTCTCTGCAGAAATGTTAGCATGTTTACCTATGAAGCTCTCCCCAGGTGTTAGATAGTAACTATATGTGTCTCATTACTAACATTCTAAATGTGAAAAATTAAAAAAAAATTCAGAAATACACCTGGCCCCAGGGGTTTGGGGAGGCCCTGTGCTTTTAAACCACTGCTTTCTACTCTCCAGTACTATCTTTCCTTCTGTTAGGTTTGAGCTTTCTGGCTATTCCCGATCCTCTTCAGGTTATACCTGTTCATCCTCAACCATTTCTCTCCTTGATGGAGTCTACATTTCATATATTTCTTCTGCCCTCATCTCTGCACTAAATTCACCCTGACCAAATTCACTCTTTGCCAGCTTCAGGGGAAACCCTTCCATCTTTTATTTTACTCGCCCTCTCTCTGTCACTAGAAGCTGTCTCTTTGGGTTACTCTTTCCTTTCAGCACCATTCTCTTTGGGTTGGTCCTCCTCTCCCTCTCTTGTCAGTGAACTTCTGCCCACTCCTGTCCTATCAGGAGGCAGGCAGGAAAGCTGGCTCAGCCCGAGTGATTCCAACAGGCCCTCCCTTCCCCGAACCCTGCGTTCAACACTGGTGTCCACACATTCATTACTGGCTGGATGATGGCTCTCCCAGGGTTCTGTCTTTGGTCATCCGCCCTCCTTGCTGTAGTTTCCCATGAGCCATCTCACAAGCTGCAGCTTCACCTTCAGACTAAGCCTCCCCTGAGCGATAGAGTGGGGCACAAAACTTCCTGCTGGTTATGGTCTCCTCTGCTGGATCTTCAGACTCGCTGTGTCTCAATACACCTTCCTTGTCTTGATCAATGCTCTTTCATCCAGTAGTCAGAAATCTGAGGTCCATTCTCCATGACTCCATGGTCCCCACTCAAGTGTCATCTTCTTTTCATCCCCCTATGACTCCTTGTGTAGATTTTCCTCAGCCATCTCGTGATGACGGCAATCGTGTTCTAACTGGCTTTTCTGTCCCACCTATGGTCAGAATAGGCCCTGTTTTTTAAACCAGCTCCTCTAGCTTTCCCTGCAGGAAGAGAGCCCATGGTCCACACTCTGACACTTTTATCTTCAATTCAACTTATCTTCTCATTTTGACACTTTACAAACACAGTTGCTATTGTTCGAATGTGTCCTTCGTGGTTTGGTAAGTTGATTCCCCAGTGTGGAGAGGTTGAGAGGTAGGACTTCTTAGAGATGATGGGACCACGAGGGCTCTGCGCTTATGAGTGGATTAATGCTATTATTACAGGAATGGATTTATTACCAGGAGAATGGGTTCCATATAAAAGGACAGGTTTGGCTTCTTCTTGCTCTCTCTATTCCTCTCTTTGCCCTTCTGCCATAGGATGACACAGCAAGAAAATCCTCAGCAGATGGTGGTGCCTTGACCTCTGTCTTTCCAACCTTCCCACTCCAGAACTGTGACAAATTTCTGTTCCTTATAAATTACCCAGTCTCAGGTATTCTGTTATAGCAGCACAAAATGGGTAAAGATAGTCACTGTTCTAAATCTGTCAGATGTTCCCCCTTTTCAGTTCCTTTGTTTGCTGATCTTGATGTTTGAATTCCCATCTCCACTCTGGCCGAGGAGAACCTTGGAGAAGTAGAGAATAGTTGATTCCCCAGGTCCATTCTGAAACTGCTTTCCATTCAAATTTACTTTGTTTTTCTGCTCAAAGACTACTTCTTTACAGCTTTACATGTCTCAGAGATGAGTCTCAGGCACTTCTGCATTTTTAAAAGACTTGCTTACATTTTATATATGAAGAATAAGCAAATAGTTTAATATTTTGCCTGAGGCACGTAGCTAAAAGCTCTATCCAGAGTAAGAGCTAGAATTAGTTTTTTCACTCAAGTCTAGTGCAGTCAACATATATTTGTCACGATCTGCCAATTTTGCAATTTCAAGCAAAGCACATTACCCAGCTTCCACAAATATAGCTTATGGTTAACTTGTTTCCTATCTACCTCTGCAAATTCTTTATCCCCTGCACCCTAAAAGATATTGAAGCAAATACAGACACCATATCAAGTTGTTCTTAATATAATACAATCATGTTTAAAAGCACAATAAAATGATCATGCCTAACAATAATAATATTATTATTATTTTGGTACCGGGGATCGAACTCAGGTATTATTATTTCTTAATGTTGTTAAAATATCCAGTTAGTATACCGATTTTCCCAGTAGTCTTATATAATTAATTTTGAACAGTTCATTTCCTTGGACCAGGATATAAGCAAGTTTATATATTATAATTGGTTGATATGACCTTAAATTTCTTTAATCTATGGACCTCCACCCCTTTTCATCTTTCCCTTCTCCTCCTCCTCCCCCTCCATCCCTCTTATTCACCCTCTGGTTCCTGTTCTTCTCCTTCCCCTCTGTTCTCCTCCTCTTCTTTTCAACTCCATGTCTCCATTTCTATGTTTCCATCTTCATCTCCGTCTCCTCCTCCTCCTCCTCCTCATTCTTCTACAGTAGTTCATTTCTTTTTAAGCTCCAGTTTGTTGAAGTTAGGGTTTTTAATCTATATTCACTTGGGTTAGATTTTGCTGATTGCTTATCAATGGTGTCATTTTATATGATTCCCTAGCACTGTATTACCTGTAAATTGGTAGTCAGATTTAGAGATTTAGCCAGGTTTATTCTTTGCTTTTTTTTCTACTTTAGAAGTAATACATTATTCTTCAATGAGGAAGTCCCTGAGATCTCCCTTTGTAACGGTAGTGACCTCCGATGATAATTGCCAACACCCACACATTCATTATGGCCTTGCTATAGGACATCACTTGAAGCTTCTTAGAAATGCAGACTCTCAGGCCCTTCTCCAGAGCTATGGATTGAAGCCTTGGATTTAAACAAGATTCATGTACACATTAAAGTTTAGGAAGCTCTGCATTAGGAGTTGCAAAATATTTTAATTCTACATCATGTCTTCCTAATTTATTAGCTTCAGCACTTCTAGAAACACCCCTTATCAATGATATGATTATCTTGGGGCACAGTTTATATAGTAGTGAAGGCTTGTGTATGCTTGTCTCTTCATCTTTATCATCAGTTTTTCAAAATAATAAATCTACTCTCTCACACTCTTCAGTGGTGATTCATTTTTGAAAGTATCATTAAGACATCATGTATTTAAACATACCTGATATATTCAATCCATTAATTTTTATTGTTCAAATTGTTCCACTTGCCTGGTGGTAATGTCTTCATATGTTTCCAGGACTATGTGACATGATCCTGCCAATCTTTGGTAGCGTCTTTTGACTTCTGATATAAGACATTCCAGGTTCATATTTTACAATTCCTATCCCAGATATTCATTTCTGTGAGTATTTCTGAGAACTTTTAATGAAAAATAACATTTAGAGCCAAATCTGTGTGCTAGAGATGCTTATTTCTGGAGTTTCTTGGCCTTTCCAGAAGGCAAAGCTGTGAGATAGTTACTTTTTCCTCAGAATAAAATATATTATGAGTCATAGTGATACTTTGAATTAAAATTCAGGTCTACTGGATTTTCATTTAATCTCATTACCTATAGTTCTATCCTTCTATACTGGAAATTATCATTCTCAGTTTTAACAATATTGCTGCTCAATTGCTTTGTCCCACTGCAATACACAGTAGTCTCAGAATAAAACCAACAGCAACTCAACATTATGCTTACTTAAATCAGTTTACAGTATTTGTAGTTCTTTTGGTCATTAGGGCATATCCTCCTCAGGAGGTTTGACTAAACTGCTCTAATTTAAAGAAATGATGGAATAATCCCTCCCTTTGTGGTTAATACCATCAATTAGATATATAATTAAGTTCCCTTGTTTGCTTTTGATTTTTAAGAATTGCTTGAAAAATTTTAATTTTATTTTTATTTACATAAAAAGAGGGGAAGAGCACTTTTACATAAAAGTGCTCATAATGCAAGAGATATAAGGAGAAATAAGGAATATTTAAAGAGGTTTAATTTTTATTGTAGCTCCTCCAATCTCCATCTGGATCAAGCTACTTCCTACATTAATAAACAAACTTGTTTAATTAGTTCCATCAGTAAGTGGAGCTGTTAGACATTTCTTTTGGCCTAGGAGCTCATGAAAAAACTACTCTGAGGAAGTTTGGGGATCTACATAATTCACAGATAGATTCCTCATTTCTTTGCATGCTGCACACTACCCCTTTGGGTGGATATACTATAGTTAATTCCACCAGCCCTCTGTTGACAGACCTCTTTGGGTTGTTTCCAGCTCTTTGCTGTTTCAAATAGTGCTGAAATGAATAGCCTTGTACATGTGTCTTTTTGTTTCTTTGCCAGTGTTTCTGTAGAAGATTCCTAGAAGTGGAATGGTTGGGGTCATAGGGTAAATACACAAGACATTTTGCTAGAAACTGCCAAATTCCCCTTCATAGAGGCTGAACCATTTTGCATTCCCATCATCAAATTATGAGTGTCTACTCCCCAGTATCTTGCCCATCATGTATAATGTCAAAGTTTCGGATTTCTGCCAATACAATAGGTGAGAAATTGTATCACGCTGTAGTTTTAATTTGTATTTCTCTTATTAAGAAAGAGGTTGAACTTTTTTTCCCCAGGTGGTTAAGAGTCATTTGCATTTCCTTTTCTGTGAGTTGTCCCTTTGTATTCCTAGTGAAAATTTTTATAGGTGTTTTTTTTTCTTTTTCCTCTACATTTTTAGAGGCTCTCACTATACATATTGCACTTTTTTCTGGTTTGTCATCAGTCTTTTTAGTGCACATTACAGTGCTATTTCTTTTTTTATTTGCTGTTAAAATTTCTTTTCTTTTTTGTTATTGATCCTTTCCCTGTCTTTGGTGAAGCTTCCGAATATTGAATCACACAGGAAAGTTTCCCTATTCTATGAACTCATGTTTCATTTAACATGCTTTGACTTCATCATCACCAAGTCTAGAAAATGGAGAAGACAATCAAAGAATAATAATGCAAAATTTGGAAGTTCCATGACATAACTAACTCCTTACCTTGAAAGGGTCAGGGCCTGAAATAACTGTACATTTTCCTTTTGACATGTAGTCAGTCATCTTTTGCCTTTAGCTTCAAGTTCTAATTCTTAAAAAGTGCTTGTTCCCACCTGGAAAGCTGGCTTTAAAATGTTTTCACTACAGGCATTTTGCTTTTGTTTCTGAGGAAGTAAAGGAATTTTGGAGTTTCTGGAGCAGAGAGAATAAGGTAAGAAAGGCTGGAGGCAGAGGAGCCTGGAGAACAGCGAGGCTAACTTGCCCCAGCACTGTAAGCCATGTTACAGTTTGGACTTGATTCAAGGACAGTGAGAAACCATTCAATGTATTATTTTTTAAGCAACTACTTTATCCTCACACCCTCACATATTTACCTACACATAAAATGATTTATAAATGTGTATTGCCTATATATGTGTGTGCATATTCTTCTTTTTTTAAAGTGTGGTCTTCTCTCCTCACACTGCCTCTTGTTTTTTTCTTGGGTACTCTTCTCTCCTCCACTCTCGCTAAGGGACCCATTGTTATTGACTGCATTTTGTCCTCCCAAATCATATGCTAAAGACCTAACCCCCAATATTTTATAAAGCATTTGGAAATAGGGTCTGTAAAGAAGTAATTGAGGTAAAAGGAGGTCATTAGGGTGTGCCATAGTGAGTATGGGTGTTATCCTTTTAAGAATTGGGAGAGGGACTAGGGACACATGCATAAAGAACGAAGGCCTCTTGAAGACACAGCAAGAAGATGACCATCTGTAAAGAAAGAACAGAGCCTCATGGAAATCAAACCTGCCAACACTTTGATCTGGACATCCAGCCTCCAGAACAGTGAGGAAACAACCAGCGCCAGTATCAGCCTGTGACATTTGTTATGAAAACTCTTGAAGACAAAGACAAATATTAATATCCTAGATCTCATCCACCCATGATTGCTCTTCAGTCATATATTCCTGTGTAAATATGAATATGCATATGTCTAGACTTCATATTTCACTTACTCTAAGATGCCACTAGTGAAAGGCAATTATTTTATGTGCTATGTAGAAAGAAATACGCTGCCAATTATATGATGACACAATGCTTTTTTTTTTCCATTTGTGTTATTAGCAACAAAAATATAGCAGTGGTCCAGTTTTTCTTTCAATCCAAAGTTTTTATTTTTAAAATACCTTTTACCAAGACCCTACAGATGGCAGGGGGCACAAACTAACAGATTATAGCCAGATTGCTCACTCACCAGGACCTTGGTAATTCGGTACTTTAGGCTGCACTGCAGTTTGAAATATGTTTTTTGCAAATCAATTCTCTTGTATGATTTATGAATTTTACAGACACAATGCTTTCTTAATCCTTATCATTTTTATTTTAAATGTATTGAATTAGTCCTTTTACGCTTATTTAGAGATCTCTCCTTTGCACACATGAGAAGGAAACTGTATGCAAAAACCAATTGAATATGATATTCCTAAAACCTAGTCACATTCAGAGTTTGGTGCTTCTGAATCCCTTTTTGTTGCTCAGGCCCTGGGATCTGTGCTTCCTGTACCCCATTGGCCTCTGTGCACCCAGAGCAGGAGGGAAGCAGTCTTGTCTGGGACAGTGCACCACAGCTGCCAAGGGTCCTGCGAGCCCCAGACGCCCACTGCTGGGGGGCTCCTGTGCTTCGACCGTGCAGTAACGACTCCCATATGGCAGATGGTGACTGAAAGATGTAACCCAATTTTAGAGATGTTACAGTGTGAAAAAAATGCCTCTCAGAGTCAAAGAAATACCCATAGAGATATTTTTTAGGGGGATGGCTATTTGTTTTTTTCTTTGTACCAAGATAAGCGTCATATTTTGCATTTTGCTCTTCTTACTCAACAATACTGTAAGACATCCTTGCAAGTTGCTTGATGAAGCTCTTTTTTATTTTTTTGGGCAGTGGTATAATATTTTATGGTGTATATGTCTTACAGTTTATTTACCCAGTTTCCCATTTATGAACCATTCATATTGTTTATAAACCTTTTTGCAAATCCTAACAATGCTTCAATATACATCCTTGTACATATGTCCTTAAGAATTGGTGCTTTTATGTTCCAAGACTGGAATTACTAAGTCAAAGGATACCATTAATTTTAATGTTATGTTGTAAGATTTCTTTCCAAAAATGCTAGAAAACCTCTTTCCACTGGCAATACTTTATATGAGAGCACTCTGTTACCCATAATGTGCCTATTAACTTTTGAGACTTGTTATCATCTTTCTATTCAATGAAATCGTTACCTTGTTTGCTTTAAGTAAGATTTCTAATTTTCTTCATATACAGTAGTTCTTATACATTTCCTGTTAAATTTATTAAGTATTTCATAGTTTTTGTTCCTTGTAAAATATTTTTGCCATTTCATTACTTGCTGTTTACTCTAGAATAGAGTAAGAATATTGCTTTTAAAAATATTTAACTTGTATCCATTCCCTTTCTAAATTGTCATTTAAATTGTGTTCTAAATATTTAGTCATATCATTAGCATGAAGAGAAATCACTTCTTTCCAACATCTGCAGGCTGTTAGCAAATTATATTTCTCATGGCTGGTTCCTCTTGAAGGAAGATATGGTACCTCCATGGCTACCAAAGCTACTATTCCTTCACTTTACCTCCTTGTAGAATATTTTAAATTTTCCTCTAGAGAGTACTTTTGTCTTGCTTCTCTCTCCATTCTTCACCTCCAATTCCTATATTTTGTTGAGATGGTTGGTGTTTTTCTTACGTTATATCCCATCCATTTCAGCAGTTCTTATTTATCACAAATTATACACAATACACTACACAAATAGACTTGTACTTTCATTAATTTTCTTAAGTATTTTCCTCAGGTGGGGATCCTGAGCAATATGCTTTTTTGTCCTTGCCTGGGTTGTAGCATTTTTCATTCATCTGATAAGGGGATAGTATCTTGGCTGGGTATAGAATTCCTGGTTCACATTTGTCCATTCAGCTGGATATAGATGGTTTCCTCTCTCTCTCCCAGCAGCTACCTGACTTGAGGGTGAGAAGTTAAATCTTTTCCCATATAATACTGAATAGGTTAGTTTCTATCATCTGCATGCTTGTGAGATTTTCTCTTTTTTTTATGAAGTTTAAGAATTTCAACTTGCTTGCATGTGGTGCTCTTCTCTACTTGAGCTGGAATTCCATACAAACCTTTGTAATCTGAGAACTCATGTTTTTTTCAGGTTAGGGAGATTTTCCTCTACTCTTTATTGCTTGTCTTTCTGCAGTCTGTTCCTTTTCTTCATTTAGGGACATTTATTATTTTTATATTCTCCTACTGATTTCTCTACTTCCTTTTTCCTGAATACTTAAAATTTATTTTATCCTTTTGAAATATTTCTTAGATTTGCTTCTCCAAAGCACTAATTAGTCTTAATAATGATGATCTTCTTTTTTAATATTCTGAATTTTTCATAGAGACATATATTTTTGTACAAGTAAAGTCTTTTAAAAGACTTTACTTCTAGTTTCTTTTAAAACCTTTTCTGGTTCCTTAACACTCATTTTCTATTTGGGTTTCTGTCTACTTCCTCCAGCAGTTCTGTTTCATGAGAACTCATTTTGATTATCCCACTGCATCTTCTTCTCTCTGGTTGCTGGGGCCTCTCAGATTGCTTGCTAGTTCTCCCTGCCCATTCTTTGGGACTCAAGTCTGGCTGTTGAAATGGCCTTTCTGGGAGGATACTACAGGAGGTGAAGAGCAAAATGGTTTATCGGCATGTAGGCCTAAAGTGTGGAGGCAGCCTTTAGCTGAGGTATCTGGAAGAACCTTCACTGGTGACCCTTCACTCCCTTAGTTCAGGAGGAGCTTCACCTTCTCTTGACTGTGGAAAGGTCTGGGAGGCTTGGCACACATACACTGTGTTGATGTCAGTTTGAGGGAATGGAGGGCATGGTTGGTATCCACATTTCCCTGACTCCAAAGTCGGTCACTGCACATCTACTTCTATAGGTTCTGTCTACCAACTCTGTTCTGCTGCTGGCTATCCAGCCCAGAGATGAGGGGATCCCACTCTGGTTGTATGTACAGTGGCTTACGGAGCCCAGCATCTCACTCATTATCCTGGCACCTGCCCAAGTTTGGAGAGGTGGTCGCTCACTCTGGATGTGCTGCTGTGGACACTTCACTGAGGCACCCATGTTGCTGGAACCCCCAGTGTGTGCCTCTCATTGATGGATTTTAATCACTGGAGTGACATGGTCAGGCTTGCATTTGAACAAGGTCATCATGCAGGAGACAGGAAGACTAGGAAGGTAGTTAACAAGAGAAATGGAAGCACCTTGGACTATGGTGGCATAGCAGAAGGAAAGAAGAGGATGGATTTGAGACTTACTGAGGAGATCATTTATGTGGAACAGGTTGACTAAGTGGAGCTGGTGCCTAAGGCAAAGGTGGAGTCAGTAACTAATATGCTAAATTAATTGAGTAAAATTCAGAAGACTGTTAATGGAGAATTATTCAGGGGATGTGCATGAGCTTTGGGAAGAAGAAAGAGTTTAGGCAAAACAGCTTATATTCAGAAAACAGGTAAAGAAGAGATGAATAACAGAAAAGCTGAATAAAAATGTAAAATCATGAGCAATAACATCCCATCTATTCATTTGCAAAATATTTATATAGTACCTAATATGTGCTAGTCACCATTCTTGTGGCTGGAGCTGGATCTATAATAAGACACTGTACTATCATGAAGATCACAGTTATTCTGTCAAAAAGCTGACCTGAGATGTAGATGCCTAGTATGTACATTAAAATTACTTAGCCATGCAGTTAGAAAGCGGAAGGGCCCAAAGCCTTTTATGATGGAATATAATAGTAGAATGACATTAATTTTCTGTTTTTTCCCCTCTGTTTAGGGAGAGCAGCTCTAGCTATTTCAGAGTGTAAGTATCATTATAGAATCTCCAGAGTGTCACCCTGAAAGAAAATCAAATGACCCTGAAACCATTTAGAAAGGTCAAAGTAAAGCTTCTTAGCATTGCTTGAGGGGAACTGATGGTTCTGGTTCAGCTTATGGTACATACCAGAAGTGGTCCTGGCCAGCACTCTCGGGGACTGCTTAGATCTGTGTTTGTGAGCTGAGAGCTGCAGAAGACATCCTAGGGCTAGCAGAGCCTCTGGGAACCTGGTGATGGAGCAGATATGATGACAGCCTTTTTTGAGCCCTTGTGGGAAGGGCTTTACTCCTGCACCTGTCATGCCTGCCAGGCCCACCATCTGCTCTCCACACTAGCCTTCAGGAAGAGCAGCATAAATTTGGGCAGGACTCCTCCCAGCACTGTGTAGACCTGATCCTGCCCCGGAGACTCAGGTTCCCTGGTAGTCCTGAGCTGCATTTTAATCAGTGAGCTCTGCCCAACTAAACACAATCTCTGTGAGAACTGGACAGCCCTTAACCTGAGGTTCCATAGACCTGTTTGGATAAAAATGTCTGGCTCTGTAGGTTTGGGAAATGAAAGGGGTTTCACCCAAAGGGCTACAGCCAGCTTGGCTGGGAGCCCTTACCTCAGTGTCCATGAATGACCCGCTCTGTCACTCAAGCCATTTCTTGAGAATTGTATCCATTTTCTAATATTCAGACGCAACTTGCCAAGGCCAGTTTTACTTAGTCACAAGCAACCCAAGGCCACAGTCAGCGCCTGGACACAGCTGAGCAATCTTGGATACTGGCCAGCAGGCCCCTTGCACATGGTAGGGGTCTAGGCCATGGATTCCATTCAGGATTATTAGTTCTTATTGACTTGAGCATTGATAGTCTGGGGAAAGGCAACATATATAGGGACCCCATGGTGACTCTTGGAAATAAAAGCACAAATTTTCTGTGTTTTTTAGGCAACCATTACAGTGAATAAGAAAAGATTGATCAAAGTTACTACGTTGAGAACTCCACCCTGTCACATTATTGGAGAGGAGTCTTAGTCATCATGGGGAACATTCTGGAGAATCCACCCACTGGTTCTGGGAAGATGTAGCAATTTTCCATTTGTGAGTTGGGATTCTTAGCGCATAGATAAGTGGGCAAGAAACAGTTTGGAAACCATCTGTGGATATGAATTTATGGATAGTAATTTTACCAACAACATGGACAACTGTTCTCCTGCCAACCTGTCATGGGTACTTATATTTCTGTTCCTTGATCCCACTCCCCACCCCTACCATGTCCTTACTGTAAGCTGTGGGGACTAAAGCCAAAGACAATGAGTGGCTCAAAAGATGTAAGGAGGCAGTAACCAGGGGGGCTGGAAAAGATGGACCAGGGAGGACTGGAACGGCATCTTTCCAGGGGTGAGGGAGTGAGTGGCTGTCATCCTGGTTGAGACACTGGCTGGAAACCATCATCTGTGTTAGCAGGGGACCCAGAGATGCTCACCATCCAGGAACTCCTCCCTCCTTCCTCCTGTCCCACCTGGGAGTTCTGTGCAGAACAGTGGTGAATATTGGCATAGCTGTGTTGACCACCGGGATTCGGGAATGTCTACAGTTTTCAAAAATAATTTATGAAATTACTAGTTTGTTCTATATTTCATTGGATAAGTATCTTTATATTATTTTTATAGACTACTTTGATAGACTATAGATTGATTTTTCACAAATTTAGTGTGTAAGATACAACCTTTTCTTCACGGTGGGTATTATAGAGTATGAGTGCCTGACTCCAGCCCTGGGGACTGGGCACATGTGCTTGCTCTACTTTTTTTGCATCCATGTGATACTTCCTTAATTTGTATGACTTACTTCTCTTTCCATTATTTTCTTCATTGATAAGTAGGCCTAGGTAGGACTTTGTCTCCTTATAGGTCTGGCAGAGTCCTCTCTTTGTCTCTGCTTCAGTAGAGTCCTCAGGGATCTGCTTGGTAGACTGAGTTACTTTAGATCCATGAGAAAGGGAGGAGGGGGACCTTCATAGTTTTTAAAATTTTTTTAACTTTTTAAAATTAATATTAATTGCTGGAAATTTGCAACTTTACATAATCCATCTTGGTTCTTATTTTTTCCCCATTCCCCTGCCCTCCCTATTTACAAACGCTTTGTTTCCATTTTTTCTTTTTCTCATATTAATTCCATTGCCTTCTTTCTTTGCCCCTGCCCCTACCATTTCCTCTTCCTCTTTGAATCTTTTCTTCCTATTTCACATTATCTATTATATCTTTTAGTCCTTATTTACACTTTCAGTTTCTCACACTACAGCAACTATTTGATATTTACACATGTGTGTCCTATTTATTTCACTTACGAGTATCTCCTCAATATGCATCCATTTAGCTATAAATATCTCTAATTTCTCATTCTTTATGGCTGAGTAATACTCCAATTTATAAAAAACCCCACATTTTCTTTATTTAGTCTCCAGGTGATGGGCAATTGGGCTGTTTCCAAGTTTTAGCTATCACAAACTGTGCTGCTATGAACATGGGTGCACATATATCACTGTGGTATGATTCTTTTAATTCTTTGGGGAAGATACCCAGCAGGGGAATAGCTGGGTCAAATGGGACTTCCAGTCCTACTTCTTTGAGGTATCTTGTCTACACTCCCAGGAGCAGTGGAGCAGTGTTCCTCTTTCCCCATAGCCTGGCCAGCATTTGTTATTGGTTGATTTCATGATAGCAGCCATTCTTTCTGGGGTGAGGTGGAATCTCAGCGTTGTTTTCATTTGCATCTCTCAAATGATCAGTGATGTTGAACATTTTTTCATGTATTTATTTGCCATTTCTACTTCTTTGTCTGAGAAATATCTGTTCATTTCAGATGCCCATTTTCAGATTGGGTCTTTAAATTTGGGAGCCCTGGTTTTTTTAAGTTCTTTATAGATTCGAGATAGTAGACCTTTTTTCTGAGGAAAAGCAATTGAAGATTTTTTCCCACATTGTGGGTTGTCTCTTCACATTGTTGGTGGTTTCTTTTGCTATGCAGAAGCTTTTTAAGAAGAAGAGATCCCACTTGTTGATTGTTTGTGCTAGTTCATGGGCAACTGAGGTTTTGTTCATAAAATCTTTTCCTACACCAATGTCTTCAAGACTTCTAACTAACCTCTGTTCCAGCTGGTTCAGCATTTCTGTCTTAATATTTAGATCTTTAATCTATTTTGACTTTAGTTTAGTGCATGGTGAGACATAGGTCTAGTTTTAGTCTTTGGCAAGTTGAAACCATTATTCCAGCACCATTTATTAAAGAGGGTATCTGTCCTCCAGTGAGGGTGTTTGGCTCCTTTGTTGAAGACGAGGTGGCTGAGTGTGTCTGGAGTTGTTTCTGCATCTTCTAACCTGTTCCACTGGTCCTCAGGTCTGTTTTTTGTGTCAGTACTATGCTGTTTTTATCACAATAGCTTTATAGTATAGTTTCAAGTTGGGGATTGTGATACCTCCTGCCTTGTCTTTATTGCCTCAAATTGTTTTTGCTATTCAAGGTCTCTTCTTGTTCCACATGAGTTTTTGGATTGTGTTCTCAAGGTCTGTGAAGTATGCTGCCGGAATATCAATTGGGATTGCATTGAATCTATATAGCAGTTTTGGAAGTATGGCCATTTTCACTATGTGGATTCCTCCTACCCAAGAGCAAGCGATGTCTTTCCATTTTCTAATATTGTTTTCAATCTCTCCTTTCAAAGTGCTATAGTTTTCACAGTAGAGGTCTTTGATTTCTTTTGTTAGGTTAATTCCTAAGTATTTCAATTTTTTGGATGCTATGGTGAAAGAAATTGATTGCCTCATTTCTCTCTCAGTGAGTCTGTTGTTCATGTAGAGGAAAACTATTGATTTTTGGGTGTTGATCTTGTATCCAGCTACTTTACTGAATAAGGTTATTAAGTCTAGAAGACTTTTGGTGGAGTTCTTGGGGTCTTCTATATAGAGTATCATGTCATCTGGAAATAATGACAATTTGACTTCTTCGTTTCCTAGCTTTATTCCTTTTATTTCTTCTCTTGTCTAATTGCTGTGGCTAATCTTCCCAAAACTATATTGAACAAGAGTGGTGATGGTGGACATCCTTGTCTTGTTCCTGGTTTTAGTGTGAAAGATTTCAGTTTTTGACCATTTAGTACTGTATTGGCTGTTGGTTTTTCATAGATGGCTTTTATCAGATTGAGGTAGAGTCCATCTATTCCAATGTTTTGTAGGGTTTTTATCATAAATGCATGCTGGATTTTGTCAAATGCTTTTTCTGCATCTATTGAAGTGATCATATGGTTTTTGTCTTGAATCTATTAATATTGTGTATTACATTTATTGATTTGTGTGTGTTGAACCATTCTTGCATCCTTGGGATGAATCCCACTTGGTCAGGGTGTATGATCTTCTGCTTTCTTTTCACCAGTATCTTATTAAGGATTTTTGCATCTATGTTCATTAGAGAGTTTGGCCTATAGTTCTCTTTTTTGGTTTGGTCTTTCTCTGCTTTGGGGATCAAGGTGACACTTGCTTCCAGGAATGAATTTGGTAGTATTGCTTCCCTTTCAATTTCACTGAAGCGTTTAAACAGTAGTGACAGTAGAATTCAGCAGTGAAGCCATTACGGTTCGGGGTTTTCTTAGTTAGTAAGTTTTTAATTACATTTTCAATTTCCTTGATTGTTACTGGGTTGTTTAGAATTTTTTAAAAAACTTTTCTTTCTTATTTTTTCCCCATTCCTTGCCCTCCCTTCACCCCCTTCACCCTTCCCTATTTACAAAGACTTTATTTCCACTTTTTCCATTTCTCATCATTTTTCCTTTCCCTTCTTTCCTTTCCCCTGCCCCTCCCACT
>NW_004624763.1:2788284-2820960 GCF_000247695.1 Heterocephalus glaber
TTGTCATTGTCATTTAATTGAAGGAACTGTCTGATTTCTTCTTTAATTTCCTCTGTGAGCCATTGGTTATTCAGAAGTGTGTTCTTCAACTTCCATGTGTGTATGAAATTTTTGCTTTTTTTTTGCTATTGATCTCCAATTTCATCACACTATGGTCTGATAACATACAGGGGATAACTTCAATTCCTTTAGACTTACTTAAACATGTTCTATGAGAAAGTATGTGGTCTATTTTAGAGAATGACCCATGTGCAGCCAAAAGGAATGTGTATTCTTATTTTGTGGTGTGGAACACCCTGTAAACATTTGTTAAGTTCATTTGTTCAAGAGTTTGATTGAATTTTAGTAATTCGTTGCTTATTTTTTGTCTAGTTGATCTATCTATTTCTGACAGTGGAATATTAAGGTCCCCCGCTACTATTGTATTTGTGCTTATAAGATTTTTTCATGCCCATTAGTATTTGTTTTATATAGTTGGGTGCAGTAGTGTTTGTTGCATCTATATTTAAGATTGTCATCCCTTTCTGTTGGATTGTTCCCTTTACAAGGATGTAGTGTCCTTCTTTGTCCCTTTTAATCAGCGTTGGTTTGAAATCCACTTGGTCTGCAAAGAGGATAGCTACTTCTGCTTTTTTTCCTGTTCCTGTCACATGGAGTATTGTTTTCCACCCTTTAACTTTCAGTCTATGTGTTTCTTTTTTTATTTCTTCTTTTTTTTTTTTTTGGAACCGGGGATCGAACTTGGGACCTTGTGAGGCAGGCGCCGGAACCACTGAGCTAAATCCCTGGCCCTATGTGTTTCTTTTTGAATTAAATGTGTTTCTTGTATGCAGCATATTGTTGGATCTTGCTTCTTGACCCATCCTGTCAGTGTATTTCTTTTGATTGATGAGTAGAGACCATCAACATTGATGGTTATAACTGATACATATTGACTTATTATTGTCATGAATTTTTCTTTTTGCTGTTTTCTCCCCCTTTGCATTTAATTTCTTGTTGTGCCAGATGGATTCATTCTGCAGGGCTTCCTGGGGCTGTGATTCTCATTGTCTTTTTCTAGTATATTATTTAAAAATTTTTTGGAGTGCTGGTTTGGTATTCATGAATTTCCTAAGTGCTGTTTGTCATGAAAGTAAGAATTTTATTTCTCCATCAATTTTGAAAGATAATTTGGAAGGGTACATCAATCTGGGTTTGAGGTTGTTTTCCTTTAGACCTTGAAATACATCACTCCACACTCTTCTTGCCTTGTGTGTTTGTGTTGAGAAGTCTGCTGTGATTCTGATGGGCTTTCTGTTGTATATGATTTATTTCTTTTCTCTAATTGCTTGTAGAATTTTGTTCTTCTGTTGAGTTTCTGAAATCTTAACTATTATATTCCTATGTGTAGATTCTTTTTTTGATCAAGGCTAGTTGAAGTCCTATATACCTCACTTATCTGTATGTCAAGTTCTTTCCCCCTATTTGGGAAGTTTTCTGCCATTACTTCTGTGAACATTTTTTTTTTTTGTCATCTGCATTCTCTCCTGTTTCTTCATTGACTCCGATCAATCTTATGTTATTCTTCTTTGCATCATGTAGCAGCTGCTGGATTGATTTCTCCTGGTCCCTTATTATTTTAAGAAATTTTTCTCTTCCTGGTCAGTAAGTGCAATCCTACCTTCTATATCTGAAATTCTATCCTTGCATTGGCTCATTGTGCTGCATAAACTTTCAATGGAGTTTTTAATCTCTTGGAAATCTGTTTGCATCTGTTTTATGGATTCCATTTGTTTCCTATGTTGGGATTCCATCATCTTCCTCAGCTTCTCTATTTTTTTTTATCTGTGTCCACTCTGGATTTATTAATCATGTCTTGTTACTATGGGCACAATCTCTTCTGTTATATGAGAAATTATTTCTAATTTCATTTTTTCTAGGTCCCCTTTTCTTGCCAGTTCAGAAAGTCCAGGTAGTTGAGTATCAGATTGTCCCATCTTGTTGCTGTTTGGGGTTCCCTTAGGTTATCTGAAAGTCTGGTTTTGGGACTTCTTTACGTGTCTTCTCATTTTGACAGATGCAGCATGTTGTGCCTTTTGTGAGGTGACTTTTTGTTCCTCTAGTGGTCTTGAATTCTCAGCAAGCCACTGAGCAGCCTTTACTCTGCTTTTCACCAGTATACCAATTCCTGGGTTCATAGTGGTGGCCTTCTAGATTCCTGAGCTGACCTGTTGTCTGGGTGGGTTTCTGGCTGGAGCCTTTGCACACTTGGGATGGTATCTAGGTTTGCCTCTCACTGTGGCCCCTGTTTAGGTATTGTGTGGGAGGGCCTTTGATTGGGGATTGTGCACCCCCTTTTCTGTTGTCTGCACAGGATTTGGCCAGCGTCTCCTCAAACTTATCAATGGTATTGGGTTGAGCCTCTGGATATTGCTTGTGTGACTGTACAGCTTTTCTCTGGGTGGGTCCCTGGCTGTGGCTGATGGTATGGCGAGCCTCTGGCCAAAGTCTGTGTGCCCATTCAGCCCCTTCCTGGGTGGGCCTTTGGGTTTGGTGGGTGTGCCCGAGCCTCTGGGGTCAGGGCAGAGCCCTGGCTGGGATCGGCTCACAGCTGCACTGGTCCGGGCCACACAGCTGCTCCCCAGAATCTGCACCCATTCATCAATGGAATGGTGGGCCTCTGGCAGGAGCCCACATCCCTTCATAGTTTTTTAAGCATCAGTTTATTTCCCACCCACTTACCGATAACCTGGCACTGCCCAGCTGTTATTAAAGTGTAGCTCTGTGTCCTTTTGTGACATTGGTCCTTAGGTGTCTACTTCCCAGAAATCCAGAACTCCAAACACACAGGTGTGTGGTTGACTAACAAATTGTGCATCAGTAACTCTCTAAGCATCCTACATTACTTAACTCATTTTACTCTCACAGTGGCTCGATAAGACACATTTGTGTCCTCACCACCATTTTACAGATGAAGAAAGTGAAACACACAGATGAGCAAAATGCAGGAGAATAGTTTTGAAGTCAAACAGGTTAGCAACAGAGCCCAGAAATGACCATTCTCCTACAGTCCATGGCACCAGGGCATGGTGCACCCAGTGTGAGAAGTGATTTGTTTTAGACCAATATTGATGGTTGTGGTCAGGTGTTGCTAAGATCAGTTATTACCAAACATACTTCAAGAGTGCTAGTGGGAGAGATGGCTATATTTTAGGGAGAGTTCCTCTCCCAAAAGACCATAGGGACTAGAAGATCTAAGTCATGTACCCTTTTCTATAACTGAACACATATAGACCAAACCTCACAAGACTCTGTTGTTAAATACAACAAGGGGAAATAATAGTTCTAGAATGATGTTTGCCAAACATTTGTCCAAGAAACCCTCATTTTGAAAGCTATTAGTAGATGTAGAAAGAATTTCAAGGTCAAGTCAGTTTGGGAAATTGTACTTTAAATAGATGAAAATAAGTTTCCTTATTGCAGGACTTTTCAGAATCTTTGACGTGCTGATAGTCACAGCAAATCTCCTAGAGGGAAGTGGAGCATGCCTCTTTTCCTCAAACTGATTTGCCTTCCAAATTCATCCCTCTCTCTACCCCCCGCACAAACCCACATTTCATTTGCTTAGGACACCTCATAGGGAGAAAGGCTGCTCTGGGCTAATGGTAGGTTGTTAAAGAGGAAGGCAAATTCTTCCAGTAGGAACACTTTTTCTATCTTATAAATAGACGTAACCCATGCTGTAAGCACCAAGGGCAAGTAACGTCATTGTAATCACTTTTTTAGGGGAACATGTCTAGCATTCTGAAGTCTCCTTATCCAGTGAAGAACACACCTGTTCTCCCTTTGCAAGGTGCTCCTAAATGCTCATGGTGAAGCTCTTGCTTTATTGTAGTTCTTCTTTTTTCAGTCAGTTATGTCTACATTACCTCACTTTAACCTATTGGGTAATTTACTTTTGGCCTCAAATCCAATTAATCCAAAGGTGTTGAGGAATCTGATCCAACATGTTTATCTATTTAACCCTTTCTTAGAGAAAATACTGAGTTGTCCCTATTCTACACTTAATTGCTGCTCTATAACCATAGCTGATTAGGAATGAAGGGACAAATATGAGTGTGACAGGGCTCCAGTACCACAGAGGTCACAAGATATTTTAGAGAAGACTAAAAGTTGGAGAGGTAAAGATAACAATAAGAAATGTGTTTCCCATTTAATCCATTCACAATGGGTTACACATGGGGCTGCAATGAGACCATGTTGGAAACAGAAGAGGTGAAATAAAAGCTTGAAAAACAATCTCATTTTGTAGCTTGAAACATTTTAGAAGAACTATTTGCTTTAAATTAATTCCAAGGCCCCACAATGAGGTATGGGTCATTTCTTCCTTTTTCTGTAGTGGAGGGTGTCGGGACAAAGGGATATTGAAAGAGCTTTGAAGTGTTTTGATTCAAACCAATCCTCTGTGGAAAGGCGGGGAGAGAGGGGTGTGAAAACATTCACCACTTGGCAAATTCTCAAATAGTTTTTCTTTCATCTCCCTTACCCCATCCCTTTCCCCTCGGATTCTTAATTCTGATATAGGAATAATAAAGGGTCCAGGCAATGCCTGGTCTTTGTTCAAAATTCTGAGAAACAAATTCTCAGAATATGCTAGATAAATCTGATCAACTCTATAAAATTTTACTGGTTCAGGTCAGAGAGGAGAGAGCTAGGGGAGCCCACCTGATGTCTCCAGAGACCGGAGCAGGTACCACCTGCAAGGGCCAGGGTGTTTTCAGATTGGTGAGGATGGATTTGTACCGGCACCTGGCCCAGAAATACACTCGCCCCTTTCAGGGCCTCCCCTTTCTTTCCTCTCTCTTCCCGTCCCCTTCCCTTCACCTCTGCCTCTTCCCTTCCCAGTTTTCTTTCTTCTTCCCATGATCAGGAAAGCAACCCATGATGAAAACCTCAAGGCAAGGCTGGTTTTGGAATATTTCAAATTCTAGAAATACACTTCAGCAGAGGTTGTAGTTATGTAATGATAGATGTAGTTAAACATCTGTTACTGTATGATATATAGACCCCCCGCAAGGACTGAGGAAACCAACACTGTCATTATTTGCAGCTTAATGTATGAATATTCTCACTCAGTAGGTAAAGGTAAGTTATGAATATCTTCACATTAGGCTAGGTTAGGTTTTGCGCTCATAAGAACCTTTGATTTCAGAGCTTTTGGATTTTGGCATCTTGGAAAATGACATGTAGAGTTTTAAAAAACCACCTTTAACTTATTCATAATTGTACTGTATCCATTTTACATGAACCATTGGATGTATTTTGACAAATGTGTTAATTGACAATCAACATACATGGCATTTCTATCATTTACAACATTTGTTGTGCCTTCTCATTCTAAGTCTCAGGCACTTGGCCTGCTTTGCATCACCATAGATTAAATTTAACTTTCTAGAGTTTCCTGTCATTGAAGTCATAGAGTATTTTCTCTTTTTATGTCTGGCTTCTTTTGGTCAGCTTGATGGTTTGGAGATTCTTCCATTTTGATGGAGGTAGCAGTGGTGCTTACCTTTTAAAAAAAATTTCTAAATAACATTCCACCATTAAAATAGCACAATTTGCTCATTCATGTACCTGACTCTTTTGGTTTGTTTGAGACAGGGTCTTGCTTTTTAGTTCAGGTTGGCCCTGAACTCATGATATAGCCCAGGCTGGCCTTGAACTCATGGCAATCCTCCTGCGTCAGCCTCCTGAGTGCTGGGGTTACAGGTGTGTACCACCATGCCAGGGTCATATACCTGTTAATGGATATTTGCATTATTCATTTTGGCTTCATTTACAAATAATGGTTCTGTAAACATTTGCATACACATTTAAAGATATTTCTTTGAGTAAATAACTGAGAGTAGAATTGCTTGGTGTCATGTAAGTGTATTCTTTATGTTAGAAGAAATGCTAAAGCTGCCTTTTAGTGGCTCTACCATTTTGCCTCCACACCTACAGTACATGAGAGTTCCAGTTGCTCCACATCTTTGCTTACATTTGGTATTTTCAGTTATTTTTTTTAACATAGAGCTGTCCTAGTGACATCATGGTGTCTTCAGTATGACTTTAGTTTTCATTTCTTTAATGCTCAATACCTTTTCATGTGCTTATTTACCATTGTTGTATTTTACTTGTAAATTACCTTTTCAATTATTTATACTCATTTTTATTGGAGTTGTAAGGATTTTATTTTTTTTTAAAATCTATTGTAGATATAAGTCCTTTATCAGAAAATATCTTTATCAGACATATCTTCATAACAACCCTTTGGACTTCTTAAAGGGTATGTAATGGAGGTTCAAGAGATGCTATATAACTTAGTTACAGTTATGCAGCTACTCAGTAGAGAGGATTTGAAATTGTGTCTCCTGAGTAATAATGGTTTCCATTATTGAATACTTGATCCATGCAATTCACTCTGTACTAAATGTTTCATATGGAGTAATTTAAAGTAATCATCCCAGAAACTATAAAATGAGTAGTATCATTTTCCAATGGGGACCTGAGGGTTGGAGATGATAAGCATCATGGCCAATATTACACAGTTCTTAGCTTCAATCTTCCTGTTTTATTTCAGCCCCTTTAGGATTCATAATTTCAAAGGGTCTGTGTTGAGTTTGAAAATGGTGACACTTTGGGGAAGATTGGGTCTTCACTGGCCTGTAGACAAAGATTTAAGAAAGAATTGTGATCAGCTTTTTTTTGTTATTTTCTATTCTTTAGTTCTGTAAGACTGTTTCCTTGGAAGCTGGTTTAGAACTCAATGGCACAGAACCTCTGGGCACTTGGAATGTACTTGCGTACCTATTTAACTAAACTTTTCTAAAAATACACCATCTTGGTTGTGATCTTTTGTCCTGATTTTATAAATGTAACTCAATGATTTGACTCCCCCTTGGTTTGAAAGGCTAATTTTTGCATTGCCTACAGAAATTTTCATATTATAACAACTTTAAAAGATGGTACTAATAGCTTCAAAAACCAGCCTTATGTAAACTTCTCTTCTCTCCTTCTGGTGATATCATTTCTTTGTAGAGGGGCATCTCTTATCATTCTCTTTTTCTTTCTGCATCTTATTATATAACCAGGCAGTAACTTTTCTTGTTACATTGTCATCTCCATAAAAATCTCTGTGCATCTGGTTCATTCTCATCCTCTCTTTCTCACACACAGGGAAGACACAACATACTATATATATATATATATATATACACACATACACACACACACATATATATATATACACACACATATATATACATATACGTATATACATACATACAAAAAACCTACACATTTAGAGTTAGAAAACTTTTATGACTTGGTCTCATGTCCTTTGATATCAGAGCCCTAAGAGAAAATTCTAAAAGTCACTTTCTTCCTCCTCTCAAAGAGGAACCTAGACATGTAGGTTTTCTGAGTCACTCAAAAATTCGGCTACTTTTATAAAAAGTGTTAGATTTCTCATGGGAACAATGAGCTAGAATATTTGAAATATGAACCTTTCAGGTAATCAGGTTACTGCATTTCTATCTCAAATGACTTGGAGTGTCCCAACCCTTTGAGTTCTAGTCCATAGGCAGGTCTTCTCTTTACATGCTTGCTTTTAAAGAGGAACTTAAAAACATGATATTTCTACATAAGAGAGAGTATATGTAGGCCTGCACTCTTGCCATCTTTCATATTGGGAAGTCCATTAATTAGGTAACAGGAGTGGGGTGGGAGGACAAGGAGCTAGAGGCTCTGGGCATTCTGGTTTGATAACTAATCCAGGATAGCCTCCTACAAATACGCGGGGATTGTTTATGTTGACTTTTTGAGAGGTACATGTGTGCAAATGATTTTAAGGAAATCAATTTCTAATCCTTACTTTTTTTCTGTTTGGGTTTTTTTAAACGCTCTCTGAAAACTCACTTTCATTCACGTTTACTCTTCAGTAGACTCTTACTCTGGTGGATTTTCTTAGAGTATGAGAATCTATGTTACCAAGCAAAGTAATGCATAGAAATATTATTCTTTAATAACTAATCAAAGTATCTCAAGCTGATGGGGCTTCCTGTCCTCCCATTTTCTACATATTTCCATTTTGGATGGAGCTGGACTTGTATTGGGATGCTCTGAATTCAGAACATCAAAAATGATGTAAGTTACTAGTTTAAACATATGTCAGTCTTTTAAATAGAATGTTTCTAGAACCACAGATTTATTCAAGGTACATTTATTAATACTCGTAGATAAAAGTGGTACATAATTTCTTTCGGGTTTGGCATGTTATTACATAAGGCAGCAAAAGCCTATGCTATCACATTTTTTGATGTTGCTGGCATTAAATCCAGGCCTTGTACATGCTAGTCAAGCTGTGTAACATTGAGCTCCATCCCCAGGCCCCGTGTTATTCCATTGTGTAATGAACTGTTTATTCTGACAACAGCCAATATTTCAGCTTATAACATTTTAATGGTTTTCTACTTACTATTAAAAATATACTTTCAAATGAATGGCGAGAACTTCAGGTTTTAACTTGAAAAATATGAGAGGATACCCAGTTTCTCTGTTATTTTGGGGCTATATGAGCAGCATAGCTTAAAGACTGCTGATATGAGAAACTGTGCTATAAAGGCCAGTGCTACCTGTGCTTTGGTGGAAGTGATTGATTGATGACCTGCCACGCACTTATTCATGGTCTGATGTCTGACCCACGCACTGTCTGCTGAGCACTTGTACACAGGTAACTGACTCACTCCCTGACCTGAGTGCGTCTATGAACAGGTGATTAATTTACTATCTGCCCTGCACTTGGCATGGACAGGTGATTCACTGACTTGCCATTCACTTGTTTATGGACAAGTCCAAATCCAAATGAAAACATGGGCATCCTTTATCCTGAGTGTTACCAAATGTATCTTGAGTAATTTGGCAGTCTCAGAAAACCTCCTACTTAGAATATTAAATGTACACTTTAAAGAATCAGTATGATCAACCTGTTCTGTTACAGATGTTCTGAATTTGGAGCATCACAACTGAGATGTAGCTCCATTTTCAGATACAATAACTGGTGATTATCAGCAACTTTGAACATTTTCATGAGTAACTTCCTTAGATATCCATTTTTAATAAGCGTGATTTTTCTCTCCATGTTAATGTAAAATGGCAAAAAACAAACCTTGATTAGCACTTTAAAAATGTTGAAAGTTTTGTTTATAATATGTCTTGTCTTCGTTTCTCTTGAAGGTGTTCATTGTGATGTGAAATCTCTTGATTACCTCCGTTGAAGGAACCTGAGAACTGTGAACACTGAAGAAGTACAGAACCTGGCTCAGAGCCAGCTTGCACTCATGAAAGTCATTTTTATTGTACAGCTGCATTTATCCTCAGAGGAAGAGAAATGGACCAGCTTAGTGACTGACATGGTGAGGTGATAGCCAACACTATTTCTTCCCTGGAAGATTATGCCTGGGGTTCTCTATTCAGGTCTATAATTTTAGAGGGACTTAAGCAAATCAAATCATGGCCAGAGAGCCCAAAACTCTTCCCCCGCAAATCCAAAACCAAAAGCTATACATAAAAGATGAAAACCAGAGGATATAACAAAAAATGCATATGAAAGTGGCCTGCACTTATAGTTTTGTTTTTGTTAAATTCTTTTATTGGTATATTTTAGGTATACAACAATTCTCATTGGGAATTGTACCTTTACATAATGCATCTTGGTTCTTATTTTTTCCCCATTCCTAGACCTCCCTTCACCCCCTCCACCCTTCCCTGTTTACAAAGACTTTATTTCCATTTTTTCCATTTCTCATCATTTTTCCTTTCCCTTCTTTCCTTTCCCCTGCCCCTCCCACTACCCCTACTCCTTTGGACCTTTTCTTCCTATTTCTGCACTTATAGTTTTAAAAAAGTTAAAACCTATACAAACAGAGACTTTTAAAGCATTCTAGTGGAGAGTTTAAAAAGTGTTGGGAGAGAGAGAGAGAGAGAGAGAGAGAGAGAGAGGAGCAGGCAGGCCAGCACAAACAGAGAAGAGCTTAGGTCTTATTTTGTTTTTGCTTATTTATGTTTAGAATAAGATCTTTGAGAAGCAATCTTTAAAAATTAGGAGAAAACTAGAGCCTAAGTAGAAGAAGGCAGGATCTGTGTGTCCTGTTAGCCCAGGAATTCTGACCAGTATCTTTTAGAATCTACAAAACTAGAGTGAAATTACTGAACAACTGTCAGGCCTATTTGAGGATCAGAGACCAGCAAGCATATGATTTTTTTTTTTTTTGGTACCAGGGATCAAACTCAGGCCCTTGCACTTGTGGGGCAGGCGGCAGAACCACTGAGCTAAGTCCTCGGCCCATGGTTTTTAAAAAATAAGGCAATTTAATTAATGCCAGAATGTATGACAGTTACTTATTGAATATTTATTGGGTCCCAGGCCCTGTGCTTGGGGCCAGGACTGCACTACTGACTTGATGAACATGGTCCTCACCTTCTTGGAGTGTACAGCCAGTGGAGACACAGATGAGAAAGAAAGTGCTCTGGGTAGCTTGAGAAGGGCAGTAACCATGTACAAGGGCACTGTCAGGTGCCTTTTCCAGACACAAAGTTCCAGCGAATGTTCTAAAACAGCTTGGGAAATAATTAAACAGTGGTGACTTGGATATCCTGTGACTTTACCAAGTTGCCACAATTCATATTACTTCTTTCCTTGACAAAAAATAGATTGAAAAGGTCATTCATTCATTTAAAGAAAACAAACGAAGAAAGTGCGTTCAGCATCTATTATGTGCCAGGCACTGTTCTAGGCAGCAGAGTTACAGCAATGAGCAAAAGAGAGAAAATCCCTGCCCTCATAGAACTGACATTCCTGTGATGTATTTAGACAATAACAAGATAATTATATAAAATGTGGTATGTTAGATATTGGTAAGTTCTAAAACTAAGCAGGGTAGAGGAGTTGGAGTTGAGTTTGTACAGGAGTTGGTAAGGTAGGTAGAGTAGCTGAGTAAGATTTCACTGAGAAACTGACTGTGAGATAAAGAATAAAAACAATAAAGATGTTCTCCATGTAGCCACTGGAGAGAAGTATTTAGGTTGTGGGAAGAGTAGGTGCAAAGGCCATGCAGTATACACTTGCAAAACACTAGGCTTCTGGTGTAAATGGGATAACCTGAGCAAGGTTGAAAATCGCAAGAGAGAAGTAAAAAAAAATGTACCTGAGAACCAGATCACTCTGAGTTCTGTAGATCTTCGTAGAGGTTTGGTTAAACTATGAGCGAGGTGGCTTTTGAGCAGTGTGGAGTAGTGAGGAGCAATGAGACCTGATTTGTGTTTTCAGGTCAGTCTGACAGAGGGTCAGAGGATAAAGGTTAAGGGATAGAGTTGAGACAGTTGGGAGATGCTCAGGTTCCTGGGTTGTCACAGTGCAGATGCCAAAAATTGATCAGATTCTGAATATGTTTTGATGTTGTATTTCAGCTGCGGGGTTTGCTGAAAGATTGGATATGAGATGAGAGATAAAGAGTCTGCTCTAACTCCAAGATGGAGAGTCTGCAGGAAGAGCTGGTTTATGTTGTTGGTGGTAGGAGGGCAGTTATCAGCAGCTAGGTGCCCAGGATATTAAGATTGGACATCTTCGGACATTCAAATGGAGGTGTCAAACAGTTGGGTGGATGGATGTTCAGGCCTGGTGTCCAGGGTTGAGCTGGGCTGCAGGCTTCAGCATACAGATGCCCCCGAGGAGATGAATCTGGGTGCCCTCACCAAGGAGTAGATGTGGTTAGAAAAAAGAAGTCCAGCTAGGGAGTTGTGAGATACTTCAGAGTTTAAATGTCAAATGAAGAGAAACTGGAGAAGCATCCAGAAATGTAAGAAGGAAGACTCAAGAAGGTATCCCTTCCTGGAAACCCAATGAAGAAATGTTTCAGAGGGTAGTGGGAGGTCAGAGAAAGGCAATACATAGAGTATTTGGACTTTAGCAAGGAATGTGGCAAAACCCCATTAATAAAATGAAAAAAACCCCACATATACCTGGTGGAAAAGAATAAACTGGATAGATAGCTAACTTCCCAGTTGTACTCAGTGATCCTGATTTATGGAATATTATTAACTCAAGCAATTTTTAAAAATATTCAAAATCCCTTTTCTCTTTATTTATTAAACTTGATAACTCCTGCAGTTCCTGCAATTTGTAATAGGAAATGAATATTTTTAAATATAAAATTAAATTAGGATATTGAATAGCATATCAACCCTACACATTCTGTAATTTCATACTACAGGGTTTCTGATATGCCTCCTACGGAGTCATGTCCTGTCCTGAGTTGGAGGAAGGTGTCAGAGGTCTCTAAGTGAGACAGGACTCTGGTCTCAGCTCAGTCTCTGTAGTTGGATTTTTTTTTTTAATTTTTTTATCAGTGCCTTGGATGGAAGCATAGGGTAAAATCATTATTTTGTGGATGTTTTAAAAGTTTTGAGTAATAACAAATACCTTGTACATCATGAGATCTAAATTCAACAGGAACGTGAGTAAGAGTTTGTTATCTTTTGGTGATTTGGGGGCATAGGGAAGCAATTTATACAAAACAAAAGTACTAAATAAACACCAGTTATTCTAGGTTTTAGAAATGTTGCTCCAGTGATAGTAACTGCCGAAAGTACCCATGAGATCTTTCTCGGTTGGATTAAGAGAAAAATAACACAGAGAACAAGAGAGGTGATAGTCAATATTGTCTCTTCTCTATAAAATATAAATAAATATATATATATATATATATGAGAGAGAGAGAGAGAGAAGAGAGAGAGGAACAAATTTGAACGTGACTTGAGAACCTAGTGAGGACGTTACCCATGAGGAATATTTGAGGAGACTGAGAAGACCTGGTGGTGGTGATGGTAGTGATAGTAGGAGCGAAGTAACCATCTCCAAATAGTTGAGAAATGTTAGAGGGTAGACAGATTTAGTCTGATGTGTTTGGTCTCAGGAAGTAGCAACAGGGCATGATGAATGAAACTGGACTTACGGTCACAGAGAAAGGCCTTTCTGAGAGAGCTTTGGTGGGGCCACAGCAGGATCACTTCCAACAGTGGGATGGACTATGGCACTGAAGACAGTTCATAAACTGATCAGGTGTTGGGTGTGATTGAACCCTAAAGTCCATCCTTCCATGCCTTGGTCAATCTACAATATTTATTTTTTTATGGATCCCTATACCATACAGTATAGTATGGCACAATTGTTGAACATTGTTACAATTGTATTTCCTTCATTGTATAACCCTGTGTTTGAAAAACCATTAAATTGAGATGTAGTCTTTAATTATCCTCCCCACAGTGCTTTGGCTGTCTGACTTGACCATCCCTCTGCTTTAGAAGCAGCAATTCCCAGAGAGACTTTATATTATATAAAATAATTTTCTAAGACCAAACTAACTTCATTCAATCTTTATACCAAATGAAGGAACGACTTTGATTTATCAACTGTGAAAAGTAAACCAGGCATGACCATCACTCACTACTAATCACCTCACTTAATGGAGTTTGTTAACTTTATTCTGATGTTAGATCATGGTCCAACTTTGTTCTGTTAGAGTTTTTTTTTTCATACAAACTCTGATCATTTCCATTGACATGTAAAAGGAGAGCTTGGAAGCTTGATGTGTTGAATGTAAAGTTTATCTCAGTGTATCTCAAATTTAGAAGATAGTTTGTTGTATTTGCTATTTGCCAAGGAGAGTGAAGAAAATAAAGAGATCAACTTTGAAGCACTTTAAAGTACTCACTTCTGTGCCCTTGAGACCTGGAATGTTTCCTTTGCTGTGGCATTGTTTGTTCTAGCTCCTTTGCTTCTGTTTTTCCTTCCCTCCCAGAAGGCCCCCAAGTGACAATTGCTTCTTAAAGGACACCACTTCTGAGAAGCTGTCATGGTGAATCAGGCTGCGCCTGACTTGAGGAAATCTTCAGGGATCTGAAATGTTGCAAGTGTTTTATGCAATGGAATCTCTTACTTGCTGAGTACCAGCCCCAGGTTATCTTGTCACAAAGAACAGGATAGTCCATCTTCTTATGAACGTCCTCAAGTAAGCTAAATAGAACTAGCTGTACAGTGCTTTAGAGTAATTATCAAGTGTTTCAGTACTTTTTATTCCTTTAAATTCTTATTTTAATTTTATAACCCAAACTGATAGTTTAAATATTTAAACTTGCTTATGCCATACACAGAGAAAAAGTAAAATAAACTAATCTTGAAAATACTTGGGAAAATCATTGGCTGAAATAAGAAAATTATGTCTACCATAAAACTGGAATCAACTCTGTTCTCATCTACTAGTTGTTGCCTTTGACCTATGAGCCACATCTCTCTCTCTCTCTCTCTCTCTCTCTCTCTCTCTCTCTCTCTCTCATTTTACATCAAAAGGCTAAAATAACGTGGATAGAGAGTACATGTACATTTACAGACCCTTTTCCCAATACAGGCTTATATAAAGTGATAACAAAAATGGAAGAGAAAGAGAAACAATATACGTCAAATTTATTTTAAAAATTTATTTCTAATTTTGTCTTGGTATGTATATAGGCAAGTGTCTATTTCCCATGGCTATATTCCTATGTATTGGCTTAATTCAGCTATTAAAGAATTTATATAAATCAAATGATTTCTAGTCATTTTTATATCAAGTATAAAATTATAAAATTTGATATGCCTATTGAATTGCTTTTGTTAGGGTGCTCTGGAGAGCAAGTGGCTTTTCACTGAATAAACATGAATTAAAATCAGCTGCCAGAATTATTATCATCAGTAATGTGCTGGAAATAATGATCCTCGGGATTAGGGTTAATAACCTATGGAAGTGACTGGATTTAATCCCTTAGTTCTTGACTCTTCCCAGCATGTCACCAAGAATGACAACCATTTTAACTTGAAACATTTTGACTTGAAATTAGGCTTGAAAATAGCTACTCTCTTGGGGTGAGTTAACATTTAGCACTGGGCAAGTCGAAATGACTGCTGATTTTCATTCTTTATATTAATTCCATGGGGAGGGTGAGCTAGTAAAACATTTGTATGAGCTGGTCATTATTTGAAATTTATTTACCAAAGTGGCTTACGTAATAATCATCCCCGTGCTAAATCAGTCAGTCAACAAGTTTTTATTGAGTCCCCATTGGATTAGAGTAATGTATAGTAATGATGTATTCAGTAGTGTACAGATGTATGCAATGAAGATTAGACATGAGCTCGACCCCCAAGGCCTTACAAGCCATTAGAGGAGACAAACACACACATATCATCAACTGAAATGTAACCAGATGACTTAATTCCTGGGGCATGGAGGAGTAATGGCTGGCCTGAGATTGTTTTGGTGGGCAATGGGAGGGTTAAATGTGTGAAAGTTCCACAATCTAGGTGCATTGGTCAGTGTTAGGGTGAAGAAAACAAGTTGCCTGATAGATAGGAAAAGCAGTTTGACTTAGTGAATACAGTATACCTTGGACAAAGGAGAGATTGGAAATATGTTTTATTTGGAGATATTGGAGGTATAGTGAGCTGGACACACATATATGTAAGAGAAAATGGAGAGTTGTTTAAAACCAGGGTTTGGGCAGGGCTGATACTGGTTAAGTACGAGATGCATATCACAATGTTAAGCTGCGTTTGTTTGCTTTATTGAGGTATGGTTTGTATTTTGTAAACTCCATACTTTTTCATACATCTTGATGTATTTGGATATATGCACACTAGACTGTGATATTGCCAAAGAATTAAATATAACTGTTATCTTCAAACACCTCCTTGTATTCTTTTTTTCTTCCTTCATTTTGGGGGGAGAGTGGATGGGTAAGAATACTTAATATGAACTCTGTCCTCTTAACATATTTTAAAGTGCACAATACTATATTGTTAACTGTAAGTACTATGTTGTACATCAGATATCTAGAAGATTTTCATAACAAAAACTTTATACTTATTGGAAAATAATCCTCCATGTCCCTTCTCCCCATGTAATCTGTGTTTTTTAAACCAATGGTCTGTGCTCGGGCAAACCCACTGGTTTCCAAACAACCATCATTATTCGGCATCACATGAAGGTCACTGGTGACTTTTGCTTTTGTTGCTAGTCCTTTCCTGTGTTTAACTATTTTCACTACATAGGTATGTTCAATTAGATTCTGTTTTTAATGGCATGTAACCTTCTTTATATTGTTCAGAAATAGCCAAATTTAGTTAAGAAGACTTTCTAACTTGTCTCATTATAGAATGAATGATAATGGCTGCTCTTTTGGTTAGACTCCCAGAACACTTTATGGTAAAGACACCCAGCCAAAGGTTGGGGATGGGGAGCAATGGATAGTAGTTGGGAATGACAAATTTGCACTGCTAACTGAGCTAAGCAACTCTAATCTGAACCTTGTGTGCTAACAAGGTTTAGTAATCTCCTAAGGCTCTTTCTCTTTATTAACTGAAAAGTGGATATCAGTTTGGCCCATGTCAATACAGGTAAAATCCTTCTCCACCTCTTTAAATTTCAAACCAGAGACTCTCTTCTGGTGGTTTTTTTTTTGGTACCAGGAATGGAATTTGGGACCCTGTGCTTTCAAGGTAGGTGGCAGCACTACTGAGCTAAATCCTCGGCCCCAGAGACTCTCTTCTGATTCTTCATCAGATCTATAATTTAAGGCTAACTTCTTATCAGGCAGCTTTCTAGATTATATTATCTCATTGGAACTACAGAACAAGCAGGCAGGGACTATGACCTTCAACATAAAAAACTTGGGGCACAAAAAGGTTAAGTGTTTTTGTGCTCACAGGGCTAGGATTCAAATCCAGGTTGTCCTGACTCCAAAGTTTATGCCACAATATAACTGTCCATGTTTTCATGAATAGTGGTCTTCATATAACCACCAGCTGATGATTCCAGCCTTGCTGCTGTTAATCTGAGTGTGAGGGTCAGAGAATATTATGTTTTTTTCTTGCTTGTTGCATTTATCCCAATCAAATAAGTAAATATTTATTGATAATTCATTATGTGTGCCGAAGTGTTCACTGAGGGAGGATAAATATTATAGAGATAAGATGCTTGTTTTAGGAAGTTCCTGGTGGGCATTGATATCCTCTGGTTATGTAGAACATATTCCCTGGCACCCATAGGCTGTTCTCTAGGCTAGGAACATCATGTCCCAGTTTTGCATCTAGTCTCCAAGTTCTCTTCAGATATATATGATGGAAATATAAGTAAAAACCACTTTCCTGAGAAATTTCTCTAGTTTTTTAGATTTTATTTGGATTGCTATCTTTCATGAATCAGAAATAGTATATAATTCTGTTTTACTGAGTATGTTGCCATCTTTTTTTGTTTCTTTATTCCTTTAGGCTATAAACTCACCAAGAATGAAAACTTAATCTTATTTATCTTTGGATTCTTATCTCTCACCAGGGCACTGAATGAAGCCAAGACAGTGCTGCCATTTGGGGATATCATGAGGGCATATTCGTCTGAGTTCCTAGAAGTCTTGTTTCACAATGGAACTGAATTTTTTTCTGGATCTTGAAAGATGCACTGGAGTGGAAGATGGTGAAGAAGAAGGTGGAAACAAGCACTAGAAAGGTGGAGAGTGCCTGTTATTCCTAACTTTGGACCCAAAATATCTCTTTATGGCTTTCTTTGGTTTTTCCTAGTCCATTGTCTTCTGAACACACATGCCAGCCTAGTTCCTTTCTCCAGAAATCCCTGAAATGTTTGAAAACCTTACATTTCTCTAAGCCTCATGGTGAGATTACTCTAATTCTCTGCTTGCCACCTGTATCCTTATGTGAGATGCTCCCTGTCTATGTCTTCACACTATTAGGCAGGAAAAGTGGCCAAGACTAACATGTTTATGCCCTAGATAGAGGCTTCTGTGAATATGGTCTATATACACCTATTGGTGGGCACTACTTAGTCCTGTTGGACTTTTTTATAACTGTGTTACCTTGTCTCCCCTATCTACAATTACCTATTAGTGTCACTTACTACTTGTTCACTTTCTCCTCCAGTTCTTCCACATTTATTAAGCATTTGTTGTATGCAAGGCACTGTGCTACGTGCTGAGGGCATTAGATGTATTAGAGTGCGTGACATAGATGTAGGAACTTGTATTTATCTTTGTTTAATATCATCTTGTTGGATTAGGTCAGTATGTGCAATCTTTCTTTCTTTGTCTATCTTACTTCTTCCCACTGTCTTCCTCTATGTGTGTATATAGATACATATAGATAGATAATATAGGTATAGATACAGAGTATTGCAGCATATATGCTGTGTATCTATTCAAGCATTGTTGTGCTTCTTACTTGTGCATTAATGAAGCTGATTATGATATAGGAAAGAAAACTTATTATGTAAATAAAATATGGATTATAATTTTAAATAATATTAAAATTATAACTGCTCCAAGAATTCAGGGTAAAGGAAAACCCTCCCCCCTCTCTGTGTTTGAAGGGTTGGGTAGTGTATTTGTAAAAAGCATAGGCTTTGGAGTCAGACCTTCTTGGAGCAAATGGTAACCCATTGATTACCAGCTTGTGAGTGAGGATAAAATGTTTAATTTCCCCAAGTCTCAGAGCCATCTGAACATATCCTAATATACTTGGGTTAGTACTGTTTTCTATTCAAAGGATTCTTGCAATAATTCAATGAAGTGATATATGGAAAGTAGTTAGTGAAATGTCTGAGTTATATTAAAGTTCAATAGATGATTGATAAAATTGTGTAAGAAAAATGACTTTCAAGAAGAAAATGGGATACAATGAGGTCAGAGTTTATTATAACCAACTTGAGAGGTCATTTGAACTCAAGTTGTAATGAAATTTGACATTGAATTTTGTTGGGTTTCCAACAATGCTGAGAAATATTTTTACCAAAATGAAACATTTGCTGTGATAATCCTTGCTGCTATAGAATTTGACTTTGGTTAGTAAGTAGTTAAAATAACAGTGAAAAAAACTGAGAACCTCTGAATATTAAATGACTTCACTTACTTCTTATGTACACCACTTTCCATAATAATTAAAAATCGAGGGTCTAATTTTCCTATCTCATCTAAGTGAATTATATTTCCATCATGCTAGTTATTAAATAAACTGTGCATAGCTAGTATATTTTATTAATTAAACTGGTTTGTTTTGACCTTGTGTGCCCATTTGAAATACTTTAAAAATAAATTACAGGAACACCAATTACTAGAAAATAGCTGACTGGCTCATCTTCGACTCAGGTGGTTCCAGTATTGACAAATTCTGCTCTGTTTTAAAGCAAAACAAAGGGGTCTACCATTAAGGGAAGAGTTAAGGATACTTCCAGACTTGATTGTGAAGGTGGTTGGGATATTACATATAATTTCTTAATAAATTCCAGCAGCCTTTTTGATAATTAGGGAATAAGCAAACCCCTCAGGAGCATGCCAGTACAGTGGAGTAATGGCCATTAAAGACATGAGCTTTGGGACTATTTGGAAACAAATGGTCATTTCACCAGAAAAGTAAAACAAACAGCAGTTTTACTCAACTTTCCTTCTTCGGCTCTGTGCCATATTTATAGGTCAACTTCAACTAGTCAGTCCTGGTGAGTTTTTTATTTGTTAGCTTTCTGAACTTTCACTACGGCAGCACTGAGCTCTGTTCTCACTCTATGCTCTGATAGCAGGTACATGTTTATTTTCTTTATTAGAAGAAAGTGCTACATTATATTTTCCATCTAAGATAAAATTATAAAATAATTATGCAGAACTGATGCCAATCAGCTCCAACTCTGTCATCGCCCCCCCCCCCCCCCATGAAGATTGCAAATAAATGCTATGGATTGTATTTTCTTGTTTTGCCTTTTACATGTTAGCTGCATTGTGATTGAATGCATTTATTTTCTATTGATGGAAGCATTGCAAGAAATGTTAAGTAATATACATTAGTTTCTCTACTTCATTCAGAAGGTAGCTTTCTGACTATCATGTAAGATTAACTCCCTGGTGTGGTTCCTTAAGAAAATATGCTGTACTTACATTCTACTCCTTATAGTAAACTACAAGGTGTTGAAGTGTGATGAAAGTGAGACAAGATGAGAAAAACACTCAGTAAAATTGCCCATATTTCATTTGGATAATTAGAGTAGATCTTCTTGCTTTTGTTAAAAAAATGCTGAGTAATGAACTAATAAAGTTTCAACAAAAGAATTGTTGGTGCATAAGGAGACAAAGGAAATGGAAAACAGGTGAGACATGTCTGTGTTAATTTTGCCTACTGTGCTGGGTAAGTAGTTTTATTTTTTGTAGGCTGTCTTAAATTTCTGTTGCAATTTTTGGTTAAGTCTAGATGTTCCCAGTTTTACAACTGTCCCCTTTGGCCTCTAAACAGATAGGAGAGTCCAAGGTTAGAAACAATCATGGTAAAAAGACTTCAATGTGAATGTGGCTTTAAGATTCCTATAATGGCTGGACTCCAGGCACTGGTGCTGAGCCTTGGTGAATGTCTAAACAAGGTGGCTAAGAAAGAAGTCGAGCACTTGAACTGGGTTTGGTTTCTTCAGCAAATTCTTAACAAAGGAAGGCTCATGAAACATCAAGAGTAAGTACTTAGTAGTTACTGCCTTTTCATTTTGGAGATGAAGAAACTGAAGCTACACATGGATGACAAAGAGGTGACATGAAGGCATCCATTGAGTCAGGGGAAAACTGGTGTTGTTACATTGTAGGTCTGAGCCTTGCTCCCTTAAACTATCATGACATCATTATAATTACTACCACAGTGGGGAACAGGGTTCTTGTAGAGTTGTTGAGTCTGATAGTATAAGAGTCAAGAGCACAGATCACTGGACAGAGAAACAGAAGACCTAGGTCAAAGTTGTTTCCCTACAAGTCTGGGCAATTCTTCAACACTAAACATTGGTTGTTTCCCCCTAGGCATATGATTCTTTAACTCATCTCCTCAATGGATCAAGTGAAATGCTCATTGTAAATGTGCTTTGATAACTAAAGACAATTTATGTAAAAGGCACTTCATAATACTGCTGGCCATTTTTTCCTAAGAAATTCTCAATAGTTTTCCAGGGTACCAAAACAACCCCGTTTACCGCTATGCACAGGAATAAACAAATAATTATATGGCCTCTGAAATGAACCTCCATCCCACCCACAGTCTTGTATGAAAACCTTGAGAAATCTGCTTTTAACTCAGCAAGAGGTGAACATTCATCTCATTTATTTATTCATGAGCTCATTTATTGGGCAAATGAGGCATAAAAAATAGTAGACATGGTCTTTGCCCTTCTCAAAAGAAACAGACAGATAAATAAATGTGATCTAATATGGGAAGTGTTTCATGTTAAGGACTGGGGAAGATGAGAAGAAGAAATAAAGGGTTATGAAGAGGTTTTTAAGAATGAAGCCTTGGAGAATGAGTAATTCTGGGAGTTGCTGGGAAGGTGAGGACATGCTGAGAAAATTTGGACCAAAGGAGGACCCTTAATAATCACGAGAATGTGGCAATGAGAAGGATGTGTGGGAAATATTGGGGTGTCTTGTGACCCAGAGAGTAGGAATACAGGGAACTATTGAGAAATGGACCTAGACAGGTTTGTTAAGTCAAATTATGAGCATCTTTGGTTAGTATGCTAAGAAGATTGGGTTTTTAATCCAACAGATGTAGGAAGAAACGAATATTTATCTACAACTACTTTTTTATCAGTTAAAATGAGACAGGTAACTATTGAAATAGTCAAACAATTTACACCAATATAAGCAAGTTAAACAGACACACAAGCAAACATACAAACCATTCATTAAAGTCCCTAGAAATATAATCAAAACCATTAAGCCTAGACTTTTCTTTATGCACATAACTAAATAGATTAAAAGAGAGACATACTTTTTATAAAAATAGCATTGTGCTCTGGTTCTGGTGACAGGTCAAGTGAATTAACCTAACCTCCATTCACCTTAAATCCTTCTGTTATGAAAAGATAGACATGCTAAATATAATCAGTAAAAATAAAATTTAAATATATAAATTAATTTTAAAAAGGTAATTTCTGACATGATGGCCTCCCAGAGATAAAGGCAGCTTTCTGTTTGAGCAGTAAACTTATGAGCAAATGGTGAGCAGGTTTTGAAGGACATTAGGCTGCATAAGGGGATTAGAGGCTGAGGATTTAATGTTCCTGTAAAAATGGGACGTATGGCACTAAGTATTATTAAGGCAGGAAGCTAGAACAGAGATCTCTACTTAAAACTGGGACTTTTGAAAGAAAAAGCTACTCCACTGGTAAAAGGAGTCTAGTAAAAACCTACCCACTGGTTCAGATAGTGTGACTAGAAAATTTGTTACTTTTTTGGATTTCTGGATGAAAAACACAAGAGAAATTAAAACTCCTGGCTATCAAGGTTGATGTGATGTTGAAATGTACATTACTGGTTTAAGGCTGGAATGTCCAAGTTGAGAAACCAACTTCAAAACTAATTTCAGAAGAACACAAAAGTGGAATGATTCTGTTGTAGGCCTTTTATACCAGGTGTGCAGATATCTTAGGGTATGGGGAGAAAGGAGGAGGACAATTAAAACTTATAAATTCTATGAGGAACTAATCCATCACGAGAGACAGTCAGGAGATTCTATAAATCAGAATAGAAACATTCTTATAAACTTGAGGTGATAGAACAATCTGGGAAAGACTATGAAATTACTATGCTTCAAGTGGTTAAAATGATAAAATAATGGGACTCTTAAGAATGGGACACTGGGAAGGGATAAGTTTGAAGAACAAATAGAGCTTCTAGAAATAAAGGCATTCCATTGATACTTTCCTGGATGAGTTAAATGTCAGATTATACATAGCTGAAGAAAGAACTAGTGAATTAGATGACAAAGGTGAAATTACCTAAAATGCTCAGAGAGATAGAGAGATAAAAAACTAAAAAAAGAGTTTAAGAGAAAACAGGATAAGAAGAGAAAATAGAGAAGGGACAATTCTTGAAGATATAATGGCTTAGAATTTTCCAAAATTGACTTTAAAAAACTTAGCTTTTAATTTAAGGAACTATGTACTTAGTGGTAGGCTGGTAAACATTTAACAAACAGCCCCCCCCCCCCAATTAGTCCTAATTTGCAGTGTTGGCTAATTTTTGTGGAGTAAATGTCATTACAGATCATTTCAGGCTGCTAGTGTGACTTGAACTGAAAGTGAAACTGGGAGTCGTGTGCAAGATTGGTTCTTGTGAGTTGGTTTGAGCTGACTCTAGTGAACAGCTGCATATACCAAGTCCTAGCGAATTATAAAGAAATAAATATCTCAACACGTTGTAAAACTGTAGGGCACCCACAGTGAATATAATAGTTATAGATACAAAAGACAGATTCTTTTCTGAGGCATAATTGATCTGATAGCCAACTTCTCCCTGACTTAAACCAATGAAGACCTACACTTGGCACTGGGCATAGTCTAAAACATGTCCAAGGCATAGAAATCATGTAGAGAAGAGTGGACATCTAAATGAAAACCTGTTGCTATTAGAAGATCAAGGGAAATGGCTATCAGACAGACAAACCTGGTATGTCCACAGTATGGCTTATATTTTCTAACTAACAGAATCAGGCTTTTCTTCATTTGTAAGAAAATGTTCCTTCTAGTAATCTTTGAATGATTTTCTCTTCTACGTGTTTGATTGTATACACAAGGGATACCAAAATCTTTTTCTTATTCTGGGCATTCTTTGTTTTATTGTTTTAATCTTTGCCTTTTCCTTCTGTTCTTACTGGGATTTATTAGAAGCCTCCCACCCTTGATTTTTTTTAACTCAGTCTTCAATTTGTTTCCATAGATTAACAGTCTTCTATTTTCATCTCTTTCACTTTGGTTTATTGAATTAAAATGCCTATGAACTTATGTAGGTTGAAGTTTCCAAGGGAACTCTCTTCCATGGAAATGTAGAATGACATTGGTTTAATTTGGTTTCTACTTTCGGATAGATGTTACTGATTTAGAGAGAAGGGAAAAAACTAGGGATGTAAATAAAAGTGCATGGACCTAAGGATCCTTCCATTTTGTTAGCTGTATGGCAAGTAAAGTCCTGGCTTTTGACAGGCCCTTAGCTCTGCCTTGCTTCCTCTCCCTTCACCCCTCATCCTCTCCTGCCCAAATGGCAGCACATAGACCATGACTGACACAGACACTCTGCACAGAAAAGAACATTAGGTTCTAATCAATTGCTCCCATAAATCTGACAGAATTTATGGAAATTAACTGGCCGGAGATGGGCTTCCTTGAGTTTAGGGATCTGGCTCTCTCATTCCCTTGACTTCTACCTGAACTTGCCTGCTGTCCATGCAGCCTTCAGAATAGGGGGTGAATTGGCCAGGACCCTTCTAGGAAGGGTCAGAATTCCAGCTGGTAAAAATGTAAACAGTGAACAGCACAATAGAGACATGCTTCATCTCATGTCTTGAGATGACAAGTGCAGCAGAGGAATTGCCCTCTGAGCAATCAAGTTGAGGAACTGGCACATAAGGGTCCCATTATTGTCTCCCGTTTCTGCTTCTCTCTGCTTTCTAGCCACATCTTCTTCAGCTGACGGACTCCAAGAACCTAAGCTCTTAGGTTGTTATGGTCTAGTGACCAGAGAGGAAATATCTCCTGAGAAAGCCCAGAGGAAGATTCTGGCTCCTACTGGTCATGTGTCCAACTCTGGGGTGGGATTCTGGGACACTACATTGGTGGTGCCCACAGAAAGAGATGTTTCCTAAAGAAAAAAAAATCAAGGGAGGAGGTGATAGTCTGAGCACATAAAATAACACATTCTCACTGTTGGGAGGAATAAAAACCTCCATATGCCTTGCTGGGACTAAATTTGCTCCTGCTGAGCTGTCAGGGGATATGACCAACTCAACCCTTCATTCATGTCCAAATATGTGAGTGCCATTTGATACCCTTACATTGCTTCCCTTTGCCAAGCTCAGAAAAATGGCACTTATTGATTCTGCAACCTCAAGTGAAAATGAACCCTGGGATGCTTTCAGGTTCAGCTTAATTTCAACCAGTTGTCATTTTCTCAGCCTGGGAGCTGGTATGGAAATAGGTATTAGGCATCTGCTGCTTTGTTTTATGATGAATGTGCGAGAGCGATACTTTTCCAGAAGCAAGGAGCCCCAGTTGCACTGCTGAGGATGAAGAAAGACTGCAGGGGGCCAACTGGTTTTCGTTTGGAGCACGATTAAGAGAAGATTCAGTTGCTCCAAAGCTTTTAAAATCAGCTCCGCTCCAGAGCACTTGGGTTATGTATTTGCCATCTTGCAGAAAGACTCAGTGTTTGAGATGCAAGCCAAATGCTTTTAGCCCACTTATAAAAGGCACTGCTGCCCTGGCCCCTGCTGGCTTCAGGGACTGATTGGGATGGAAGCCAGCTCTGAGACAGACTATGATAGCACATGCTGTATAATATGCAGGGAGGAAAGGTGACGTGGTTAGGGCTGCGAGTAATGCCAACCCTTTACTGTATATCTTTCACACAGTCCCATCCATTTTTTTAAGGCCAACTTTCTCTCATTATTACTTAACAAAACTTGATATTTAAAAAGTACAATCACCTATATTGTTAGTGATAAAGCTAGTATATAGCATAGTGTTCTTCTATGTTCATAGATTGAAAATCAATGCTGTGGGGGAAAATGTAACAAAATTATAAAGGCTATAAAGGGGAAGATCGAAATTGACCATTTTAGCAATTTTATTTTCATGAGAGAAGAAAATTGTGTTTTCTTTTCTGTTGTTTCATTTTTCTATTTTATTTCTGTTTGTTTTTTTAATTTTATATCTAGGGTTAACACAATGCCTGGAACATAGTAGGCACTCATTATATACTTATTAACTACTTAAATGAATATATAAAAGCTTTAGGAGCAAGAACTGAACAAAGATTAAAATGAAAACTCAAACAATATCAAATCTAAATATGTGGTTCTATTACAAAAATGGCTGATAATACAGAAACAAAACTTTATTGAGTTTTTTCTATAATCTATTTTACCTGGAATAGGAATGAATTCTCTTTGCAACATATTTGCCTTGACAGAAGTTCCTAGAATTTGTATCAGAAAACTTCTCCTGTAATTTCTTATATTTTTGAGACAAGGTCTTGCTATGTAGTTCAGCCTGACCTTGAACTCACTGTTTAGCCCAAGGTGGCCTCATACTCATGGCGATCCTCCTGCCTGAGCCTCCTGAGTGCTGGAATTACAGGTGTGTACCACCACACTTGGCCCCTGTAATTTTTTAACTAAAGTGTTTCAAGATAAATTTTAGTCAAATATGTGCCTAAGTGACTAACTATATACAAAGATTAACTCAGAATCCTCACATCAGATTTGGTATTTGAGGAGCTAGATGTGACAGTCACATAATTTGTTGGGTCCAGAGTAAAAACAATGTGGGGCCCTTATTAAAAATTATTAAGGATACCTGGGTGTCATGGCACACTCCTATCATCTCAGCACTCCAGATGCTGGGGCAGAAGAATAGCCAAGAGTTCGAGGCCAGCCTGGGCAACATAGTGAGTTCAGAGCCAGCCTGAAGTACGTAATGAGACTGTGTCTCAAACCAACAAGCAAGTAAACACAAAATTAATAAGGATTTCAAGATGATGACAGTGGAACATTAAATCAAGTGCAGGCCCTTCTAAGCATGGATGTGGAACTTCACAGGCTCATGTCCATGAAACCAGCCCCTTATAGATTGCTTGTCTTCTGGGACCTCTCCAAACATTGCTAAATTCAAGTTCATAGCAATATTCTATTAACATTGATGGATTGTTTAGTTCAAATATGGATATAGAAGCAGAGAAAATGTGAAGTTTGGGCATAGATGGAAGTAAAAACTTGGGCCCCTGGCTCCCAGTCTGAGGTATCATCCAACAGAGAGATTAGGACTAAAAAGTTCATGTACATAATTTTCTTCCACTCACTATTAAAATAATAATGTTCTTAGATTTTTATATTACCTTTTTAGCAGTTTTCTTTTCAGTACCTGAGAGTTGTAATATCTGGACCACTTAAAATGTCTCCCGTCAGTTTCATTCATTTTAAGTGTAGCAATTACAGTCTTGATCATGTAGCCCTGCTGTGTGATATTATTATCTATCATTTACCAACTCTACCATAGTGGACCAGCTAAAACTAAGCTTGGATTTATTTTTTTAATATTGATCTCATCTTATCATAACTTATGAAAATTTATCAAAGTATACTGAGGCATACCGTACTGGCCCAGAGTTGGGAAGAACTGAGTCCTATGTAGATCTCTAGCCTAATAATATTTAAGAAATGGTTCTTAAATGTTTGAAAAACAAATGTAATACCTTTCATCACAGGCAATTGCTATAGAAAAACAATTCATAGCAGTAATACTAAATAAAGCCTCACCTTTGAACAACATTTATTTGTGGTAAACATGAAGGAAAATGTGTTTTATTTATTTAAAAGTTCATCACAAAAATAAATTTCAATAACTCAAGTAATACATTGATTTTCACTTTAATTCATTGTGAATAAATGTCAAAAATTGCATTTCAGACCACAAGAGAAGTGTTGCCCCTCTCCCCCAAGGGCATCCTGGGCCGCTGCTCAGGCATTCGGATCCATGCAGCAGAGACACCTGGGCCAGAGAGGCCAGTCCTAGGACCACAGGAAGATGGTTCAGTGGTGAGCAGCAGAGAGAAGGCCTCTCCAAGGCTTGCTGTTGAAAATTGAAGACCACTGGGTGAGCGAAGACAGAGCAGACTACAGCAGTTGGTGAGTTAGACAGTTGGTGAGTACAGCCGTTCTGTAGGACCACCTCCTACTGAACCTAGACTTGCTACAGGGGAAGGGCAGCTCAAACCTGCAGTAGAAATGTGTAGAGTTCTCACTTGTAGGAGGTCAGGGAGATCAATTTCAGCCTCAGAGCCAGAAACCAGCCTGAATCTCAGTGGACTATGGCTGGCTTGCTGAGATTAATTGACTTGGTTCTATATGCTGCTGCCCATGTTTTATAACAGCAATAGCAGAGACATGCCTTGAAGGGGACTTTCCTTTTTTTTCATTTTTTCTTCTTTCCTTTTTTTCTTTTTCTCTTACTTCCCTTTTCTTATTCATTTCTCTCCTTTCTTGTTCCTGTTTTTCTCCTATTCTGTTTTTTTTTCTTGATTGTTCTAATTTTTATAGGAGTGTGAATATAGATTCTAGTTTTTCTGCTGCTATTAGTTTCTTCTGTTCTTGTTTTTTTTAACCAGGGATTGAGCTCAGGACCTTGTGCTTGCAAGACAGGTGGTGGAAACACTGAGCTAAATCCCTGGCCTCTTCTGTTCTTGTTTTTGTTCCTTCCTTCTCTCTTTTTCTCCTGTCCTCCTCTTTTCCCAAAGTTTGTGTGATTGTCCTGTGTTCTCTAGCCCTATTTCTAACCTTTCCTTCTCCTTCTCCTTCTATATCTCTGTCCCCCCATTCCTTCTAAGTCTTCTTCTTAGAGGGTAAAGAGACAATATTGAAGGGGTTATTTACTGTACCCATATTTCTGGTTGTCCTTGATTTCAATATATAACCACAAGTCTAGTTCATGTGATTAAAGGTATCAGAATAATAGCTACCACAATTTCTCATTTTCTAAGCTATTTGATGCTATGTTGATGTTGATTGCATTACTTTGGCCAAGATGATGGGATTACTCTAGTCAGTTGTCCTTCCTTGTATACCAAGACTGCCATTACAGAATCAAAACCCAAAGGCCAACTATACCTGGAAGACAATCCAAGAAGTAGCCATTCCCTAAGGGCTCTAAATACTAGCAATAAAGATATTTTCAATAAGCAATTTATAAGGAGCAACTCAGGAGTTAAACCAAAAACTTCAACAATAACAAAAAAATAGAAATGAGAAGTCACCTAAACAAAACTCAAACTCAGACTCCCAGATCACCAAAGGGAAATCCCGGGGGAGAGATGGAACAATCTGAAACTCAACCTCCTGGATTCCCTGAACTGGCAAGGAAAGAAGATTTTGAAAAAATGAAATCAGAAATAAAAACAGAGATGGCGACTGTAATGAAAGACATGATTAATAACTCTAGAGCAGTCAAAGATAAAAAAAATAGTAACGCTCAGGAACATTATGGAATCAATGAACTTCCAGCATAGGAAAGAAATGGAATCCATAAAACAAATTCAAACAGACATCTAGGAGATTAAATACTCCATTGAATGTATATGCAGCAGAATGAGCTAATGTGAGAACAGAATATCAGATATAAAAGAGAGGATTGCAGTTAGTGACAAGGAAAACAAAGATTTCTTAAAAATAGAAAAGGACTACAAGAAATTAATCCAGCAGCTGCTAGATGATGCAAAGAATAATATAAGACTGATTGGAGTCAGTGAAAAAGGAAGAGATCGTGCAAACAGCATAAAATAACTATTCACAGAAGTAATGGCAGAAAATTTCCCAAGCAAGAGCAAAGAATTTGACATACAGATAAGTGAGGAATGTATGACTCCAAATAGCTATGATAAAAAAGTTTACACCTAGGCATATAATAGTCAAGATTCCAGAAACCCAACAGAAAAACAAATTATTCAAAAGAATTAGAGAAAAGAAAGATATCACACACAAAGGAAAGCCCATCAGAATCATAGCAGACTTCTCAACACAAATCCTCAAGTCAAGAAGAACCTGTAGTGAAGTATTTCAAACCCTAAAAGAAAACAACTTCCAAGCCAGATTGATGTACCCTGCAAAACTATCTTTCAAAATTGATGGAAAAATAAGATACTTTCATGACAAAGACCAACTTAGGAACTTCATGAACACCAAACCAGAACTCCAAAAAATTCTAAACAATATCCTAGGAAAAGACAATGAGGGTCACAATTCCATGAAACACAACAGAGTGAATCTTTCAGGCAAAGCAAGAAATTAAATGCAAAGAGAGGAGAATCCAACATCAGGAAAAGATCATGACAAGGATAAGTCAATGTATTTCAGTTATAACTATCAATGTTAATAGTTTCAATTTACCAATCAAAAGAAATAGACTGGCAGAATGGATCAAGAAGCAAGATCCAACAATATGCTGCATATAAGAAACACATAATTCAAAAAGAAATTCATAGACTAAAAGTCAAATACTCCATGTGGCAGGAACCCCCCCCCCACCAAAAGCAAAGATAGCTATTTTCTTTGCAGACTAAGTGGATTTAAAACCAAAACTAATTAAGAGAGACAAAGAAGATCACTACATCCTTGTAAAGGGAACACTCCAAGAGGAAGAGATGACAATCATAAATATATATGCACCAAATACTAGTGCACCCAACTATATAAAACAAATATCAATGGACATGAAAAATCAAATAAGCGCTAATACAATAGTAGTGGGGGGCCTCAATACCCCATTGTCACAAATAAACAGATCAACTAGACAAAAAATAAGCAAAAAAATACTAGAACTCAACCAAACTCTTGAACAAATGGACTTAACAGGTGTTTAGAGTGTTTCACCCCACAAAATCAGAATACACATTCTTTTCAGCTGCTCATGGGTCATTCTCCAAAACAGACCACATACAAGCTCATAGAACATGTTTAATTAAATGCAACAGAATTGAAGTTAACCCCTGTATATTATCAGATCATAAAACAATGAAATTGGAGATCAGTAGCAAAAGAAATCACAAGAACTTCATAAATACATGGAAATTGAATAACACTCTCCTGAACAACAAATGGGTCACAGGAAATTAAAGAAGAAATTAGACCATTTCTACAACTAAACAACAAAGCCAATACAACATACCAGAATTTATGGGACACAATAAAAGCAGTCTTACAAGGGAAATTCATAGCAAAGAATATCCATAGTAGGAAAACAGAGTGGGCTCAAATAAACAATCTAATGAGGGACCTCAAGCTTCTACAAAAAGAAAAGCAAGACAAACCTAAAACTCATACAAGGGAGGAAATTATAAAGATCAGAGCATAAATCAATGCAATGGAGACTAAGAGAATGATACAAAAACTCAATGAAGCAGAGTTGGTTCTTTGAAAGAATAAACAAACTTGACAAACCCTTAGCCAACCTTATCAAAAAAAGGAAAGAAAAGGCCCAAATCCATGCAATTAGGAATGAAAAAGGTGAAATTACAACAGACCCAGCAGAAATTCAGAGGATCATCAATACCTACTTTGAGAACCTGTACTCTAATAAGATGGAAGACATGGAAGAAATAGAGAGGTTTTTAGATATATATGTATTACCAAAGTTGAATGAAGAAGATCTAAAAATTCTAAACAACACAATATGAATCAATGAAATTGAAAACATAATTAAAAACTTACCAACTTACCTGATGGCTTCACTGCTGAATTCTACAGGACATTTAGAGAAGAGCTATTACCATTACTGTTTAAACTATTCAATGACATTGAAATGGTAGCAATACTCCCAAATTCATTCCTGTAAACAAGCATCACTTTGATCCCCAAAGCAGAGAAAGACCCAACCAAAAAAGAGAACCATAGGTCAATTTACCTATTGAACATAGATGCTAAAATCATCAATAAGATACTGGCAAACAGAACGCTGAAGATCATCAAGAAAATCATACATGCTGACCAAGTAGTATAAATCCCAGACATGCAAGGATGGTTCAACATATGCAAATCAATAAATGTAATACACTATATTAACAGAGAAAGGGGCAAAAACCATATGATCATCTCCATAGATGCAGAAAAAGTGTTTGATAAAATCCAAAACACATTCATGATAAAACCCTACAGAAAATTGGAATAGATAGTATTTATCTCAACCTGATAAAAGCCATCTATAAAAAGTAACCACCAACCTCATACAACAGATAAAAATAGATGAGCTTAGAATCGTGCTGGAAGCCATGAATGCCCAGCATAAGAAAGAAATGGAAACCATGATCGCCCAACATAGGGAAGAAATGGAATCCATGAAACAGATTCAAACAGATATTCAGGAGATTAAAAACTCCACTGAAAGTATTTACAGTAGATTGAGTGAATGTGAAGATAGAATATCAGATATAGAAGACAGGATTGTGGTTAGTGACCATGAAAACAGAGATTTGTTAAAAATAGTAAGGGATCACAAGAAATCAATCCAGCAGCTGCTAGATGATGCAAAGAAGAATAATATAAGACTGATAAGAGTCCATGAAAAAGCAAGATGAAAAAGTACAAATGACATAAGAAAAAAGAGTTCACAGAGGTAATAGTGGAAAACTTCCCAGACAGAGGTGGAGAATTGGACATACAGATAAGTGAGGCATATAGAACTCCAACTAGCCATGATCAAAAAAAGCTAGACCTAGACATATAATAGTCAAGATCCCAGAAATGCAACAGAAGAACAAAATCCTACAAGCAGTTAGAGAAAAGAAACAAATCACATACAAAGGAAGCCCATCAGAATCATAGCAGACTTCTCAACACAAACTCTCAAGTTAAGGAGAGCCTGGACTGAAGTATTTCAAGCCCTAAAAGAAAATAACTTCCAACATAGACTGTTGCATCCTGAAAAATTATCTTTCAAAATCAATGGGGAAATTAGATACTTCCACAACAAAGAACACCTGAGAAATTTCATGAACACCAAA
>NW_004624763.1:2830468-2850464 GCF_000247695.1 Heterocephalus glaber
AAAAAAATAAAATGGAGTACCACTCAGCCATAATGAATGATAAACTCGAGACATTCATAGCTAAAGAGGTGCACATTGAGGCCATAGTCTTAAGTGAAGTAAATAGGACACAAATGTACAAATATGAAATAGTTTCTCTGGTGTGAGAAGTTAAAAGTATAAATGAATACCAAAATGTATAATAGGTCATGTGAAATAGGAAGAAAAGATGCAAAAGGGAAGGGGAAGTGGTAGGAGGTAGGGGAAAGAATAGAAGAGAAATAAAAAATATGAGAAAAGAAGGAAAAAAGGAAACAAGGCTTTTTTGTGAATAGGGAGGTGTGGAGGGGTTGAAGGGAAGGAAGGGAAGAGGGGAAAAACCAAGAAGCAAGATATATCATGTTGTCTGGGGATTTAGCTCAGTGGTACCACACTTGCCTTGCAAGCTCAAGGTCCTGAGTTCAATCCCCAGTACCCCCCCAAAATACATATATATATCATTTATAAGTACAAATTTTCAATGACGAGTGTGATCATAATGTATACCTAAAATGTACCAATAAATGTAATGAATAAAAAAAATCACATTTCACAAGATGATTTGTATGCAATTAATCTGGGATGTATTGTAATGCTTTTGGGGAGTTTATTAACATGTCATTTACATATAGTAACATTATGTCTTTTTAAGCATTCAGTTCTATGAATTTTGAAAAACTAACAGTCACAAAATTGCCAAATGAAGATACAGTGTATTGTCATCATTTTAAAAGTTTCCTTCATGTTCCCTTATAGATAATCTCTACTCTAGGCCTTGAAGGCCACCGATACAATTTCTAGAATGTCACATAAATAAGACCATTTATATGACAACCTTTGAGCTGGCTACTTTTACTTGTGATAACATTTTCCTGGCTCTGCATCCTCTCCAGCAGTATTTGGCAGTAATCTGCTCTAAGTCATTCTAATAGGCATGCAGTAGTGTCTCTTAAATATGCATTTTCCTGTTGACTAATGATATTGAGCCTCTTTTTCATGTATTTATTTCCTCTATGTATCTTCTTTGGTAAAGTGTGTTATTCAAATCCTTTTCTGTTGTTTTTTCTTCTTTTTCTTTAGCTCTTTTAAAAAAATGAGTTGTTTTCTTCTTGTTGAATTCTGAGAAGCCTTATATATTCTCAACATCAGTCCTTTATCAAGTATGTATTTTGCAAATATCTCCCAGTTTGTTCTTTGTTTTTTCATTTCCTTAACCATATATATATTACATTTATTCTTTTTTTCATTAAGTTTATTGGTATATTTTAGGTATATACTATGATGACATTCATCACTGGGAATTTGTACCTTTACATGATCCATCTTGGTTCTTATTTTTTTCCACAGTTCCCTGCCTTCCCTTCAACCCCTCTACCCCTCTCCATTCACAGACTTTTCCATTTTTTCCTTTTCTCATATTTATTCTTTTCCCTTCTTTCCTTTCCCTTACTCCTCCCAGTTTCTCTTCCCCTTTAGACCTTTTCTTCCTGTTTCACATTATCTATTATACATTTTGATCCTTATTTACACTTTCAGTTTCTCACACCAGAGAAACTATTACATATTTACACATGTATGTCCTATTTATTTCACTTAAGACTATGGCCTCAAGGTTCATCCATTTAGCTGTAAATGTCTCTAGTTTCTCATTCTTTATGGCTGAGTAGTACTCCATTTTATAAAAAAAAAACCCCACATCTTCTTTATCTAGTCTCCAGTTGATGGGCATTTGGGCTGTTTCCAAGCTTTAGCTATTACAAACTGTGCCACTATAAACATGGGTGCGCATGTATTGCTGTGGTGTGATTCTTTGAGGAAGATACCCAGCAGAGGAATAGTCGAGTCAAATGGGACCTCTAGTCTTAGTTCTTTGAGGTATCTCCATATTGATTTCCACAGTGGTTGCACCAGTCTACACTCCCACCAACAATGGAGAAGGGTTACTTTCTCTCCACACCCCCGCCAGCATTGGTTATTGGTTTAGTTCTTTATAGCAGCCATTCTTTCTGGAGTGAGGTGAAATCTCAGAGTTGTTTTCATCTGCATCTCTTGAATGACCAGTGACATTGAACATTTTTTCACGTTTATTTGCTGCTTTTACTTCTTTATCTGAGAAATGTCTGTTCATTTCAGATGCCCATTTTGAATTGGGTCTTTAAATTTGGGGGGCTCTTATTTTTTTAAGTTCTTTATAAATTCTAGATAATAGCCCTTTGTCTGAGGAACAGCTAGTAAAATTTTTTTCAACATTGTAGGTTGTCTATTAACTTTGTTGGTGATTTCTCTTGCAGTGAGAGAAGATGTTTTAATTTTGAAGGAGGGTAACTTTCAGGCTTTTTCTTTTATGGTTCATGTTATTTGTGCCCTGTGTGAGAAATCTTTGCTAAGATCATGGTCATAAATATTTTCCGATGTTATCTTGTATAGATTTTATAGTTTTATGTTGTATGCTTAGGTCTATAATTCTTTTCGAGTCAACTTTTATATAATGAGCAAAGTATAGTTTGAAGAGATTTTTTGCACAGCGATATTCAATTGTTTCAGCACTACTTTTGACCAGGTTACAGTATTTATCCACTGAAATGCCTTGTAAAAACCTGATAGTTCTGTCACAAGTAGCATGACTTCTTAGCTGGACATAGAATGGAAATCAAACATGGGCTGGTTCTTGAGCTGGTTAGCAACTGTCATCATTGTCTGCCCTTTCCTTTAGGGCTCCATTGTCTTCATAATCAGCTGAGGGTTCTTGCTCAGTTTGTGTAGAAATGATAAATTAGCAAAGTGTAGCTCTTTTAGGAGTAATAACCGTAGAATTTAGTACTAGCGGCTATCAGTTCTTCTTTGTGTTAGTGATTCTCCTTGCTTCTTGGAGCCAGCAGCTACTGGCAGGCCTTGGGAACTCTTCTGGCCACTGCAGATGCTGCCAATATTCTTTATTGCTCTCAGTTGTTCTCTGCCACCACCAGTTGCCTCCAGTGTTACCAGTGCCAGCTGTGGGCAGCTTTTGGCATCAGCTGTCTTTGGTGTTACCTGTTTAGCATTCTCTACTCAGTACCAAAATCATGAATAGGCAAGAATGTGTCATTGGAAGGGGCTTTATTGGGACTTATGCTGTAACATAAGTGGGGACAGTAAACGGGCTGAACCTGCTAAGGGTAAGAAGGAAGGCAGGCGCATGCATGCACAGTACAGGCAATTTTTTTTTTTTATCATGGGTAAGGAAGAGGGCCCTCGTGTGCCTAAATGAGGAGGGCTGTAGAGGCACAGTCATCTGGAAAGGCTGCAAGGTGGGTGGAGTCACCTGAGACAGGTCTGTGACTGAAGTCTATTGCAGCCAAAGCACCTGTCTCCTGGCTGCGGAGTGCCATCTTATGCAGCTGGCCTGGCTATGAGGCATTTGGAGCATTGGGCCCTCCTCTGCTGCCTCAGTTCTATGTCTAATTCCACTTTGTTCCATTGATCTGTATGTCCTTCTTTCCACCAATACTACAATGTCTAGGCTACTGTAGCTTTATAGCAAGTTTTCAAATTAGATTGTATGAGTCTTCCAACTTTGTTCTTTTTTAAAATTAGTTTGGCTGTATGAGGTCCTTTGCTTTTTCATATAATTTTTTAAAATTAGCTGGTTGATTTTTAAATCATTCTACTAGGATTTTAGTTATGATTGCTAAGATTCTTATCAGCTAAAGAAATTTCCTTGGCCCTCCTCAGAGACATTCCTGCCTTGTATCTCTCTCTACTCCCCATTCACACCACCCCATACACCCTGGGCTGATGACCCAGAATGACACAAAGGCACCTTCTGAAGGTGATACTGCCATTGGGATTGGTGGTCAGTGCCAGAGAGTGACTGTGAAAGTAACCAGAAGTGAGGGTGAGGAAGGAGTGTGCAGGCTTTGTGCTGTTCCTCCAAGTTTTAAGAAGATTGGGGCCAACACCTTTGGCTTGTACTACACTCCTCAGAGGAAAAGTATGACTGAAGTGTGAGAAATAGTACTAGAGCTCTCTGCTTACTTCAAAGTCTTCTTTCCTTTCTTGCTGTTATATTGGAAATCTCACTCATCCATCATGTGTTCCAGTTGTCTCTCATCCCATTCCCTTTATCTTTGGATTCTCTTGCTCCAAATTCTTCTTCAAGTTTCTGAAGCTCATTGGAAAACAATGTCCTCTTAACTATTAGAAATATAAAGTAAATATGTTTTGGTAAAAGTTTTGAGATTAGAAAAATTAAGCACAAATTAATCAAAGTTATTGGAATGTGCTGATTATGATTAATTGTTGGATAAAATGTTCTGACAACTTAGGAATGTTTCCCCTGGTTTGACTCCAGTGTTAATCCCCGACTTCATCTTCACATAACAGTGTGTCTGTAGTGCATCTTTTACAACTTGGTGGAATCACTGAGTTTTAGATTTTCTTTCTTCTTCATGTCTGGCAGCCATGGACCAATTAGTCTGAAAATATGAACATTTGGAGAGGTTATTCTTCAGTGACTCAGCAGAGCAACAGATGGAAAAATGTTTAATGTTTATTTCAAATCCATTTTCATATTGGATTCATGTCCAGGAGCATTTAAAAACATTTTTATTTGGATAGAAACTGTTGTTCACTGTTAGACAACAATCTCTGTTTGAAAACATCATCGTTTGAATCACAACTTTTCTGACGGGTGTGGGGCAGACACTCCAATTTCAGGGATCATGAATTTGGCTCTCTCTTCTACCTACCTCACACTCTGTTTTACTTATCAAGGCTATATTTACAAGAGCTCTTTTTTAGGCTTAAAATCAGAGCTTTCTTCCCAACATTCAAAATACAAAAGGAATATATTACTTAATTTGGAAAGCTTTGAAAGGTACTGCAGACATTAAATAAAACTACATTAAACTACATTAAAACTACATCAAACTACACTTTAAAAGCTATGTAAAAAGATAGGCCTTACTGAAAATGCTTATAGGAAATGATGATATGTTTTTATTACCTTTCTTTTTAGGGCCTAAGATTATTATCTGACTCTGGAAGTCAATGCACGAAGCCCATTATAAAGACACATGGACAGGCAGGACACCTAGTTGACCCACATTTGATACACAGTGACTACACATTTGCCTAACGCATGGGCTTCCTATTTAATTTCTTCAGAAATTGCAAAAGAAAATCTGACTTTCACAAGCATTCATTTGTTCATGTATTCATTCATTCATTCATGAAACTCTTGTGCAGTTACTATATGCAGGGGTCTATCTGGAGATGAAAAACAAGCAAGCAAACAAGGTCTACAACCAGAACTCTAAATCTGTTGGATTTAATGACTTCATCTACAAGATTCAATTCTATTAACACATTGATTTATCTAGATAACCTTCCTTTTGTTTTTGTTTGACCTGTCTTTAATTCTACAATGATTTGAACATCATTTAGGGAAGGTGGTTACATGACTAATTATCAGAGGCAGGTTTACCCAGAGGGAGATAAAATTTATATTTCAGAGCCCCTCTTGCTTGCACTGATCCATTTCAAAGCTCTGGGAAGGGTCTTATAAGTGCATTTATTATATGGTCACAGTGTTTGTAAAAATTGCAAAGACATTTTAACTGCAGTTGTTTACAACTAATTTCTGAATTTCCCTCTGTTTTTCTCCTCATGTCAAATGGCCATGAAGTGTTGTGCACGATTTGGGGATCTACCTAAGTAGGAGCTGAGTTAGGCTTCACTTAGGCTGGGTTTTGTAAGACATAGTTATGGTTTGTAGTCTACTCCATGAACAGTTCTTCTGGCTCTCCCCTGTAGGCAGAACATGGGAATACAACATCTTCTCACTGACATGACTACCCTAGTGTTGTAACGTGAAGTTTTAAGACAAGAAGCACAAGACATTGTCAGGTGTAAGAAGCCTAGGGAATGAAGAGGAATCAAAATTCAAAAGGTAGAACTCACATAGGAAATTCTCCTAAACTATACCTGAGAAAAACTGTAAGCAGTAGGTATACTTCATTCTTATCAGTGTGAAGCAAAATGGAAGTTCTCTTCCTTGATAAAAATCATATTCCTCAATGAAGCCTATGCATTTGTAGATGCATCAAATATTCTTTTAAGTTATGAGAACTGCATGAAATAGAGTTCATCAGACTTTATATATTGGTATGGCACAAAATGTAGTTGTATAATAAATAGACAATATATCTATGTGGTGCAATGTTTTCTATATATCATAATGTATTGAATATCATTTGGCAAGATAATTATGAAATAATAATTATGAAGCTAAAATAAATTTTCTAAAGTAACAAATATAAAAATAAGATTTGAACAATTATACTAGAAGAAAGCTTAGTCTTTTTAAAGGAAAAATTTCTGCCCAAAACATTGCAATATGAAGATGCAATCAAAATATCCAAAAAGTAGGATAAACTTATTATGCAGGTATGTCACTTGTTTAATTAACAAATAATACTATGTTGATTTTCTGGCTTTTGTGATACTTGTGGCAAAACATAATAGGACAAAAATGAAGGAAAGGAAAATGAATGACTTGAGTCATTGAATGGTTGATTGAGAAGTAATAATATGTTGAGAGAAGAGAAACATGGCAAGAAGAATGGAGATGAGACCTCAGAAAGAGGAGAGGGGAAGCAAGTCAAATTAGCTTGATAGGAAGAACACAAGCTGGTATCAGGATGCAAATTCCTTACATCTGTCCACCTGTAGATGTGATCTTGATCAATTCATGCACACATTCTTTATTTTTAATTGCTTTCTTTTGCAACATGGAGATAATAATATTTATGCTGCTCAATGGAATAGTCATGATTAAAAACAACATACATCAATCCACCCACCCATAGCAAAGTCCTATGACTATTACTAATGTGAAGTCAATCAAACTTTGTGAAAGTGTAGCAAAATACAGACTCTCAGATCTGCAAACAAAGCAAAACAAACCAGAAAACCCATGAGAGTCACATGTGAAATGAAAACGGAAGTGAGGCCAGGATTTGTTCATTTATGAAGGGAAATGTCATGAAGGAGACACTGGTTAGAGTAGGCACAAGAATGATTTGGGATATCTGTCAAAGTGGAAGACTGAGGAAGCCAGTTCTTCGTAATCTAACTGCTACACATGGGAAGAGGAGAAGACTGGAGCCCTTGATGGAAGTAGAGAACTGATGCAGAAAGAGAGAGGGAGGAGGTAGACAGGGATCTCAGGTCAGAAAGGGGAGAATTGGTAGCACTAACAGGTGTGGCTGTTCGGCCCAAAAGGAGATGCAAATACATCTTCATCTGTCAGGCTGATGAAAGGCTGACTTGAAGGCTCTTGGGCACATTCTTGGATGACCTGTGGACCCTGCTCTAAAGGAAAACTCAGACTCTACCTTAACAGGGAGCCAGATGTGTTGGTGCATACTTTTAATACCAGCCCCCCCCCCCGAGAAGCTGAGGCAGGAGGACTGCAAATTGGAGCCCAGTGTGGACAACTTAGCAACTTACCAAGACCCTGCCTCAAAGTGAAAAAATAAAAGGCTGGTGAAGCCTTTTGGAAGTGGGAAGACCCTGGGTTCAATCCCCAGTACCACAGAAAAGTAAACAAAATATGAAATAAATAAAAACAACAATTAAAAAATAAAATTTTCACTTTGTATCAGATGGTCAATTGTCATTCTTACTGAAAGTGAGAGAAATAATAATAGACTCTAAAATAGCAAAAAAGAAAAGGAAACTCACAGGAAAACAACATATTATTTTTAGGTATATACAAAAACTTCAGGTGGTTTCTGTTAAAAAAAAAGTAGATTGTGAAATGTCAACTTCTCAGCCTATTAACTAGCCCTATCTATTCACATGCGCATAGAGAGGGAAAGTAGGTTCCTTTAAAATTCATCTTACTTACAATGCTTAAAATGCCTGCTGAGCTCTCTTCCCAAGAGACTGTGACCTTAGGTGCCATTGCTGGGCCCGCATAACACAAGAATCCTGCTAAATAGCTTTGGCAAGATTCTTCCCAACCTTGATATCTGCTGGCTCTTGAGCTCATTAAATTCCCCATATCCCTCCCTAGGTATCTGATCACCATGGCCTGCCTTCAGCAAGGACATTGTTAGGTCAATTTGACGAGAATCCTTTCCTCTTGATGTCTTAATTTTCCATCCGCTCCTTACTTCAGCCTTAACCTGTTCGTTTACTTGCTACTCTATACAATTAACAATTTCAAAAGCTTTCACATATATTGTTTCCTCTCCACAACAACAATTGTGATAGAGGTAGGGATTTTATGGAGAGGAAAGTTGAGGCTTGGAGCAGCTACTTGTCTTGGTTGCAACAGTTCCAAAATAGAAGTTTTCACAATCCTCATTCAGTCCTTTGAGTTTAAAGTTGAATTTAAAACACAACAGAGTAATAGAGTACACCAGTAATGTTCTAATGAAAAGGTAATGATTAAGATGAAGAATGTGTTGACTTTCAAGCAGGACATGAGAAAAGTGAAATCACTAACTTGTTAGGCGTCAGTATGAAAAATTATTTCATGAATGTCCTCTCACACTTTATTTTTTTCACATGGAAAACTGAAAGTTTCAATAGATTTAAATTATAACAGAAGATATTTTACTTAGACACATTAAGAACAAATCTTGGCTCTAAAGCTGATTATACACTCAACCTATGGTGTTTCCATCATTCCCATCATTCAACACACTTGTACAAGTATCCACTGTTCTCAGACAGTGGGTAAAAGGCTAGAGGGAAGGTGATGGAAAAGACACAGTCCCTGCCATCTGAAGGCCTTGGCTGGTTTGTCCTGGGCTGAGACAGTCATGCCTTTAGCTGGCGAACACCGAGGAGACGCATGTTATTTGTGTGAGCAGGGTGTGATGATAGAAAGCAGTCCTCTGTCTGCTTAGCTGTGTACCTGTCTAAGGCAGGAGGCAGGAACAGCTGTTCTCTCAAGTTCTTTCCAGTTTTTTCTTTCATTCAATCACAAATTCTGTTTTCACTGTTTCTATTGCTATGGAAATGATGGTGATGTATATCACCAATTCAAGTATTATGGCATGACTACAGGACTCAAGAGGAGGAAAAGATGAGCTGTAAAGGGGCACAGTTTCCCTCCAAGCCAAATACCTTTGCTAAAGAGCAAGAGTGTTAACAAAAAGCTAGGAAAAACAGGAGAAGGCCATGGGCTGGGAGAATGGGATAAGTCAGTGAGGCTCTCTGTACAGATGTGCCTGGACTGAGCTCAGGAGATAAATCTTAGCACCTTCCACGGGAACACTGGTCAAGCCAAAATCCTGACCCTTGAACAAAAAGAGGCTTCAGCCTCCTATCTCGATGTGGTTGGAGGCCGATAGGTCTTTCCCTGAATAAAGAGAGAGCTTGGTTACCCTCTACCCCTGGGACTTCTCTTCGACAGATGCAAGGTGATGCCTAACTTTAGAAGCTACTGAGTTAGCATCATGACAAATGGTGTGTCCTGAGAAAGATCACTGTCTCTCTGCATCAGGTTTTGGTCTGAGTGTTGTGAGAAAAATTGTCCAAGTACCATTGTGCCCTGCTCTGTCCTTGCTTATTCACTGTGAGAGTGATTTGACCCCATTCCTGGAACTGTCTTATGCTGCGTTGGCAGAGAAGCTCCCTGCGTGGCTTAACTCTCTGAGATGGTGTTTGGAGGGGCTCTGCGGGTGAAGCTCTAAGGTCAGCAGTGAGTGAAGCAGCGGTTTCTGGTTTGAGCAGAGTTGGCTGTTGGACTTTGTCTTCCCCACCCTCTGGCCTGGTCTTGGAGGATGTCATGGTGAAAGTAAAGGAAAGTTTGTTTAGTCTGCATCACAGCCTTGAATAGGCCATAAAAACTACCCGGGCTGTGACCAACCAGACTTGGAAATGCAGACCTCCGCTCATCACTTGTGCACCTTCCTTGTCACTTCATATTTTGTGTGTTGTCTTTCTGTCTACACTGGTGACCTGTAAACACACACACACACACACACACACACACACACACACACCCCATCTGGAAGTTACTGTGCTGATGATATGTTCTCCTGGGTGAAAAAATAAATTGCCATAAAATAATGGGATATATGCTTGTTGCTTTACGTTTAGAGGATGGGATTAAATATAGACATTTGGAATTCAAGAAAGAAGGTGAAATACTTGTCTGATAAAATCGCTTCTGAAACATGTTCCCCTTCCAATCTAGTGGCTTACAGATTTTTATTATGATTTGAAATACTGCAACGCAAGCCTAATTATAACAACCTTGATTTCTAATTGTTTCTGAAAAAATATCAATACCTAAACATTAGAAAAATGAAATTGAATGTAAACTGAATGAAAGATTTCCCTGTGTGGAGGTCTTCTTTAACTTAGTTAAACCAGGGAAAAAAATTTTAAAAACCACTTTCACCAAAGGAAGACTGGGGAAAAGGAGAAGGAAGGAAGGAAGAAAGACAGAGTGAAAGAAGGAGAGAAAAAGAGAAAGAGAAAGGAAGAAAAGGAGTTTGCTGCTGAACTGAGAATTCAACTAGAAAGCCAAGGCCCAGCTTGGAGCAGAGTTTTACGGCTCAGTTATAAACTCTGAAAATAGGGCTTTATAATGGAAATGTTGACAGACTCTTTACTATAACTGGGCTAGGGGATACCCGCTGTAATGTACTGTGTAATTTATAGGAGTCACCTGTTAAGCCATCTGGGAAAGAAAATTTCCCTTCTTTTAAAATGTTAATAATTTGATTAACCTTTTGAACTTCATCATTATTCCAAGTGGTGTCCCTGCAAGCCAGGTGCTGCGAGACAGCCAATTTGTAAGTGCAGATAAAATTTGGAATTAAAAAAAGAATCCATTTGGAGTGGCTTTCTTGTTCTTACCCTGTAGAAAGATTAAGGGAGAAGTTGCATACTGATGACCTTAAGGAAGTACAGCGCTTGCCTTCTACCAACTAAAGATCCCATGAATGAGTTAGAGAAAGCATCAGGGTTTCTTCCTGTAGGAATCCACACACAAGTTTGTCTTCTCTTCCTCCCTTTTTTCCTGAGTAAGTATTTGAGGCAAGAAAGCAGGACTTGAGATTTCTCCTGTCCTCAGGGAAAATAAGTATTTTTCACTCTGAGAACCTTGACTTTGTAACTGTTGAATGAATTGCTAAGTGGCTCATATATATGGTTTTATGACTTCTACGCTTGTAGAGCTTAAGGTTCCCATACATGGACTCCCCTTGTCTCTACATTCCTCCTTCATTCACTTTTTAGTACTGCTCTCATGCCTTATCAAATCATTGTTTCATTCTTACTATCCAGCCCTAAACAGACCAACTCCCTAGCCTGGGTTCTACTGGATGCCTCTGTAATTCTTAGGGGGCATCCTTAGGTCTCTTTTAAACTTTATGGAACAAATTTCACCAAAAAAAAAAATCTAAAATAGAATTCCCTACAGCATAGTGTATTTAGATGAATGTTGTCTGTTACAGGAAGATTTAATAAGTTTGGAGATTAAATTTCTTACTGAATTTTCTGATTTGAGAATACTATTTCCATGCTGACCAGAGCCCTTTTATCTATTTATTTTTGCATAATTTATCCAAACTGATTATTTTGCTGTTTGCATGGGTCACCTGTGTTTTCTGTGAGGAATGAATCATTGTTGCTTGGACGTGGTATTCCCATGTGATCATCACTATTTAACTCAGGAGATATTTTTCTGTATTCCCACTCCCAGAACTCGAAAGCAATCATATCTCATGCTTGTATTTTTCCTTTTGCTCTGGGTCTCAATAGTCATGTAGTCCAATCAGTCCCCTCAAGTATATGTCTAATGCTATGTGTGTGTTTTAAACTTTTTATGCTGTAGGCCACTTTAAAATTTTTTAACCTTATGACTTAGAACACACAAAATTAATAAGTTTTCATCAAACAATATGGGTTTATGTTACAATGTCTCCTGATTTTTTTATTTTTCATTCCAATTTTTAAAAAATGCTGGTTCCAGTCCTGTGAAGAAACACTGACTGTGATCCAATCCTTCCTTCCTTCCTTCCTTCCTTTCTTCCTTTCTTCCTTTCTTTTTCTTTCTTTCTTTTCTTCCTTTCTGTTTTGGTACCGGGGATTGAACTCAGGACCTTGTGTTTGCAAGGCAGGCATGGTGCCACTGAGCTAAATCCCCGGCCCCAATCCTTTTCTTGAAGACTTGCAACCAGAGGCTGTTCAGACTTCCCAAGGAAGCTCGTATTGTCACTGGGAAAACTGGAGCTTCTCCTTCAACTGAGCTTAAACCTGCTTCCTTGATAGATCTTGCAGATTCTTGGTAGTTCCACCTGTCAGTTTCATGAAGAACAGCCCAATTCTTCTTATTCCTGACTTCTTACTTGAAGAGAAAATGTCCCCCTGAAAACTCCTCACCCACTTACTTGGTCATGGCCCCTGAAAAAGTCTTGGTGGCCAGACATCAATTGATGAAACAGAGTTAGGCTGGAGTCATTGGAAATGTTCCCTGAAACATTTGAGTAATTTGAAGGAAAGTGTTGCTCTTTAAAAATGTGCTCAAGTTAACTGAACAATTGCCCCAATTCCCTATTTCATTCCAGCTATAGGAAACCTGGCCCAACTTCTGCTACACACTGATTTTGCTCAAAGGTGGCAAGTGACAACATAGCCATTACATAAATGACATGAGAAAACAGCCGCCCTCCCCTGTGGTATTGAGCACACTCTGCAGATGGCAACGACTTAATTCAGTCCAAAGAAGAAACAAGTGAAATCATTCACTCAATTACTTTCACTAGGTAGAGGCAATGTGGCTCTCTCAACACTCATAGGAGAAAGGAAAAAAAAAAAAAAAAACTTCCTGAAACTGCCATGCACGGGCAATTTCATTACAACAGAGTTCCAGTCACCTCTTGTTTTCTTAAACTTGTATTATTGAAAGATTAGTCTTCTGTTTATGGTTACATTGCCAAGTATCCAAAGCAGAACTCTTTCCTTCATTCAGAGTTAATCGAACAGAAACAGACATGGCATTACCAAGGCCCCTGGCCCTATGACGTCAGAAAAATTACTCAATTGGCACCACTTAAGATCGAAGGTTTTGGAAAGAAGTTAGGTTAAATGTACAAAGATTGCTTGGTTCAGAATATGGAGGTCAAAATTCAGTTCAGAAAAACTTTATTATAATCACATGCTGTAATGAGAAAGAGTAAACGTATGGCTCTGTAGTAGGACTCATTGTCATGATAGCTAAACCTCCTTTTGAAAAGTGATTGATGGTCTTCTTCCTTCCTTTCTTTTCTCTCTCTCTCTCTCTTCTTGTATAAAACTATTAAAGGGCAAATCTGTGTCCTTGAAAAGTAGTCTTGGAGAAAATGATTCTCAAGAATGATAGAAAATTCCCTCAAGTATGCTGGTATTAAAAGAAATATGCTTGTCTTCTACAATTCTTTAGCTGGATTCCATAGAACATTAATTGATGTTTAAGAATAAACCCAATTATTTAACTAAAATGATGAGCTAAGTTAAAAATTGGTCATTATTTTCTGTTTTCATAGAGTTTCAATTTAGACATAGCCCTTTGGTATGTGCAGGTAGCTCTATTTTATTCAGAATTATTCCACAAGCAGTATTTTCTTTTCTTAGTTCTCTATTTCTCTTTCCCATCTAGTTTGCCTCATATTTTAGTCTTGCCTAGGTGAGTCTATTTTTGGCTGAGATTTCACATTTTCAATTTTTAAATTTGAATTCAGGCATTTCAGTTTGGAAGTCTTGTGAAGAGTGGCAACTAACAGCCTTAATGAAGTCTCTGCTAAGGTCTAAGTCTTTTGAAAATAGAAAGTCAGGGAAGGGGAGAACTACTATGTGGGAGAAGAATTAAAACTTGTATTCTTTCCCATAAAACCACTTATACAAAGAGAGTCAAACAGCATGGTGCTCCTGGGAAGAAGAGCTTTTGGTCGTGAGATTAGCAAAGTTTTATTTTCTTAGAAGGGAAGGAATTTCTGGTTCACCACAGATGGTACTCTCAGCCTGGTAGAGCTATCAACAAACATGGAGGACAAAACTACATGGTGATTTAGAAAATAATGAGTGTTCTTGCAGTTGCAGTTACAGCTTTATTCACTCCTGCTTTGACATGGTTGAGGAAAAAAAAAAAAGATTTGAGCAAACTTATTATAGGAGTTGTTAGCTGCTCTCATGAAGATTGACAACATCTACCGATGAGTTTTATTTGGCATGCACCAGTTTAAAACATAAAAACACTCATTCATGACAAAAAACCTTCAGAAAAACAGAAATAGGAGGAAGCTTCTTCCACTTGAGAAAAAAATATCTACACAGTCGTATAGCTAACATACTTTTTTCCATTTTCATTAATTTTATTGGTACACTTTTGATATACATAATGAAAGCATTTGACAAAGTCCAATATCTATTCATGATAAAAACCCTACAGAAAATTGGAATGGATTGTCTTTATCTCAATCTAATGAAAGCCATCTATGACAAACCAACAGCTAACATCATACTAAATAGTCAAAAACTGAGAGCTTTTCCTCTAGAATCAGGAACAAGACAAAGATGCCCACCATCACCATTCCTATTCAGTATAGTTCTGGAAACATTAGCCAGAGCAATTAGATAAGAAAAAGAAATAAAAAGTATAAAGATAGGGAAGGAAGAAGTTAAATTATCATTATTTGTGGATGACATGGTACTCTACATAGAAGACCTCCAAAACTCCACCAAAAGACTCCTAGAATTAATAATCAAATTCAGTAGCATAGCTGGATACAAAGTCAACAGTCAAAAATTGACAGCATTCCTGTACACATATAATAAACTCACTGAGAGAGAAATTAGGAAAACAACACCTTTCACAATAGCTTCAAGAAAAATGAAATAGTTAGAAATCAATCTAACAAAGGAAGTAAAAGACCTTTACATTGAAAACTACAGTACTCTGAAAAAGGACGTCAAAGAGGATATCAGAAAATGGAAAGATATCTCTTGTTCTTGGGTAGGCAAAACCAATATGGTGAAAATGGCCATACTTCTAAGACTGTTATACAGATTTGATGCAATTCCTAATCAAAATACCAGTAGCATATCTAACAGAAGTAGAGAAAATGATTTTAAACTTCATTTGGAACCAGAAGAGATCTAGAATAGCAAAAGCAACTGTGGGTAGGCAAGGCAGGTGGCATCACAATCTCCAATTTGAAATTATACTACAAAGCTACCGTGATAAAGACTGCATGGTACTGGCAAAAAAGCCCCTAAAACAAACAAACAAAAAACCCCCAAACCATATCTGAGATCAATGTAACAGAATAGAAGATACAGAAAAGGTGCCTAACAATTCAGCCACCTTATCTTTGACAAAGGGGTCAAAAACATTGGAAGAAAGATAATCTCTTTAATAAATGGTGCTGGGAAAACTGGCTTCATACATGCCAAAGATTAAATCTAGACCCATATCTCTCACCATGCACTAAAATTGAAATGGATCAAAAATCTAAATATTAAAACAGAAAAACTAAATCTACTGGAAGATAGAATAGGTAAAACTCTTGAAAACATAGGTATAGGCAAAGAATTTATGAACAAAAGCCTGAGCACACAGGAAATATTACAAAGAATCAACAAGTGGGACCTCATCTTATTAAAAAGCATTTGCATAGCAAAGGAAACTACCAACAGAATGAAGAGATGACCCAAAGAATGGGAAAAAAATTTTTACCAGTTGTTCCTCAAAGGACCAACACCTAGAATAAAGAACTAAAAAAAAATCAGGCTGCCAAACATTATACTTAATAGTGAAAGACTGAATACCTTCTCTTTTAGAGCAAGAAAAAAGCAAGGAAGTTCACTCTTACCACCAGTAGTCAACAGAGTACTACAGGTTTTGGCTATTGCAATAAGGCAAGAAAAGGAAACAAAAGACACACATATTAGAAAGGAAAAAAATAACTCTGTCTCTATTTAAAGATGACATAATTGTTTATGTAAAATCCAAAGGAATCTACCAAAAAAGAAGCTACTAGAATGGAGTCTATCAAGTGTGACCATTAATCCTGCTATGTCAACTGTATTGGATTAAGAAAGGCCTGGCAGATTATTAGACGATACTCTTGGGTTTGTCTGGGTGGGTCATGAAGAGTGCCACAGGTACTATACATGGTCCTCTCTAGTGTTGTTCCCTTGCTCTGCTCCTCAGCCACCATGAGCTCAACAGGTCTGCTCTACCACACTTTTTCTGCCATGATGTTCCTGTGAGCTAGCTGAATATGGATTGGAACCATGAGCCAAAATGAGATAGTAGCAATTAGCATATGGACTGTAAGAGTATAATGCCTTTTACTATTGCTAAAAAATACCAAAATATGAATAGGCTTATAGACTGAAAAGTGCAAATACTGGTAAAAGAAATTCAAAATCTAAATAAATGGAGTGACATATTTTGTTCATGGGTTAAATGACCTAACATAGGAAATAGATCAATTCTCCTGAAAGCAAAACATAGGCTTAATGCAATTTCTCAGATAGATATTTTTCCAGCTAGATATTTTTGTAGATGTAGAAAAGATTATCCTCAAGTGGATATGGAAAGGAAATTGACTAAAACACTGAAACAATTATGACAAGAAAACAATGGGAGGAATTGGTTTACTCAATACCAAGATGTATAGTTACAGTAATCAAGACAATGCGAGATTAACAGAGGGGATATATGATGGATCATTGGAATAAAATAGAGAACCCAGAAACAGACCCACATAAATGTTTCCTACTAATTATTGACAAAGGCTTAAAATATAAGCCTATAAAGCTTTTAGGGAACATGGGCAAAATCTCCAGGAACTAGAGCTAACCAAAAAGTTTTAAGACTTGACACCAAAAGTGTGGTACATAAAAAGTAAAATGGACTGGACTTCATCATAATTAAAAAGTTATGCTCTGTAAAAGACTCTGTTAGGAATATGAAAAGGTAGACTGAAAAATGGATGATAATATTTGCAAACTGCATTTTTTTTTTGGTACCAGGGATCAAACTCAGGACCTTGGGCTTGTGAGGCAGGCAGGTGCCACTGAGCTAAATCCCCAGCCTGCAAAATGCATTTCTGATAAAGAAGTAGTATCTAGAATATGTTGCCCGGGGATTTAGCTCAGTGGTTCCGGCGCCTGTCTCACAAGCGCAAGGTCTCGAGTTCGATCCCCGGCACACACACACACACACAAAAAAGTATCTAGCATATATAAAGAAATCTCAAACAGCAGCAATAAAAATGAAACAAAATGAAACAAAATCCCAAGCAATCCCATGACAAAATGAACATAAAACGTGAAGAGAACTTTATCCTAAAATATATGCAGAGGATAAAGGAGTACATAGAATAATATTTAACATCATTAGCCATTATGGAAATGTGGATTAATACTATAATGAGATTTTGCTACATACCTATCAGAATAGCTAAAATAAAAAATAGTGACAACATCAAATACTGGCAAGAATACAGAGAAACCAGACCATGCATTCAGTGCTGGTAGAATATAAAATGATACATTTTACAGCTATTTGGAGAACATGGCAGTTTAAAAAAAAATCTTACTCAGAAATTGCGTTCCAAGGCATTTATTTCAGATAAATGAAAACTTAAAAACACAAAAAACACAAAAAAGGTATCTGAATGTTTGTAGCTGCTTTATTCATGATAGCCAAAATTTTGAAAACATACATAAGTCTTTAAATGGGGGAAAGAGAAAATAATTGTGACACATATGTACAATAGAATATGACTCAGTATAGAAATGAACAAAATATTAATAAATGCAGCAAAGTGGATGAATCTCCAGATAATGTTGTGTAGTGAAACAATTCTAAAACCTCATATATTGCAACTATACTTCTATAATATTTGTGAAATCACAAAATTATAAAAGCAGAGAACAATTGTAGTGGCATTGCCAGAGATTAAGGAGAAGGCAGAGTAAGGCAGCGGGTGTGCCTATAAAACAGTGATGTTAGGGAATCCTGTTTAATGGTGCAAATGTTTTATGTCCTGACTCCAGCAAAGTCAATATGTTAGTCGATATAGTTTTGCGTGGTGCTACCTTTGTGGGAATCTGGGTAAAGGGATATAAATATCTTGTATCATTTCTTACAACTACATGAGAATCTACAGTTATCTCAAAAGGAAATAATTAAAAACAACCCTTTAGCCTGGGTCTTCAATTCACCAGAGTTGCCACTGTTTTTAGTTGTTTTGCACCTACTGGTTTGACACCCACAAGCATAGAAGGAGAAAGAAGTAAAGGAGAGGGAGAAAGAATGAGAAAGGAAGGGAGGGAGGAAGGAAGAAATAAAGAACAACAACAAGAAAAAGAGAATGTGATCTTGCTACCAAAATATACAGCAGAAACATTATATGGTGGTTCTCTACTGGAGGCAGATGAATTCACTGTCAGAGTTGAGAGGGTTTTAGCATTGGGAGACATTGTGTTCTCATAGTTCAGAGACTCATAGTGGAGAATGGAGCCCTGTTTACAGCAACATGGCATGCTACAGGGATCTCTGAGTGTCTCTCCTCTGTTAAATTCCTTAACAGCATGGACCATGACCTGTTTATTCTTTACATTCCCCTGTCCCCTCCATTTTACCATCCGCCTAGCATAGAGTTGAAACCCAGCATTTAATAGGGAGAGAACACCTTTTGATGTTGATTAGTAACAGCATGATCACAGTATTAACCACAAATACACAGTGGTTTTTCTATATAATGGAGTATTACTCAGCCATAAAAAGTCTAAACTTACTGTAACTTCCCTCCAGGTGTCTACTGATTTAGCTGGCTTGATCTGCTATAGGCTGTGCACATGTTTGGGTGATTTCTCGCCTCACTGATTTGTCCTACACAATTGTCTTTGGTATTCCCTCTTCCATCCTCTGCATTCAAAGCCTATGAATCTTTCAATCTAAAGGACACCTTTTTCAAGCAGACTTTTATGATGCAAATACTCTTTTCCAAATTTTAATTTTTTAAAGTTTAGCTGATGCATAGAAACATAAAAATTGTTCATATTCATGGGATGCCATGTGATGTTTTGATACATGTATACATTGATTGTGTAATATTTAAACCAGGGTAAATGTATCTATTTCCTCCAACTTTTATCTCTTCTGTATGGTGAAAACATTCAAAATCCTTTCTTTTAGCTTTTGAAATACACAGAACATACTTGTTATTTGTAATTACTTTACTGTACACCAGCATGCCAGACCTTTTTATTCCCATCTAACTGTAACTTAGTGCCCATTGATCAACTTCTCCAAACTCTCCCCTCCACAACTCTCCCTAGCTCCTGGTAACAACCATCTACCTTCAACTATGAAGGGATCAACTTTTTTATCTTCCATGTAAGTGAGATCAAGAGTGTAACTGTTGAAGTTAATAGGTCAACTTTATTCGATTAAGAAATGCCTAGCAGGTCCCGAGTCAAGCAGAACACATAGAATCAGCCCACGCCCCGGCAACAATCCACTGGATCCCCCACCCTCGCTCCTCTGTACAGCCACCTGGTTCCACACTACAAAGACGCAGAGGACACTGGACCACCAGACCATGGTACTAAGTCCCGCCTCTCCCGGCCCAGAGGTAGGGGCTTCTGAGCTGCTGTCCCACTGCTCCTGGACCAGAGGAAGGGGCTTCCTGGCCACCATCCTTCCCGCTGCTCCCAGACCAGAGGAAAGGGCTTTTGGGCCACCTTCTGTCCCGCTGCTCCTGGCCCAGAGGAAGGGCCTTCTGGGCCACCATCCCTCCCACTGCTCCTGGTGCAGAGGTAGGGGCTTCTGAGCCACCATCCCTACCACTGCTCCCGGTCCCTGTCCCACCTCTGCCAGCTCAGAGGAGGTAATCCATGCAGGTGCTAACAGCCCCCCACCCCAGTTGAAATGAGGAAACATGTAAATAAGTCTCAAAACCACACTTCCAGATCA